>JAPQVY010000068.1:20467582-21012582 GCA_028535165.1 Quercus tomentella
AGTGAAAATGCTTACTAAGTAATTGTAAGTTGTTTAAGAATGCTTTTTCATGATATGTCATGAGTTTTGAAAAGCTTGGTTGTTCTTTGCTGATGGTGTTGCAACCTTGGTGTTTTTGGGAAAGTGAATTTGAGTTTTGCCCAAGGACGAGCAAAAGTTAAGTGTGGGGGAATTTGATGAGAATGCAAAATGTCATATTTTTCTCCCTTAATGTTTAGTATTTTATATTTATTTGATGCCTAAATGTACTCATTATTCTTATATTTTGATTCAGGATGCAAATGGAGGAATTAAGTGCAAAACGTAGGTAATTGGGCGATTCTGGACAGCTTTGGCACTGCTTCGTAATCTGGGCATAACTCTCTCATCTGAGTTCCGATTGAGATGATTCAAGATGCTATGGAACACCAAGACAAATCTCTACAACTTTCATGTTTTGATTTTTGAGAGATACAGGATGCATCAAGGTCGAAATTGGGCTTGAAGTTGCTGCACCTGCACTGTTGACGTTCTGGAATGTTCCTTTGCCTACAATTCTAATACACAGATCTGATGCAGTTTATTTTTGGAAGCTTCCAGATCTGGTGCACGAAATTCCAGCTGAAAAACACCACTTTCCTAGTTATATTAGGACTTTGCTTTATTTTTAATATTTTTCCTTAATTAGTCAAATTTGGATATTATTATTGAGAATATTTTTAGGAGATTTTGTAGGCTTGGGAAAGGAGGAATTAACATGTAAAAGGAGGAGGAGAAATCAGAATTGGACACACACGCCTCTCTCTCCCCTCTTCTCTGATTTTCTCCTTTGAGTTTTCATCATGGCCCTGCGTGGCTAAACTTTTATACTTGGTCGAAGGAAACTGAAGCCTCGGAATCAATAAAACTGTGAGATCTAATTTTTTTTTATTGTTCAATTTATGCTTTGAAATTAGATGTTCTTCTATGCCTATTTTCATGATTGTCTCGTTTAATTACTAGGAGACCTACTAGTTTATTATTCGTTGCAATCTACTGCTAGGTTAGATATCAAATCTGTAATTGTTTGATCTCTCTAACTTGTGAAGCAACCAAGATTTAATGATTTGCTGGGTCAGAAATTATTAGATCTTAGGAAGAACGCTTACAACCGCTTGTTCTTGTGTTGTTTAGTTTCATCGATCTCTCAAATTCTTAAGGCTGCTACTAGATTAAACCTTTAGCGCTTGTCTTTGGTTGTTTAGTAGTTAGGGTTTATTAGATCGCTTGTTTTCTAATTAACTGTGACTAAGGAGAGATAGGAAAATAGTTCCAACAGTGAAAATTCAAAGTGTGAATTGATATATACTTGCATTGATGATCAGTTGTAAAATTCCGATGGTGGATGTTGACTTAGACTAAGGTTTGTTCTTTTGATTGATTTCGATACTTTAATTTGAATTGTTCCTTAGTTGTTTTTTTTTTTTTTTTCCCTTAAAATTGTTTTCATTATACTCAACCCCCCCCCCCCCCCCTCCTTGTTCACGTAGCATAAAACAAGGCTAGATACTTTTTGTGGGAACGATCCTTACTGGTACTACTACATATATTTTTAGGAGTTATTTTTGGTTGCCTGCGATAGCACACCAATAGAATGTATCAGTATTGATAGTTCAGCAAAACAGAATGTTTCGCGAGTATCTCGCAGGAAGGCCTTACCCGCGAAACATAGCTGTCTCCATCTGTCCTGACTCTTCGCATTCCAGTTATGTGCAGGGCACATGCATTACTTCGCCAAATGCTTACTCACGAGCTACCTGCGAAAACACTTCAGTCTTCAATGCCTTAAGTCTTTACACTCTCTCTCTCTCTCTCACACAACCCTTACAAATAAATCCCACTTGAAATACAGGTTACAAAAGATTGAACATAATTACAATCAAATTTGGCACGGAATAAAAGCCAACAAAAACACATAGTTGTAAATTACAACTTTACAATCTCCCCCTTTGACTATTCCGTGACAAAACCCCTAAAACAGACTCTAGACTTAGACGTGAGTTTGGGAACAGTGGCAAAACTCACTCACACCTAATCTAAAAGCTGTGAAGCACTTGCACGTATATACTTGTAACCTGAAACACTCACACACAAACAAAACTTTCATTAAGCTTATGACAAGTTGAATACATGGTACGTACATGAGCATGTAAAGTGTGATCAAGTTTGTAAACACTATAAAACATGTAAGCATATCTTGATCAAACAAGGCCAGTTATTAAAGAATGACTACAATGAACATTTAGCAAGTAAATGCTTATCCGGACATGCAATGCAATAAAGACCAATCACAATGATCAATTGCATGTCTGACACACAACCAATGCAAAATACATAAAGTATATGCATCTAGGATACAAGATCCTACAAGGGTACAAGTGTGAGGTACTTAAGACATATTAGCAATTTCTTAAAAGTACAAAAAAATGTTACAAAGCAGTAAGAGAAACACAAGTACTGAATATGAAACTGAAATATAAAAAATATAAAAAATAAAAAAGTACGTAAGCTTTAAAGAAAAGCAATAAAAACAACTATCCAAGAGTTATAAACACTAAAACAATTTAAACCAAACATAAATAATGCTAAACCGCCTGAATGAACCAATGTATCTAAGGTCTAAGCTATGCTCCCCCTCAAAATTTTCTCCCCCTTTTTAACCAGAATGGCCAAAGAGGCTAGAACTGGTCTGACTCTAAATCTGATTCCTGCTCCATGGACAAATCCTCGATCTGTGAAGATAATGCAATGATCTAACCCTGAACGTATGCAAACTGGTCTGCGGTGTGCTACACATGGGAGTCTAGCATAGTATACAGCTGCTCTACTCTGGCAATGAGGCGATCAAGTCTATCGGGTCCCCGTGCTGGTGCTGAAGATGATGGTTGAGCTGAAGTCTCTGGAGCAGTGGTGAATCTCTCAATCTCCTCCTCTGTATCTCCTCCCTCCCCCTCAACACGATCTCGTGGTATTGAAGACATACCTATTTTGGAGCCTTTGATGTGAGCTGTGCTGCGAGTCACTGTGTGGGCATCAATAGGATAGTCTCTTTGTACCATAGTGAGACCACTTGGAAGTTTGAGCCTTGTCTTTGCAATGAGGCCCATAATAAGAGAGGGGAATGGCATGACTGTTCTGGAGTTCTGCTTCTCAATGCTCTTTGTCAAAAGGTGGAAGATGTGTCCACAAATATCAATCTCCTTGTAAGGAAAGAGATCATACAAGAAGATTGTCCTTGGAGCGGACAACGTCATCAGGTTGGTGACCCGATACAGATTATGGATCATCACATAAGCTAAAGTCCTCATCTCCAGACTAAACGAAATTGTGTTCATGGAGGACTTCTTAAGTGTACCACCAAGAATTGTCACCATCTCCTCAATGGATTCCAAGCGATCATCATATTGAACTGTGATTGGCTATGAGGGAGGACGAACTTCCAAAAACTCTTGAATGCTTTCCCTTGTAATCACAAACTCTTTGTGTCTCACCCAGCAATTGATGTGGTCTCCATCTATACTAGCATTTGAGAAAAACTCTTTTATGATCTCTGAGTACACAACTCCACTCGGATTCAACAGCTTTGTCCACGTCCTTTCCTTGAACACTTCAGGGATGCAAGTGTCCTCAAAGGTATCCAATTTCACGACCCTTTCCATGATAATCGTGGCTCTTTTGTAGCAGTCATTGTAAGCCAAATCTACCTCAACAGACTTAAAGTTGTCAGAATCCGTGCAAGCACGCTTGGAGGATTTCTTGGTTGCTGAATGTTTGGTTGAAGACATCTACACATGTACACAAAGAATAGAAAAGGAAAACATGTGCAAAAACACAAAAACAGAACACAAACATGATTAGTTTCATGTTAGTCCAAAACAAAAGTAAAAGTGCTTAAAACAGAGTACAAACATCTTAAAACAGAACAAAACACGGTTAAAGCAACATGCTTAAAGTGCTAAAGCATGTAAACATGAGCAAACTGTAAGAAAAATAGCACCTGTGCATGTGTTGTGCATGTGTGTGCAGGAGGTGATGCATAGTGCATGCCTAGTGAGTGCCTAGTGTGTGCCTAGGTGGTGCATGGCATGGCATTGAGGCACAAAATAGGCAAAGTGTGTAAAACACACACCTATTGACCAAAACATGTCAAACATGTTCAATCAGGAGTAAACCCAAGCAATGGAACTCATTTGAGTCCAATTCAACACAAAAATGTCACTTGAACATTTTGTCAAACACTTAGCATGCAACACTACACTATATGAATGGACAATGCATGAACACATAAAAAAATGCCTCAATACAAGTGTAAAATGCCACAAGGGGCCAACACAGATACATACAAACCAAATGGGACTCAGCCCAATAAAAATTTTGAAAGAATTTTGCTGAAAATCAAGAATCCCAACCCTTTTTCGAAAAATTCCCAATTTTAAAACCTAAGTTAATTTCTGCAAAATCTAAGACATAAATGAAAATAATGTTTAATAAAACATACCTTGAAGTGATTTTGCAGAGATTTGTGCTTGAAAAATGATGGGGTTTGAGTAAAAATCAGTTTTAGGTTAAGAGGGGTTCGAGAGAAGCAAGGCGAGGGAAATAGAGTGTTTGAAAAACTGTCACATCTGCCTTATAAAACTGAAAACACGCGTTTTTCACGGGTTAGGCAATTGTGAGATTAGTCACAAAAAACACCACTGAAGCACAAAAGCTTTCGCGAGAAGCTTTTAGTCGCGAGACAGTCGCGATAGCCTCTGTATGAAACTTGTTTTTTTCCAGTTTTTGCCTAAAAAACATTTCGCGAGAAGGGTTTAGTCACGAAATAGTCGCGAGGCAGTCGCGATACTCTCTGTATGAAAATGAAATTATTAGAATTCCCTTAAACACTTTTTGTGGGAAGCTTTAAGTCGCGAGCTTCTCGTGAAACTGCCTCTGAACCAGTTTTTGAAGAAAAACACAAAAATGCATTTTAAACAAAAAAATTAAAAACACGAAAGTATAAAATCACTTTCAAAAACATATAAAATACTCAAAAATCTTTTTGGGTTTGATCAACAAGTAATTGAGCATACACATTACATTTGAACATGTACAATCACTCAAATGAGATAAGCACTATTTGAACAAAGTTTTGTGTGTTGTGGGTGAGTATCAAATGTGGAATAGTCCTTAGACCAGAGTGAAGCTTCAATGATCAATTCAATCAAGTCATACATAATTGGTACTAAATTAAGTGGTCTATCTCAATTATAGAAATGAACATATATGACCTCCCACAAGAAAATGATTACAAATCTTAGAAGCTTTTCATTTGGCTTCTGCACAAATCATAACATTTGATCTTTTTAAACAATACACACGTTTTTTAGATCGGTGCTTGAAATTTTTGAAATTTCAACATTGAGAGTTAGCCTTTGGTTTTTTGAGCACCATACATTTCAATTTAAAATGTCACTTTCCCTTTTTCCTAGTTAAATACTAGTATGTGTGACGGCTTTTGCAGCTCAGAATCTCTTTTTCATTTTGAGATTTACATTTGGTAAGCTCTATTGCAAAAACATAAAAATAAAGGTGGGAAGTTATATAGGCAGAAGTCTATGCAAGTATCAAGACCATCAAGACTATTGACCAATCATTCATGACAAGCTTAAAGAAGTGACTAATATGTGGTAAAATTTAATTCAATTTTAAATACGCAGTCATGACCATCAAAACATATTGACCAATCATTCATGACAGGTGGGTAAGTTATAATTTGCCCTAAATAAAAAAGTTCTTTAAATTTAATTTCTTGGCCCACAAGCCCAAAGTTTTCTAAACTAATAAAAATTTTAAAATTGGGTCCAAAACACAAAAATTCTTTTCAACAATGCCCCGAAGGCAAGATTTTAAAAATTGTCCCAACAACCAAATTTTGAGTGAAAGAGAGACATATCCCTTTCACAATTATACAATTTCAAATGCCCCAATTCTAAAATTCCTCATAATTTAATCAAGTGTTTTCATGAACCATACAAAGATTTTAAAAAGAAAACCTATGAGAACGGTGATTATTCAATTATTCCATTTCAAATCAAAGAGGTAAAACACCATAAGTGGTTATAAAACCTCATTCTCACATTCAATTCAAATCGGTTTCAACTTATATCAATTCCAATTTCAATTTCCATCATTTCACACTTGATAGCGACTGCTATTAGGATTATCCATCGCCATGGCACATGTAAAACAATCAAAACATGTGAATTTTTTTACATGTCAAAACATGTGAAAAAAGATAACATTAGATAGGACACAAAAAAGAAAAATATGATATTCAAATACAAAAATTGGTTTAGAATCCAAATACTTAAACGAATGGTAAACAAAAACTTAATATACATTTGAAATAATATTTTTGCATAATGACTTTTTATTTTTCAATATTTAAATTTTTTGTTTTTATGTTTTTTCATATGATGTTTAATCAATTTTAACATATCATGTTTACTTTTCATTTTCCATTTTAAAATTCTAAATTAAATCTCGCCTACACCAAAAACCAATTGATGTCTTGACCTTATAATAAAAAACAATTATCATAAAACAAACATCATAGGTTGAAATTTAATATATCAAAACTTCATAAACATATATATATATATATATATATATATATATATATATATATATATATATATATATATATACACAGAGAAACACACATACATACACACATTGAATTTTTTATAGGCTAAATTAAAATTACACCATCTAATTTTTTCAAAAATTTCATTCAGTTCTGTAAGTTTAATTTTGTTCAATTTAGTCTTTTAACTTGTTAACTTTATTCAAAATCATTATGAAAAATATAAAGTGACAAGAGAACTCTGTCACTCCATATTAAAGTGATATTATCACTAGCCAACCTGATTCTAAGATTATGTATAATAATGAATTGGATAATATAACCTTTCTTCTAGCATTGTAGATCAGATAAACACTAATAATATAACCTAAATTATATATGTGTTCAATGAATTTTTCTTTTTCAATACTTAATTTTTAATTTTTATGTTTTTTTCATAATATGCTTAATCAATTCTAACGTATCGCGTATACTTTTCATTTACCAGTATAAAAATCCTAAATGGTTACGAAGGAAAAATTAAGAACAACTTATTTTGAACACAGTATTTAATAAAAACTTCATAAACATAAATATTACTACACACACACAACACAGACACATATATACATATATGTATACATAAACATACCCACTACATTTTTTATAGGTGAAATTAAAATTACATTGTCTAAAATTCAATTCAATTTTGTAACTTTAATTTCATTCAATTTAGTCTTTTTGAAATTTAGCTTTATTAAATTTCGTTATATGATCACTATTAAGCGCCAAAAACAACTTTCTTTTTTTAATTTTCTTGCAAAAACAAAATTAGAAAAATTAATAAAAAATATATATTGATTTAGTAAATCTATACAAATTTTTTTTTTTTTTAATTTATGTCCTAATTCAAATGCCCAATTACAAAATTTTTTATCTTAATTAAATAATTCCTAAACAAAATTCCATACATATGTCCTTCAAGCCCACATCGTTGATATTTATGCTAACCAACTTAATTCCAATATTATGAAAAATATAAAGTGACAAGAGAATTCTGTCACTTTTTATTTAAGTAATATTTTCACTAGTCTGCCTAATTGTGAATAATACAGACCCAAAAAAAAAAAAAAAAAAGAAGAGTTTCTTCAATCTATCAATATAAATCAGATAAATACTTGTAATATAATTTTAAAGATTGTAATACCCTGTTCCAAAATAAATAAAAAGGAGTTTTATTTTTAGGGGTAACTTAGTAATTTCTAGTATTAAAGTTAGTAATATTTATACCCTAATTGTATCATGTAAACCCTAGCCACCTTTTCACGCCTAAGATTTCTAAGTGAAGTTGACGTCCACCCCCCACCCCTCCTTCCTCTCTCCCTTTCTCCTTTCTAAGAAGCCAACCCGTATGCATCTAGTTAGCAAAAACTTCATCACTAAAAGCACTAAAAGCACAACACTTTATCCTATGATTCTTATTGAGGGCAGTGTAACTAGATGCTTGTGGGACATTATGGGCATTACTGATTTGTCCTGTAAGGTTCCTTATTGATGTATAAAAGATGAAGCCAATACCAATTATTTGAAGATTTTCAAGGACTTAGTCTTTTCATGTGTAAAGCATCTTTGCCTTGTTGTCACTGTGGTGTTGGATGGCATTGAGATTTGAGGTCCAAGGATCTAAGTGACAAACTTGTTTGGAGTAAATTCTTTTTTTAGTTTGCTAAAAGGGTTTGCATTTGATTGGTCCTGGAAAACTGCAAGGATTTTGAATTAACTTGGAATTTAGGTGGGATCTAAGGATTTTAGAAGAAGTGTTAGGGAGAAGTTCTTTTTGGCATGGCTTTTGAAGGTAAGTAACCTTATCCTAATTGATTTTATCTTTGTGTATTTTAACTACTGAAAATTGTTTACAGTTGTTACAATTTATTTCTATTGTATTACTGATTTCAAGTAAAAAATTATCACAAATATATCTGATTACTGAATATATGATGTATTTTATTTAATTGTTTTTAGCTATACTGATTCAAAGTAAAGAATAAAGAATTTTCACCAATAAATATTAGCATTGATTATAAGATTTATTTTATTTTATTGTTTTTTTTTTTTAGCTATATTGATTTAAAGTAAAGAATTATAGAAATATCACAAATAGATTTGAATATTGAATACATGATTATATATATATATATATATATATATATATATATATATATATATATATATATATATATATATATATATATATATATTGAATAAGACATATTTTGTTAGATACTATGATTTCATAGATATGATTATGAACAATTTGACTATGAATTTATTCTGATACTCAACCAATGGGGGTTATTCATTCGTATTCTGATACCCAGTCAATGGGGGTTATTCATTGGTACTCTGATACCCAAACCAATGGGGGTTATTCATTGGTATTCTGATACCCAGCCAATGGGGGTTATTCATTGGTACTCTGATGCCCAGTCACGGGGATATAGCGTGACTATAGTCATAAGATTGTTAAGAATATGAATTACATTTGAATATTTGAACTATTTTGAGTCCTTAAAACTACATATGTGATTTTGGAAATGTTTGAGTGTTTGAACTATTTTGAGTCATTAAAACTGCTTATGTATTTTTTTGGAACATATTGTAGTTATAGCTTTGATATATGGAAAACTGACTACTTTCTAAACCATCTATGATATATTTGTCAGATTAAAGTACGTGATCTATTTGCAACTTATTATTTTAAGACTATGAAACTCCTTAGTTATATTTGAAAATCCATAGTATATTGTAACTTTTGAAGGCTCATATTACATCTTATTACTTTACAGATCTACTGCTTGATAGAACTTATTAGGACTTTGGTTACTTATTGAGTAGTCAACTCACCCCCTTTTTTTTTTCCCCTCCAGTTTCAGATTGTGAAAAATAGTAAGTTTTGAGAGTTTTGATGTTGTGTTGTGAGCAGGAAAGAAGCTTAGTGATTTTGGGATTGGATGGTCTTCTAATAGTTTTATATTTATTGGCCAATTGGCATTATGTACATGAGGTTTGAATTTTGTTCCTTTTAAATTATTGGAGATCTATTCATAATGAAATTGTTGAGGTATTTTGAATTTATTTGATTTAATTTTTGAGGATAAATTTTAGATGCTAAGAAGGCCTTGGACACTTATAGGGTGCTTACTTTATAAGCGTGCGTGTGGTGGTTGTCACGTACCTGTCTTTATAGTTGGATTTGGGGCGTGATAAAAGAGTTATTCACATCGAATTACTACAAGTGAGATAACAAATTTTGTATATTAATAGTGAATACTAATACCAAAGTTACAATCAATAGTAATGATAAGATATATAAAACTGAAAGCATTTGAATTTTGGTTGACCTCATAATATTCAGTCACATAAATTTTCATGTGCTCACAATTTTACACATAAATATTATTACTATATATATATATATATATATATATATATATATATATATATATGTATATGTATATGCTTCAATTGGAATTAAATTCTATTCTGTATTTAAACTCTCAATTAAATTATAAAATATATTGTTCAATGTACAAAGCATTTATAATAAATATCTATTAATAATTATCGTTAATAGATATTAATAAACATAATCAAAATAGGACAAAGTTTAGTTACAAAATTGGTTGGTTACCTTAAGGCTACAACCTTTTTGAAAATCTACTACATATTTTGAAAATTTAACCGTTGAATTGCATGTTCATTACGCTCTCAATATACATGTCAAATTTTGTATCAATCAAATATTATTTACTATATAATCTACAAGTTTATATTTTATACATAATTTTAAACTATAAAAACTTGTAATTTAAATAATTTATTGATGACATAGGTATTAATCTTTAATTTTCTAGAAATTTTGCAAGCATAGAGGATACAAGAAATAGATGTAATCCAATAGTGGATTTGTCAAAACTCACCTCTAATAAAAAGATACTAAGTAAGGTTTTAGCCTTAGGTTATAACTAATTTTGTAACTAAACTTTGTCCATCAAAATAAATTCCATAATTATCAAATTAGTTAGGCTATAACTAATTTTATTTCATATTTCATATACAAAGACAAAAAATAAAAAAATAAATGTCTATCAATAAATATCAACATTACCAAGTTTCATAATTATATACAAAATAAAAGAGAGAGAAAATCATTTTTTCAATAAAATATTTAAATAAATACTTCATAAACAAAAACGTATACATATACATATACATACATACATACATACATACATATATATATATATATATACACACATTACAATTTTGTATAAGCTAATTTAAAATCACACACTCTAACTTTGCCTAAAATTCAATTCAGTTATATAATTTTAGTTTTTTATTCCTTCATTTGTACAGTGTACCTTTAAAAAATAAAAATCATAGTTTGGGGAGGGAGGGTTTAATGCATTCCTTATTAAAATTATACATTTTCAAGACATGCGTTACCTACCCCCAAAAAAAAAAACAAAAGATGAAAAGACGGGTATTTACAATTTTCTACTATCAATTATTTGATCAAAACAAAAAGTTGAGAGTCAAGAATCTAAGTAGTGCCAGAGTCACTAAGTAGAGGTGGCCCAATATAATTTGGAGCCTAATGTAAAAAATTTATGTAAGACCTTTTATTATTTAAATATTTATTAAATAAAATTATTTAATACTAATCAAACCATGGTTAATTTGTTGCATTAAATGCAAAATTCGAACAATAATACTAACTAAAATAAGGTTAATATCATTACTCATGCACATTTATAGAAGCAAAACATTATAACAAATGGAATGAACGCAATAATTGAAGCCATATATACGTGCAAAACAACACTGTCTGAACATATACCACAAATTTAGAACAGCACAAGCTTTGCACTCATAACACAAAAATCAATATTTTAAAAATAAATTTCCTAGAAAGTATGAACAATAAGCATTATTCTATGAGTAATGCTAGGACAATGTAAAATTGCACAACTTTTGTTGGCGAGTTGTGAATAATAGATGTGTGATGGTGGGTCTATGTAGGGAAACATATTTAATAAAACAAAATAATAATAAATTCCACAATTATCAAATTTCATATTTCATATACAAAGACAAAAAAATAAATGTCTGTCAATAAATATCAACATTATCAAGTTTCATAATTATATACAAAATAAAAGAAAGAGAAAATCATTTTTCAATAAAATATTTAAATAAATACTTCATAAACATAAACATATACATATACATTACAATTTTTTTTGGAAAAAATGCCCAAACACCCCCTAAACTTTCAACCACTAGCCAAAACACCCCCATGAACTATTATATTGGCCAATTTACTCCTTAAACTATACATACCTGTCAAATCACTACTTTAGTTAGTCTAACGTTAAAACACTGCTTCTCAAAAAAAAAAAAAAAAAAAAAACGTTAAAACACTAATAGAATAAGTCATGTGAGATGCACGTGTTCCTCACTTCCTCACAAAACAAATTCAATAACACGATAGAAATAAGAGAGAGGAGAGAGCTTTGAACGGTAGAAAAGAGAGTGAGAGAGAGGCAGTAGAACCAAAGCCACCACAGAGCTTCTCTCCCTCGTCTCACCGCCCTTGTCCCGGCAGTGCCTTGGTGGCCGCACCGTTCAATACCCAACACCTGGTTTTTTTTTTTTTTTTTCCTCTTTTTCCTTTCATTTTTTCCCTGAGTTTAAATCCACAAAGAAAATTCTTTTTTTTTTTTAATATCCATGTGCGAATTTTAAAGCAGAAATTCTTGGTTTCATTTAATTCTTGGGTTGATGTAATTCTTGGTTGTTCGATTTTTTGAGGTTCTATAGAGCAATTGCTTTTGGGTATGCCATAGAACTGTTTATTTATCAAAAAAAAAAAAAAAAGAACTGTTTGATTAGATGCCTGTGTGAGATATGGCTACTGCATTTTCTTAGACTTAGAGGATATGGTGGCTGCTTCCTCACGGTTTTGACCAGTTTTTTTGATGATGTAGAACCTTATCAACGTAGGGCCCTTTGGACCAAATTATTATTATTTTAACCAGATTCATCTGATTGCCATCCACAAATTTTCAATTTTGTACATTGTATTTGTTATGCACAATACTTTGCTTAAAGATTCAAAATTTAGCAGCTGAGTAGGTTACAATTATGCCTTTCATAAAATGAGATATGGGCTATATATATAAGGTTGTGTATAGATGTAGCTTGAGCAATTTCCTTGGTACAATTCCTATTTCCTTTGCAACTGACAGTTGTCACCTGGTAGAACCTAGGTAATTCGATTGTCAAGTTCAGCGTTCGTAAATTAATTGGGAAGATATTGCAAACTATTTTAGAAATGATAAGTACCTTTTTGGAAGGAGATATTGATGCTTAACATCAACTGAGATATGGCTACTGCATTATCTTGATATGGTGGTTGCTTCCTCACACTTAGTATTGGCTAGAATAATTGTTATAGATTATTTAGTGTCAATTTGCAGATCATAAGACAGATGCATTACTTTTAAGAACTCAAGTCAAAGTTGTTAAAATTAGATTCCACCTTTGGGGTCATTGTGTGTTGCTTTTGAGCAGGGACGAAGCTACTCTTTGGCCCCCCCTAGATTTTGGAGAAAAAATTTTCTATAGGTATATTTAATGTTCAATTAGGCCAAAAAAAAAAAAATTTGGTCATTAGTCTCTTCTTGCTTATTATTAGCTCACTCTTGGCCAGAGATGGAGCTATGTTATGGTTAACTATCTCATATAATAAGATACACTTGGAGATGAAGATGAGAGAAAGAAATTTCTCATTGAATTAATAAGAAAAGTACAGCTCTGCTTATATATACAAAGAACAGAGCAATTGAATGAAACAAAATAAAAGCAATTAAAAACAAGCTTTTTAATTTTTACCCAAATCAAGTTCTCGTACTGCTCTTTTTGGATTCTCAATATCAAAATTAGCCTAAATTCTCTCTTAATGACCAAAATATTAGACAAAAATCCTCCTATCCCCACACGTAGGCTACTCCTCTGCTCTGCACAAAGGCTACTCTTATGCTTGATGTTTATTCTTTCACTATCTTGATATTCGTTGAATCTATTGATGACCACAATGGATGAATTTTAGTTGTTTGTAACATTATCAATGATGTTTATTGTCTATCTGAGTTACGAAAGTCAGTTAATGATATCAAAAAGGTTGTAAAATGGATAGAATTTGTCAAACCAAGCGTCAATAGAATTCAAAAGAAAAAACTCAGTGTCAATTGGGCTTTGAAATGTCTAATTAATGTGGCAAGAGCCTATGACAGAACATGAGGCCAAAGAACGTGGTCTTAAAAACATACGCAAATAGATGATAAAATATTAAATTGACCCAAAAAAAAAAAAAAATTTTCTTGAAGTTGCGATTTATTTATTTATTTTTACTTTTTAAAAGTCCAAACTTTGCCCCCCCAAACCTTCAGCTCTGGCTCCGTCCCTGCTTTTGAGTATGCCATAGAACTATTTGACATTGGCAGGAGTGGTCATATTAGTATCTATGGTCTGTTTATCAGTAGTGGTCTATTAGAATTACATACTCAAACTTTGCCTAAAATTCAATTTAGGTATGTAACTTTAGTTTTTTATTCTTTCATTTGTACAATGTGTCTTTAAAATAAATAAATAAATCAATCGATAGTTTGGGGAAGGAGGGTTTAATGCATTCCTTATTAAAATTATACATATTCATGACATGGCATACCTACCTAAAAAACATAAGAAGAAGAGACATGGGTATTTACAATTTTCCACTCTCAATTATTTGATCAAAGCAAAAATGTTGAGGATCAAGAATCTAAGTAGTGCCAGAGTCACTAAGTAGGGGTGGACCAATATAATTTGGTGCCTAAGGCAAAAATTTATGTAAGACCTTTTATTAAGTAAATATTTATTAAATAAAATTATTTAATACTAATCAAACCATGGTTAATTTCTTGCATTAAATGCAAAATTCGAAGAATAATACTAACTAAAATATGGTTAATATCATTACTCATGCACATTTATAGAAGCAAAACAATATAACAAATGGAACAAACACATTACTTAGAGCCATTTAGACCTAACTAGATTGTTTAAACATATACCGTATATTTAGAAGATCACAAACATTGCGCTTATAACACAAAAATCAATATTCCAAAAATAAATTGCCTAGAAGTAGGGACAGTAGGCATTATTCTATGAGAAATGCTAGGATAACGTAAAATTGCACAACTTTTGTTGGCAAGTTGTAAGTGGTAGAGGTATGATTATGGGTCCATGTGGGAAAACATATTTAATAAAACACAGTAATAACAAATTCCATAATTATCATATTTTATATTTTATATTTCACATACAAAGACAAAAATAAATAAATGTCTATAATAAATATCAACATTATCAAGTTTCATAATTATATACAAAATAAAAGAGAGAGAAAATCATTTTTCAATAAAATATTCAAATAAATGCTTCATAAACATAAACATGTAAATATACATATATATATTACAATTTTTTAATAAGCTAAATTAAAATTATACACTCTAAATTTGCCTCAAATTCAATTCAGTTATGTAACTTTAGTTGTTTATTCTTTCATTTGTGCAGTATGCCTTCGAAAAAAAAAAATCGATAGTTTAGGGAGGGAGGGTTTAATGAATTCTTCCTTATTAAAATTATACATTTTCAAGACATGGGGTGCCTACCCTAAAAACAAAAGAAGAAGAGACATGGGTATTTACAATTTTCCACTCTCAATTATTTGATCAAAGCATAAAGTTTGAGAGTCAAGAATCTAAGTAGAGGTGGCCCAATATAATTTAGAGCCTATAGCAAAAAATTTATAAAAGACTTTTTATTATGTAAATATTTATTAAATGAAATTATTTAATACTAATCAAACCAAGGTAAATTTGTTACATTAAATGCAAAATTTGTAGAATAATAGTACTAACTAAAATAAGGTTAATATCATTACTCATGCACATTTATAGAAGCAAAACAATATAACAAATGTAACCAACGCATTATTTTAAGCCATTTAGACCTAACCAGATTGTTTGAACATATACCGCAAATTTAGAACGTCACAAACTTTGTGCTCATAACACAAAAATCAATATTCCAAAATAAATTGTCTAGGAAGTAGGAACAGTAAGCATTATTCTATGAGTAATGCTAGGACAACGTATATTTACACAACTTTTGTCAGCGAGTGGTGAGTGGTAGAGGAGTGATGGTGGGTCCATGTGGAGAAACATATTTAATAAAACACAATAATAATAAATTCCATAATTATCAAATTTTATATTTCATATTTCATATACAAAGACAAAAAATAAATTTCTATCAATAAATATCAACATTATCAAGCTTCATAATTATATACAAAATAAAAGAGAGGGAAAATCACAAGATAATTTGCTAAATAAGTAGTGCCAGAGTCATTAAGCAGAGGTGGCCCAATATAATTTGGAGCCCAAGGCAAAAAATTTATATAAGACCTTTTATTATGTAAATATTAATTAAATAAAATTATTTAATACTAATCAAACCAAGGTTAATTTGTTGCATTAAATACAAAATTTGAAGAATAATACTAAATAAATAAATTAATTAAGGTTAATTTTTAATTTTAGATATTGTTTTTAAGGGAGAGATAGATAGATAGATCTTATTTTGTGTGTGGTTCTGTAGGAGCTAGATTGATTACAAAAATTAAAGTCTCAAACTATTAGAGGAGATTAATCATCATTGATTACCTAACAAATTTGCAACATTTTGTTAACAAACACTTAGGGTTCAATTGGGTTAATTAAATTCCTATTGGTTTTATATTTTAGAAGCCTTGTTTGAAATGAAAAATGAAATTGCTAAGGGTACTATAGAATGTTTACAATATGATGTGTCAATGATTATGATTAAGTAGTCGCTAACCCGTGCGATGCACGGGAAAGTTCCAAAAATGAAATATATATGATACATCCTAAACAATTTGTTTTTAAATAAAATTTTCAAAAGCAGTAGAACTTTATTGATAATAAATCCAAGTGTACAATAGAGAGGAGAAAAGACGGCTTTCCTCAACCCAAGCCGAGGGTACCCTTAACTCCCTAGCATAATTATCTAACACGTTCGCTGAAGGAATTGATTTTAATAAATAGTTTCTTCTTAAGAGTCTCCTATGAGTATTCAATCTATCTTTTTGTCATTTTCTTAGTTTTAAGTCTTTGGTTGATTTATTATGGAAAATTATGATATTTTGATAATTGCTATAAAGCCTACTTGAGTGTGTATGTTAACATGAAGAACAAAATAATAGTTGGGTAAGAAGATTATGCATCACATAAGCATCACATCAATTCCTTCAGCAAAAACAACGGAACAAAAGCATCACATCCATCCCTGCACCATGAAAAAAAAAATTATTGCAAGGAATGAAACAAATTGTGAAAATTCCAAGTAAGCCAACACATATTGCAAACTTAAATGCATCTAAAAGAAACCATCTTTAACATGAATAGCTAAAAAAGAAAGAAAAAATCTAACAAATAAATAATACCTGAAAATCAAGCACAACCATCAAATACATTAAATCATCAAATACAACATGTGAGGCGCTGTTGGATGCTATGGTAGAAGCTACTCTTAAAGCTAAAATTCATGGTTTCTAGTATATTTTGTTTCTAGGTACTAGCAGGCATTTAGTCCATCTATTTTAGCACAGGAAGACCACAAACTGGTTGCAACAAATCAGACTAGCTGATTTAGATTTTTTGAACCAAAATGGACTTTGCTGTGATGTGTACTTAGTGCCTAAGCTTGTTGTTAATTCTGTTTGGTCAATTGCTAACTTGGCATGTCAAATGCCTTTAAACTGTAGCTGGTTTAATCTAGCTGTTGTGGAATCTGTTGGGTTGCTTTCTCCCTTTTTGGTATCAAAAAAAAAAAAAAGTGTTGCTAGTTCTGCTTAAGCTTTACATACCTAGTGCATTTTCATATCTCTCTGTACATGTTCACAAGACAGCACACAAGCTACCATTTTTTTTGTGAGTTCACAAGCATTAAATTAAACAAGCACACACATCCATAGCAAAACCATCACATGAACAGAGATTCACATGCATACACCAACATCAGCACAATACACAACACACAGCCATAACAAACACCAAACCCACATCAAAAAATCCCCATAGAAACAACCAAACACCAAACCCACGGCCAAAATACCAATCCCAAAAATCCCTTATTTTCAAATCTCCACACTTGGACCCAAATATAAAATCCCATTTTTCAATCTCCAAACCCACAGATTAAAAAAAAAAAAAAAAAAAAAAAAAAAAAAAAAAAAAAAAAAAAAAAAGGAGGGACCTTTGAGCAGAAAAAAAGAGAGAAGAAAATAAGATAAGAAAAATAAAGAGAGACGGAGAGGTTGGAGCTCATGTGGCGGCTTATCAGTGAAGACTGAGGGATGTGAAGAGAGAAACCTGAGAAAAAATTTAGGAAGAAAATTACCTGAGAAAACACAAAATCCTTTCTCCACACGATCTAGAATTGAGGGAGAGACCGAATTCAATGTTTTCAATTTGGGGTAATTTTAGTCTTAGGGTTTTTTGGGACTAGCTCTGGGACTGAGGCTAGAAACTAATCTAGGACAAAGTAACCGAGAGAAGGAGAGGAACAAAATATTATACGTGAGGGGAGCAAGAAAGCTTCCAGCAGCTTCCAGCATAAGATGGTTTTGCCAGAAAAAGAAGATTTGGAGGTTTTCTGACGAGACAAAGGCCGGTCTTGTTGGAACTTGCAATGTTCGGCAGTGTTGTGCCGCCGAAGACACTGCAGCTGGGAAGTGGCTATCAGGGTTTGGGGTTGAGAGAGAGCAGGGGCTATGGTGGCGTGGGGACTGGGAAGAGAGAGAGATTTGATTTTGAAAAGAGGAAAAGTAATTGGTTTTTGGTTTTGCAGAGAGAGTAAATGGTGGGGGCTTGAAATTTTTTCAGGGCCAATTTAGTCATTCTATTTTAAATATCTCAATACACTATGTGTCTTTTTTTTAGGCTAGGTGTCAATTTCTTATTGGCCTTAGAAACACCACGTGTGCTGAGTTGGAGTTTCTGAAACACTATATACTTTCTCTATAGTATCAATGTCATAAAAAATGTCTAAGAAGACAAGTATCTAGTATCGACCTCTTATCCTTCTATGACATTGATTTAAGGGCATCTTTGTAAGTACATGCTCTGCTCACTTGCAGTATTACTGCCAACACTAGAATTTTATTGATTCAAAAACAAAATGTAGTTATCCTTGCAACTAAAGAATTGCTTTTTAGTTACGAGGGATATAACATTTTTGTTTCTTAGAATGTAATGAACTCCTTAGCGGATGGATTTGCTTGCGTGGCCCCCTACCCATGATTGGTTGCCTAAACAGTGATTTATGAACATTATGTGTCATACCACCGCACACCCTTGGTAAGGTGGTCACTCCACAAGTATAAATACTTGTGGAGTGTGGGGGACAAGGGTTAGGGTTCAAGTCTCCACGAGGGAGCTTCACACACATATACACTTAGATTAGGCTAGAGTAGAAATTCTATCTTGTGTCAAAAAAAAAATGAACATTATGTGTCATGAAAAGTTTATGCTGCATGTTAATTTTTAAAATATGCAAATTGATGATTGTGGTCATGTTGGATATACTTATAATGTGAGATTGTTAAAGAACTATTAAGTACTCATGTTTCTTAACAATTACTTTTGAAGCAGATATCATATTTAAGTGGAGTCATTGTCCAACTTAGAAATGAAAGGCGAGCAGGCAAGGGTAGAATTATGTACAAGGGTGGGGGGGCCATGGTGCCCTAAAATTTTGAAATTTTCCTTAATATATTTATAATTATTTTAATGTTTTCAAAATTTTGCCTACAAAAATAAGAATTGCCCCCCCCCCCCCCCAAATATTGAATTAGTCTAATGATGCTCTTAAAAAAAATAATTGGTATAATAGTTATAGAGACAACTTTATTTTTTGCAATTCTATTTTTTATTGTAAAATGTACTCTTATATCTGTTAAATATTTGAAAAAGTTTTGCACCAAACATGTTTGAATTTATATTTTTCAACCTGTTATGCAACGATTAACAAGTCATTGATTCATTAAAAAAAATCTTGTCACTAAAACTACACATAAAATGTCTCTTTAGTTGCCACATAATGGGTTAGAACAAAATAGCTTCAAATATGTTTGGAGCCTAACTTATTCCCCCAAGTTTTGGATCATTCATGTTTTTGAAAATTTCATTAGTTCAATTGAAAGAATTTTTTTACTTACTTTAGTATAAAATTTGATAATTTGTATTGAAAATGAAACTTTTTAAGAATTTCACTATAAGAATGGCAAAAATGAATTTTATTTTATGAAAGATCGCCTTCAATCAAATTCAAAGAACTTTTTTTTGTTGGGTGTGTGTATATATAAGTTATCAAATAAAAAAAGTGTGTATATCTATGTGTGTGTATATAATAAAAAAGCGTGTGTGTATATATATGTGTGTGAGGAATTATTTTGATAAATATATTGAAAGTTCAAATAGTGTATAAAACACTATGAACGTTTAGACCCCCAATAACAAAATTACCAATTCAAGTTTTATGACAAACAATAAGTGTGCGGAACATGAATAAGCTTAATACAGAATTGATAAACAATCTAAACCAAATAACATCACATCCATAGCAGAAATTAAATGGCAAAGATTAAGGGAAGAGAGATGCAAACACAAGGACAACACACGATGTGTTATCGAAGAGGAAACCGAAGCTCTCAGCGTAAAACCTCTCTGCCGCCCTCCAAGCGGTAAGTAATCCACTAGAAAATGTAGTTGGGATACATGAATAGCAATAGACCCTCCAAACCTAATCTACCCAGTGTACCTAAGCCCTCCAAACTTCTTGCTCCAATGAGGTTGCGCCGAACCTATTTCTTTTCTAGCTTCCCGGATTCCGCTACTTGACCATAGCATCAACCAATGTGAAATTGGTTCCTTCCTAACTGCTTCCCAAAGCACCAAACAGCCCTCTCACAGAAATGGATATGGTGAGAAAAAGATTTTGGTAATAAGCCTCTCAAGGATTTAACAATGAAGAGGAAGAGAGTAGAGGAATTTGAAGAGTCTCTTATGTGAAGATTGTGGATGAATCAATCTTGTTTTTCTCTAGGGTTTCTCTCTCAAAATTCTCTCTGGAAGCTCTCTTTCTTTCGTGGGTATAAGGGGTATTTATACTAGGGTGAGAATGGAATGTGAAGAGTCATGTTTTTCAAAACAGGGCTGGCTCGCGGCTTGGCCTCACAGCTTGACTGAGTCGCGAGTTCCAGCCGTGAGATAACTGAACGACCAGTTGTCCTATTTTGTCCTGTAGTGCTCCAGCTAGCATGAGGCTTCAACTTCTGGCATGCCTGGCACGTGTGCAGCTTCCGGCGACTTGCAGCCACGAGTCACCCGCGAGATCTAGTCTCGAGTCCCTGTTTTTCTTGCACACTCTTGAGCATTTCTTCACACTATCTCACTCACTACCCTTACAATAATCCCACCTAAATACAGGGTTACTAATTGCTAAAATACAAGCAAATTTGGCACGGAATAAAGCCAACAAGATGGTTGATTAAATTTAACCTTACATATATTAATGCTGCAACTTCCCCCCCCCCCCCCCCCCCCAAAAAAAATCCTAGCTTTGCCCCTGCGAGTAGGGCCTTCCATTATGCAATTGAGCAATGGAAAAAGGTAGTTTTTCAAGGTGTTGCTTTGAAATTCGCTCTCCCTGCCCCCCTTTGCTCCCAATTTAAAATAGATGAACCTTTAAATGAATGGATAAGAAATAAATAAATGAAAGGAGTCGCAAAAATTAGTTTGTTTTATAACTCCAGTTATTTCTTTGTGATTTGGTTGAAGTTTGTGTGCAAAATCCTATTTTTATGCTCTAACTTGATTTCAATATTATCAAAATAGGAATTAGACAATGCTTTGTCTTCTATTTGAGAATGGAAATTGATTGACATAAATAGCTCTAATAATCTAATATCGGACACTTAGCTTTTGACATAATTATTTGGCTTAGATTTTGAAAGTTAGTTGGATATGTGGATATAGTCTTAGAGATGGATGTGCTTGGCATATTGTCACTTGAAATTATAATTTATAAAAAATCATAGTACCAATTATTCTTTAATTTTACGAGAGCTTTGAGTTGATTGAATATGCAGTGGGAAAACCAGGTGTGAAGTTCAAGAGAGAAATGCAGAGACATTCAATGGCCATATGCCAATTATTCCACTATAAGAAAGGGACATTTGGATCCTTTGAAAAGAAATGCACTTAATGAGGCTGTGTAGGACATTGCTCTTGATGTGTCTCTTCTATTTTTTTGAGTTTTGTTATTGCATTTACATTGGCTGCCAAATATGTGTTGATGGACTTCATGGTTGTATCTTTAATTTATTTAACAAGAGGTTTGAAATATGTTTTGTAACTCTATGTTTTACGTTGAATAATGTACTCTGATACATATTGCAGATGTGTTGTAGTATTTTCTCTACTCTTTTGAGTCATAGCAAAAGAATTTGACATTGATCACTGTATTCTATTTATTTATTTGAAAAAAAGGTTGTGATCTTTATTGCAATTTGTTTATTCTCTGTATACATATGGAACTATAAAAATAATTTCATTATAAATGGACCTATGGTAGTGGTAATAATCTTTTCAGCATGTATGTATTTTCATGGAGGTGCTATATAGGATTTCTTTATCCCTTATTTCTATCACTTACAATCAGTAAGTAAAAAATATATACAAAAAGTTAGAAAAATAATATGATTACAATTAGTTGACTACATATAGGCCATTTGGTGAGCAAAATTAAGCTTTAATAATCACCCATAAAACAAGTTCAATTATCATCAAATATTTTCAATCATATTATAGTGAATCCTTGTTGTGCTGCATAACTATAGTATTTTTGTTTAAGCCAAAGTTCAGTATACCAAAACCAATAATATTATCATTTAAATAATCACATATCACATAAATTATAATTTACCATAAAATTAGAGAAAGTGAAGAGATGGTACCATGATGATACTTTAAATTAATCTCATAACAATAACCAATTTACCGTCAATTCATTTTTGTTTTTAGATGGCGGGGTTGAGGCGTGGACCATGTCACTGTCTTGAGATGATACATGTGTCTATGTAGAAAACATGGTTGTATATATTTATATATAAGTTCAAAATATTACATATATGTAATTTACATTTGATGAAGTCTCAAATAAGTGTGGCTAACAAAGTGAGAAAGCTAGAGAGTTAAAATTATATCTCTATATCACCATATATATAATAGTCAAGAGGAGCATTCTCATTAACATAGCTGTCAGGCAACATTAGTAAATTCAAAAGAATTCAATACGTTTTCCATAACCATTAACACGTAGCAAACAAACTTTTGACTTCTCACTTCTCCTTAAATCAAATAACAAACATAACACTACACGAATTACCCATATAAATGCTATAGTAAGCTTAAAATAAAGTGCTTCAATAGAGATCAATGAGCTATTTCCAGCAGCAAGTACAATATGTTGTCAATTAATTGCGAAATACAATAATAGGAATTGAATCCAAAATTGCTAATTTGAACCATAGGAGTTGATAGAATTACTTTCGTGATTTAAATCTTATGCTTCAAATGAGTTTGTGGTAAGTATGTCTTAGATAGAATGATGTCAAGCTTAACATCAGAAGTTTATTTGAAGAGTGTTGACAATAAACAGGGAGCTATGCACAAAAATTGTGCACAAACAAAAATCTACTCTGAAAGCTCGGATTTGTGTGAAACACACGAGCTTGTTTAGACCCCCAATTAAAAATTACGGATTAATTGCTTTTACTCTAACTTATCTAAGTGCGGAACAAGAGTAAATAAAGCGCAATCACCGAATCTGCTCTCTAAGCCATAAGCAAGAAAGCAAGCAACAATAAACAATAAATCTTAAAGAGTAAGGGAAGAGAGATGCAAACACAAGATAACACCAAGACGTGTTATCGAAAAGGAAACCGAAAAACTCAATGAAAAACCTCTCCATGACCCTCCAAGTCGAAATCCATCCACTAGTGAATAAGTTGGTATACACGAATAACAAAAGACCCTCCAAGTCTAGTCTACCCAATGTACTTGAGCCCTCTAAACTCCTGCTACCAACGGACTTCTTGGAATCTTGTTTTCACTAGCTTTTCAGATCTCGCAATACCGCCCGATTGCATCCGCCAAGCCTCACCGGCTTCTTTTGGCAAATCCCCAAAGCTTCCTAAGCTCCAAAACACTCTCTACACTCTGAATAGGTGTGGGTTGTGTTTGGGTACAAATCTCCTCTCTAGGTATGAAAATGGAAGAGGGAAGAAGAAGATGCTACAATGATTTCCCTCTAAAGGATAAGTAGCTCTCCCTCTAAAAGATGGGTGTATTGTGTTGTAGAAACCTATCTAGGGTTTTCTCTCTAAATAATAGCCTCTTTTACTTTTGTGGGTAATGAGGTTATACATAGTATGGGTGAAGGGTAAGAACATCACACTTAAAATCTTCCAAGCAGAGAGTTTCATGGGTACCTCGCAAGATGGCCTATCTCGCAAAGGACTCGTAAAATACAGCCTGGCACTTGACTCTTCAACTTCCAGCATGTGCTTCTCACATGCCCTTTTCGCGGGAACCTTTCTTGTGAACTTCTTGCGAGCTAGTCGTGAAACTACACTGATCTTCATTTCATGCTCGATTCTTCACCAACTTAATACTAAACCTAATACAATAAAATCCCACAAAATACAAGAAAATAATTTAAGCAATTACAACACTTTTTGTCATAGAATAAATCCAACATAAAACATAGTTGTAAATCACAACTTTACAATCTCCCCCTTTGGCTATTCCGTGATAGAACACCCTATAACAGACTCTAGACTTAAACGTGAGTTTGGGAACAATGGCAAAAATCACTCACACCTAAATCTAAACCTGTGACGAACCTGGAACATAATACCTGTCTCCTGAAACACTTGTACAAAACCCTCAAGGTAAAGCAAGTAATAAAAAGACAAGTATAATGAAACAAGTAAAAATGAGATCAAGTAAACATGATGTGAAACATATGAGCAACTTGATCAAACACATGACAGTCATATGGAGATGACTACAATGATCACATAGTAAAGCAAATGATCATATGAACATGCAATCAACAAAGCACAACGGCATAAGGATGTATGCATGTCCAACACAAAAACACAATGCGATGAGAGCAACAAAGCATATATACTAAATGTAACTCAAGGCACCATATAGCAACAAGAAAACAAGCATAAAGTAAAACAAACAAAAACAAGGTTTTCTCATTAAAAGGGTGTCTTCTCCCTCTTGGTATATGCATCTCCCCTATGGAATTTCTCCCCCTACGAATGTGCACAAGATAGAATTTCTCTCCCTGAGAATGTGCACATGAGTCATATAAAAATGACGATATACTCCGGTATACTCTCTGGTATACTCTCCCCCTTTTTGTCACGAACAGAAAAATGAATCAAAAGAAAGGAGGGAAAGAAAAGAAGATATGAACAAGGGTATTGATGCACGAGGGGTGCAAGATGAATGAGAAAATGAAACTCAAACAAAAGACAAAACATCTTAAAAACACAATGCTACAAAGTATAAAGTAAACATGACATACTAAGGATAATGGAACAAGATATAGACCAAGCCATGAGATAGACACAAGAACATGTTATATGTGCTAAAAGATCTAAAAAGACTTAACTAGCATGAGTGAATGCAAAACATGTCAAGTGTTAGAGTGTGTGCATCTATTGTGCATGTGAGATGTATAATCAATGCATGAACAAGTACTCACGGGGAAAAGTGTGTAAAACACACATACAATGATCAAAACATGATAAATATGCATAATCATAGTAATCTCCAAAAATTGGTACTCATCGGAGTCCAAAAGAGTGAAAAAATATCATAGAGGCATTTTATCAAACACATAGAGTGCACACACTACACATGTATGTTAAACAATGCATGAACATATGAAAATCTATCCTTAAATACATCTTATTTATTTGCCACAAGGGGCAAACATCCAAAGCAAAAAGACATTTAAAACAAAACCCAATCAAAAGGATTGACAAAAGTTAAGTTTTCCAACTCCCATTTGAGAAAATCCCAACTATGAACATAAAACCCCCAAAAACATAATCTAAAGATCAAAATCAATTAAAAGTGTTAAAGATTACCTTAGAGATGTTTATGGAATGTAAAACACTTGAAATTAGTTGGGTTTTAATGTAGAAGCTCTGAAAAAGAGGGTTTGGAGAAGATGGAGTCATAAGAGAGTCAAATGAGGAGTTTTGGACCAAAAACTCACGAAATACCAATAAAATAGTTGATCTAGGAATTTCGCGAGTTGCGAACTCGCGAGCTACTCACGAAAGTTTCTGCCTGAATGCCAAAAATGCATTTTTCAACTTCGCAACTTGCAACCAAGTCGTGAACTACTCGCAAACGACTCATGAAAAACTCTGACCCCTATTTTTCAACACAAAAACAAGCTTGAAACATTGAAAACCAAAGTAGTTACAAAACCTAGAAACAAAGAGTGATGAAAAACACTTCCAATCACAAATAAAATGATCAAAAATCTTTTTGATTTGATCCACATATGGTTGAGCACACACACATCATATTTGAACACGTACAATCATAAAAATGAAATAGGCATTCATTGAACATTAGACTTGTGTATTGTGTGTGTGAAACATGTATGAACTAGTCCATAGTTTAGTATGAAACTTCAATGATCAATTCAATCAAGTCATACACAAGTAACACAAAGTCAAGTGACCTATCTCACTAGTAGAAATGAACATATATGACCCCCCCCCACCAAAGTGTTTACATTTGATTAAAAGCTTTTCATTTGACTTTCATTTTTCATACTTTTCATTCTATACAACTTAATTTTTTAAGAAGCGATGCCATGAAATTTTTCATATTTCTTTGATGAATAAGCCTTTGAGTTTGGCATCATACATTTTGAATACATTTTTGCTCCACCTTTTCCTAGTCAAACTAGTTTTCAAAGCAAGGTTTTTTCAGCTCTTTCTCTTTTAGAGATTGACGTTTGTAGAGCTTTTGACATAAAAATAAATGTGAGGAGATATATAGGCACAAGTCTACGCATGTATCAAGATCAAACAAGACTATTGACTAATCATTCATGACAAGCTTGAAGATCTATTTACAACAATCATTCGTAGATTTCTAGATGTCGCTCACACTTAAAAAATGTGCACATAACAAGCTAAGCTCGTAAATGCACTATGCCATTAGTACAGAGGTACTAGGCCAAACTCAAATGTGATATGTGCTCAAATAAACATGATCAAACTTTTTGGATTTTTCACTTTTTATGCATTTTTGGATTTTTACACACACAAAACAAAAGCATAAAAGTAAGATCAACAACAAAAACAAAAACAATGCATATAAAGAGATGCATGATACACAAATGCATGATAATGAAGCATCTAATGCATGAAGAGTCCTACAAAGATCAAAAGAATTAGATCAAGGACCAAAAGAGCAAAAGCTCAATCATAGGAACTCTTCCTCATCCAAACGGAACGATTGTTTGGAATGAGTGTCTCATGAGAAGTAAGGCGAGGGTTGGAAGAATGAGAACCGAAGATGCACATAGACAAGGAGGTAAGAACATCAAAAACTTTCTTCAACAATTTACCATTTTTCCCCAAATCAGGTTTTACTTTCATAGCACAACTTCCAAAAAGCTCAAGTTTATCTTTTCTTTTGATTCTTTTAAGAGCTTGAAACTTAGAGCAATGAGGTCTTATATGACCAAAGGCATCACAATGGTGATAAACAATGTGTTTAGGTCCACTAGGCTTTTTAGAGAGGGATCTAGCAACATGGTTTTGTTCTCTCTTCAACATGGAACATTGAGATCTTATATGACCGATTACACCACAATGGTGGCAAGTAGGAACAAACTTAGATCCACTCAAATCCCTAGGATGAGACCTAAATGGAGGCTTAGGCTTAAGAGCCTTTCTTTCCACTTTTTAGTTTCTTTTGTGTGAAGGAATGTACACCAATTTGTCTTTAGAGGTAGAACTCACAATAGGCACAAAATCGGGTAACACAACATGATTACAACAAATATTTTCTTCCTTTTTAGCAATAGGCTCAACAATCAAACACATGGCATGCATCTTAAGAGATTCATTTTCACATTTAAGATTATCAACAAGTTTGTTAGACAAAACAATTTTAGCATCCAAGTCCACATTTAAACATTCAAACTCCTTTAGTTTTTCAAGAGAATGTTCAGCAAGTTTCTTATACTTTTCAACCAATTTGTTAGATTCATTGAGCTTAGCAGTCAAATCATCTTTTTCACAAATGAACTTGCTCAAATTATCATGAAACTTCTTAGCCTTTTTCTTCAAGAGTTTGACATTTGGAATTTCAACAACACCCAAAGAGTCATATAACATGTCATCACAAGCACGAGGATAAACACTCATAGAGGCATTTTCACAAACACATGGCATGTTACAATCAACATCATCCAAAACATCCATAGAAGCATACAAAGCACTATCCATGGCAATAAACACAAGGGGTCAAGAATCACACTTAGGTAATGAAACCAAAACAAGTGTACTTACTCTAATACCACGTGAAAGCTCGGATTTGTGTGAAACACACGAGTTTGTTTAGACCCCAAATTAAAAATTACGGCTTAATTGCTTTTACTCTAATTTATCTAAGTGTGGAACAAGAGTAAATAAAGCGCAATCATCAGATCTACTCTCTAAGCCATAAGCAAGCAAGCAACAATAAACAATAAAGCTTAAAGAGTAAGGGAAGAGAGATGCAAACACAAGATAACACTAAGACATGTTATCAAAGAGGAAACTGAAGAACTCGATGAAAAACCTCTCCGCAACCCTCCAAGTCGAAATCTATCCACTAGTGAATAAGTAGGAGTACACGAATAACAAAAGACTCTCCAAGCCTAATCTACCCAATGTACTTGAGCCCTCCAAGCTCTTGCTACCAACGGACTTCTCAGGATCTTGTCTTCACTAGTTTTCCAGATCCCGCAATACTGCCCGATTGCATCAGCCAAGCTTCACCGGCTTCTTTTAGCAAATCTCCAAAACTTTCCAAGCTCCAAAACACTCTCTACACTCTGAATAAGTGTGGGTTGTGTTTGGGTACAAATCTCCTCTCAAGGTATGACAATGGGAAAGAGAAAGAGAAGAGGCTACAATGATTTCTCTCTAAAGGATAAATAGCTCTCCCTCTAAAAGATGGGCATGTTGTGTTGTAAAAACCTATCTAGGGTTTTCTTTCTAAATAATAGTTTCTTTTACTTTTGTGGGTAATGAGGGTATATATAGTATGGGTGAAAGGTAAGAAAATCACACTTAAAATCCTCTGGGCAGAGAGTTTCGTGGGAACCTCGCGAGTTGGCCTATCTCACAAAGTACTCGCGAACTATAGCCTGGCACTTGACTCTTCAGCTTCCAGCATGTGCTTCTCACGTGCCCTTTCCGTGAGAACCTTTATCGCGAACTTCTTGCGAGCTAGTCGCGAAACTACACTGATCTTCATTTCATGCTTGATTTTTCACCAACTTAATACTAAATCGAATACAATAAAATCCCACAAATACAAGAAAATAATTTAAGCAATTACAACACTTTTTGTCATGGAATAAAGTCAACATAAAACATAGTTGTAAATCACAACTTTACATACTCGAACAAAAATTCCTACACATTTAAGAATACATTCAATGATAAAACACTCCAATCAAAGCCAACCCTCGACAATAACAACAAACAAAATTTTGGGCCCAAATGCCTAACTTGAAAACAAACAATTTTTCAAGAAACATCAATTATTGGGCCTAAAGGCCCAAAGTCTTTTCAAACAAAAAAATCTTGGTTTAAATCATTAAATACTAAGCTCCAAAACTAAAAAAATTTCACCCAAAAAAAAAAAAAAAAGGAAGCAAAACCTTGGATTAAGAGCCCAAAGACCTTTTTCAATAATATATTCATTTCCAAATAATATATCCTTTGAAGATTGGTCTTAAAATTCCGAGAACCTTCTTCAAGTGATATGCCATTCTCAAAATTTAGGCTTGAAAGCCCAAAATCAATCATAAATAAATAAGTCCTTTGGACTTTATTCTGGCCCCAAGCCCAAAGTTTTCTAAAATACCAAAATTTTCAAAATTGGGTCCAAAACCCAAAAAGTCTTTTCAACAATGGCACGAAGGAAAGATTTTCAAAAATACCCCACAACCAAATTTTGAGGCAAAGACCTTTGCCTTTCACAATCATACAATTTCAAATGCCCCAATTTAAAAATTCCTCATAATCAAATCAAGTGTTTTCATGAACCAAACAAAAATTTTAAGAAAGAAAACCTATGAGGTAGGTGGTTATTCACCTATTCCATTTCAAATCAAAGAGGTAAAATACCAAGTGGTTATAAAACCTCATTCTCACCTTCAATCAAGCCAGTTCAATAGAGGTGAATGAGCTATTTCCAGCAGTAAGTACAATATGTTGTCAATAAAATGCGAAATACAATAAATTGCTAATTGAATCCTAAATTGCTAATAGGATTAGTTGATAGAATTATGATTTAAATCTTATGCTTCAAATGACTTTGTAGTATGTCTTAGATGAATGATGTCAAGCTTAACGAGAGGTGCTACATCCACAACATATTTACAACATTTTCACAACAAATCAGAGGTGGTTAGTTGTTATTGGTTTAAATTTGAACTTATCACTAAAATTACTTTTCTACCCCACCATTAACAACCCGTAACAACCTGCCATATAGGATTTGTTGTAAAAATGTTGTGAAAATATTGTGGACATAACATTTAAATTTTGTTTAATAACTATTAGCACCGAAATAATTCTATGCTACCTTCAATTTTGTTCTATTTTCTAAACTCATCTGAAACCCAATTCACTTCCCAACAAAAAATAAAATAGAATAACTAAATTCACCCAATTGCCTGAAAATCAAGAATTCACATACCCTATAGACCAAACGATATAGAATTTGGAGGAGGTTCAGGCAATAAATTAAAGTTTTATTTTTCTCTATTTCCAACGTAGAGAAAGGGTCAGCGCTCATGTGCAACTTATGCTTTGCAATGGCAAAATCAAAGAATGGAGCAAATTATAGATATGGTAACATTTGAATCTTAAAATATAAGACCATCACACACGCACAAGGGAAGAAGGAGAAACAAAGTGATAAAACTACTCTTTGTGGTCCTAAAACTACTCTTTCTTTAAATCTCAAATTTAGTAGTTTTTCCATGCATTACACAGATTTACAACTAGTAACATAAATAGCATATTATTTTATGAAGCGTACTAAAATTGATGCCCAGATAATAACATGATCAAAACAACCTAAACCTCCTCCTAAAACCAAGGAACTAAAGTAACTGATTCCCTCATCAATTTATTCCTTCAATAGAGTTAAGGAAGTAACTACTTTATCATTCCATTCATCCCATGACAAGTTCCCTCATCATTACATCTGATACTAATTATTCCTTGCTCTCCGCACGTCCATGCTATTCAAATTTACTTTGTATAGAGTCATCGTGAAATTGTTGACTCCTACGAGAGTAGTCCTCCCTCCACTCATAGGAGGTGTATGTCCACATTTGTTGTGAGAGAAGGGAGGACTCTCCTGTGGGAGTGAATAATTTCTCACCCCACATGTGACTTTGAGTCATAAAAATATTATTTGTTCAATCGATTCAAAACTTGGGGTTATAATAAAATTGTACTCCCAAGTTTTCCCTGGCAAGCTAGATCAGTTTTATACAGGAGAAATTTTTACAATTAAAAGATCAAGGTAGAAGTAATGTGAACTTGGAATGCCGTGATCCAAATGTGTATATAAAATTTAAATTTGCATGTGGTAAAACTTGTTGAATCCAGTATTTACAAATCCATTTAATGGTACAGGCCACAATGACATTCAGCAACAGGTGCCCAACTGTATTAGTAGTCTAGTACTAGGCCACAATGTCTCCCTCATACGACCTTCACAATTTTACAGCTGTGTTTTAGTAAGTAGGAATGCACAAAGTTGATAATGTTGCATCCGTCCATTTCGGCAGTTAACCTACTCAGCTATCTTGAGTGTGCATTTTGGTAATTATCTACAATATAACTCCTTTCACATGCTTCTGAAGAAATTGTCACTGCTCTTAGACACGACCACGGCCACGGAAGCCCCCTCTTCCAGAACTAGGCATTGGCACATCTGTTGAGCTCCAAAAAAAATAAATAAATAAATAAACACCGATGTGATGAAAATTAGAACACAATTAAAAAGGTAAATATTGGAATGAAATGTCAGACTTCCCGTTCATCACAGAAACATGCTCTTTTTATTTTCATATTTCAAACAAAACCATTATGCAAAAAGAATTCCAAAGAATAGCAAGAGAAAGCAGCAAGTAAATTTATATAAAAAGCTAATGACAAAATTTCTATAGGTGGTCATGCAAATGGCTGATCAATGTAATCCACAATGACAAAAGAGAGAACCCTTGTGTTTTTGCTAATACAATGCTGTAATGACCCCTCTTTCTGCACCCTTCTATCATATAAATGACAACGAGTGATCCATTTTGAAATTGAAAGATGGTAAAGAGGATCAGCTGCTAACATGAATGAGAGCAAAGTATAAAATACTTCTTCACCTACCACAAAACCATCTGTCAACCCCAAAATCAAATTATTGAACCAGTCCAACTGGAAGTGATATAATGCAGTAAATATTGAATAAGTACATCTCTCTTGCAAGTGTGATTGCACAACATAGTTTACTCTATGGTTCTATCTTTCACAACTAAAAACCATCCAAGTCCACTTTCCAATACAACATTACATACATTGAAAAAAGTCAGTAGGTCCATTTATTTTTCTTGCAGCTTATTGGCTTCAAGTGAATTTGGCAAGAGCATCATGTCAAGGGTTGAAAAGAGAAACCAGAGGTCAATTTTTATTATGATTTTGCTTATTGAAACAGGACTATTTGAATCTTTAGCACCATGATCAGTCTTCCATGAAAGCATGCAATTGGTGCAGGTGTGATCAATGCAGACTACAGGGGTCAAATTGGGGTTATGCTGTTTAATTCCGATTTTACTAAATGATAAGACATTCTTCGGGAATTTTTCATTAGCATTAATCCCTTAAAAAGTACATCTGATGCATGTTGAGAAATGAGAAATTCTCTGTAAAAATAAAGATTTGCAATTTCTTGGGCAGCATACTGTTCAAATCATATACATTAACTGAGTCAAGTCAAGCCTTGTCTTACCTTGCTCTTCTTCATCTTCGTCTTCATCTCCATTGTTACTTGTAAAGAATGGGGTGAGGTAGTTCCTATCTAATGCCGTGAACGATGCCGTGCTGACAAGAACAACAAGGGGGTAGGAGAGATTGTTATATTAGTTTCTTAACATAAGAATTAAATAAAAGCTTTGTAGTCACATATTCAAAGGCATTTTCACAGATATTACCTTTTATGGAACTCTTTAAGTTTCATCTTGATCTTGTTCCCTGATGATAATGCCTCATCATATGAGGGAGCAATGTAGCCATTGTTCTCTTCAAAACTCTTGGAGGGAGGTGGAAAACAAAGAATAAACATAGAAGTAAGAATTTAAAAGGTCACAAGTTCACTAATCATCACACTGGTAGCAGCATAGTCATACTATCTGAAATTTTAGTACACAGAGCTGATAACTAAGTTATTCTCTGCAAAACTTACTTCCCCTAAGGAGCCATCATGGCCATCATGGCTATCACCTACAACGTGTAATGCTTCCAGCATGGTACCTGTTGAACCTCCAATCAACAACACCTGAAAAATAATTTAAAGCAATATAGATATATTGTGAGAACAAGATGTCTTATATGCAACTCACAGCATAATTTTAACTCAAATACATCCTGATCCAGTAAACTGATGCAGCAAGAAAAGATGGGTTTAGTGGTATTTTTCAATTGTTATATTTGGGCTCTTTCATATGGGACCCACATGCAACATTGGATCAAGACAAGTCTCATATGAATTCTGTGTGGAATCCCATATTGTAGAAAACTGTGTAGATTATTGGGGTGGAAGCAGTTGTACGAGGCAAAAGGGGGAAGATTGACATTACTAAAAAGTACACTTTCCAATTTACCAACTGATTTCGTCTCTTTGTTCACTATTCCCATGGTTGTAGCTAATAAATTGGAGAGTTCACAGAGAAATTTTCTCAGCAGAGGCAGTGATAAATTTGAACTCCCTATTGTGAATACGAATACTAGGTGCTTTCCTATTGTTAATGGAGGATTGGGAGTAGCAGTGAATCTGTGGATCATCTGTTGTAGCCCAGTGACACAACATATTATGGAGTTTTACTTTCTCTATGTTTGGGATACATTGGGTAATGCCTAAAACCATGTTTGATTCCTAAGTAGATGGAGGGATTGGTTTTGTGAACACTTCACTGGTGTTTGGAATTTCACCCCCTCATGCTATATGTGGAGAGTATGGCTAGAGGAACCATTGTACCTTTGAAGATGTGGGACTTTAGTTGCTTAATTAAAATTGCCTTCAGAAAGAACTTTGTTTGAAGGGGCTCATATAATGGGTCAAAGCAAGATCTATTTTGTTATTGATTTTATTGACTCTCTTTCCTTTTAATTCTTTAGGACTATCTCCTTAAGAAGGGGCATGTTCCTTGTCTTCAATAAAACTTATAGCTTATTAAAGAAAAGTAGTCTAGGGTTAAAAGAGTTATGAATGAAATCAGTACACAAATCACAGCCATCCACTCTAAGGTTAAAAGAGTTTTTATTTTGAGTCATTAGTTTACCAGTCATGGGATATTCAGGGGCTTCACTAAAATTTAAAAAAATTGGAAGGGTTCTCAAAGAACAATTTTCTTTTAAAAAAATGTTTTTCGTCCATGTTTTCAATTCTCAGTTTTCTGAAAACTATAATAACTAAAAATTCATATCTTTTGAAAGATAAATTACAATTTACTTCCCTTAGTTTGGCCCTATCAAAATTTTAATCCACAAACCTCTAATTGCTACATTTGACTCCTAAGGTTTCCAAAAAAAAAAAATGTAGTTTTATCCAAAGTAGTGTTAACAATTTTATTTTAATCCAAACTTTAAGAGCTAAAATGTAGCAATTTAAAATTTTATGAAGCTAAATTGTGCTAAGGCAAAACCATATGGGGGTAAGTTATAATTGAAAGTTTGTCCACAAAATGCAAAATTTGTTAATTTTGATAGAACATTAATGATTTCATTTTAATTCAAACTTTAAAGGTTCAAATGTAGCAATTGAAAATTTGTGAACTAGATTGTGATAGACCAAACCACAAGAGGGTAAATTATAATTTTCCCTTTATAAAAACTCCAAAATGGTGATATAGAGTTCATATATTTCTCATTAAATAATTTTGTAATTCCAGATGCTTGTCATGCTTCAAACATTTGCTTCTCTCTCTCTTCTCTTTTAACTTTGGATTCTTTTATAATCAATATATATATATATATAAGCAAAGACTTCATGCGAGAGCGCATGAGATTCTGCCATGTAGCGCTCTAATTTTGCATTTAGTCTTTTTTACCTCTTTTCATTAATTTTTTATTGTTATCCAAAAGATCATATTAACTTATTTTTTACTATTATCTCATTAATCTCTCATTAATTGTCTAAGCTTACACCACACATTTTTCTCTTATTCATGTCTTTTAGCATAACCATTGTTTTAGTATTAAAAACAAAAGCAAAAAAAAAAAAAAAAAAAAAAAAAAAAAAAAAAAAAAAATTAAGGACTAATAAAACTAACTAATAAGACACTATGGAGAGAGAGAGAGACACGAGAATGTTGTGGATTGTTAAATGAAACACATTATTTCACTATTTCCAAAATAAAAAATACTTGAAATTGACAAAGCATTTGTAAGAGAGAGAAATAGAGGAGTTTGAGGGGCCGCCACCATCGTCATGCTGACCTCTGACCACCATCAAGCCGTCGAAACCCCTACGGGTAATTTTTTTTTATTGCTTCTTACAATGAACTCATTACTAACAAAGTTTTATAACAATTATGCTATAATATATATACACACACATACAATATTTTCCAAAATCATCTTACATAAAACATTACAATATTATCCATGCATCGTACAGGCAACTTACTAGTTGTTGAGTAATTTGGGATGTTGGCGTTGATTTGTGGAGGCCTGGTTGTGAATTTTTAGCTGTTTGATGGTGGTGAGGGGTTGTTTATTTCAGGTTAAGGAATATCTGGAACGGTGTTCTAGAAGGGAAAAAAAGCAGCTTGGAAGAAAGTTTTTTTCCATCAAAGGGAGGTGTACTTAACTCTTATAAATGGTACATTTTCTAGTCTTCCCACTTACTTTGTTCCATTTGCCAGTTGGAGTGGCAAATGAAATGGAAAAATTCCAATATGATTTTTTTTGGGGTGATTTAAGTGAGGAGCAGAAATTTTATTTGTTTAATTGGAATGTGATTTGTAAGTCTATTCATTAGGTGACTTGACAATCAAGATTGGGGAGTGGCTTTGGAGGAATATGGGGGAACAGGATAGCGGGGAACAGGATAGCTTATAGAGAAAGAACGTGAACTACAAATATGGAGTCTCAGTGGGCACTATTAGTTTATAGGGTGTGGTGGTGTTTTTGGGCTGTGGAAAAGTGGCAATAATGGAGTTTGGGAGTTTTGGGTGGCTTGGAAAATATGTGGCAGTACCTTGGTGATGTCTTTTAGGGTTGTTTGGGCTGTGGTGGCCAGCAATAATATATCTTAAATTGTACATATATCACCACTGCATTGCTTGTTTTTCTTTTTTTCTTTTTTAAAAAAGTTTTATGCTGATATGGAACATAACTGGCAACCCCTTTGAACATTTATGAAGAAAGGGAAAACTCATTCTAGTGCTCAAGCATTAATTTGGGATGTTTCGGATGATGGAGAGCTTACTTGGGACCTTAGTTAGTCTTAAGTCAAATTGAATCTTATGAATAGGTTAAACCAAACACCTTGATTCCTTTTCCTATTTGGTTTAAAACTGCATAAGGTTTTTTTTTTCTTTGTTATTAGTAGTCCTAGTCTTTCTAGGAATAGGCTATTTAGAGTCCTAGTACTTCTACGAAAGGATTTAACAATAGCCCATATAAAGGCTTTATTGTAGCCAATAGCATTCACAGTGATATTGATTTTAGTGAAAGTCCAACAGCTAATTTTTAAGCTTTGACTAGTTCTATTCACTATTTTAATACCAAACAACCATAATATATATATATATATATATATATTCAAGATCCAATCTTCTTTTTACCCAAATGTACATAAACCCTATTCAATTGCGGTAGTAAGGTACCAGACAATGAAAGGATTTAATTGCTTTAAGTTAAAATAAAGGTCAGCTTGCCTACCGTCAAAACAACAATTGCAGTGGTTGCAGTGAATATTGTCTGGCCATGTCCTTCTGGAAGATCATGAACTGATTGCAGAGCAAGGGCAAAAGCCATAGCTCCTCGGAGTCCTACTCATCCATAATTCATTATAAGTTGGCAATATCATATTAAGAAATTCAAGCAATTGGCTCTTTCTACTCTTCTTACCGCTATACCAAAGTGCTTTTTGATGCTTTGCAGGTATCTGTCGATGTGCAGGTCGGACCAAATTGACCAGATATCCACAGGAAAAAACATTTACAGCCCTAAATCAAAAGGACGTATAAATTTCCATGCAATACAACTTAAATAATATAACAAAAATATGTTTATTTCAAGATCAAAAGGTTTTCATATTTAAAAATACAGCATGCTTACCTGGCAACTACAATAAATAACTGGGATAATAGCAAGTTAAGGAGCAACGGCAACTTTCACTTAATGAAATTATCAGTAAACTATCATTTTTCTGACAAATGATGCAAGGATACAATTGAGAAAAAAATGAATCCAACATGTGACCAACTATGCTGTTCCATGGCAATATCAAAGCCCATATATATAAATCTGCAAATTGAAAAACAAGTCAATATCATGTAGAAATAAAAGTTCAATCACTTTGATTTAAAATACGTATAATGAAAAGCTCCCTTACACAAATGTCTCTGCTAATGATGAAAGCAAATGAAAAAACGCTTGCGCAAATTGTTGAGACTTTTCTGACAAATTTGAATATGTGTAATGCTTCATGACCTAAAACAGAAAAGCAATTCATCACATAGCTTCAACATGTAGCAGGTTGTTATAATATAGTTGGTTGTGCTACAGCAAAACAATATACATCCACTTACAATTCCTGTGAACAATATCGATACAATACCAGACAGTCCAACACCTTCTGCAAGCATGTACCTAGAGAGATTGAAGTTTTAAATTAGATTGTACAATTAAGTCCAGAACAGAAAGAATGAACAATTCTCAAAATAAATGGCAAAAAGATTTCTTACGAGAAATATGGAAATAGCACAAAGAGACAGCACTCCAAGTTTTGAAGACTGAACAGAAAATAAGACAAGTAAAATGTGTATCAAACATTTTCATATATATCAGGAGATATTTATATGCTGGACTCACTTGTTAATATATATATATATATATAATTTTATTAGAAATAAAAGGAGAATGACACATAAACTCACTTGTCAATATCCAATCCTGCATACTTGAAAAGGTTCTGATAATTAAGGTCTCACAATTTATTACTTCAAAAAAAAAAAGGTCTCACGATTTTGTAACAACTACATGTCTACTAAGAGTAAAATGATAGACAGCATATGAGAAAATTTTGTCAAAAAGGATATCAAAGCAGAAGTAAATCCAACTCCAACACCTGCAGAGCCATATGAAATGCACCAGTTAGCAATCTTGAAAAAAAATGCAGCTAGTGAGAAAATCAGAAAATAAGATAAATGAAGTTTTTAAAGAGCAAGCAATTAAATCAATTGAAACTTCATATGTCATTCTTGAGTAGCTCACTTCCCCCCCCCCCCCCCCCCTCCCCTCCCCTCCCCTCCCCTTCCCTTTTTTACATGTGCATTGTGCAAGTATAAAAGGTGAGCATCCTCAGTATTTCACAATTTAGTACTGGCTACAAGATACATTGAGAATGTTTTTTGATAAGTCATAACATAAGGGGAAATATGTTATCACCTGAGTTAGAATTCCCAAATCTTTTTTTTTTTTGATAAGTGAGAATTCCAAAAAAAAAAAATCTTACACTCATTTTAGTAAGCATTTTAAAATTTTCATTGCTTTGACTATGACGATGTATGGAGAAACATGTTCTCGACCAGAATTCACAATTTAGTTGTGATTCCAATTTCAAAGACATTGAGAAAATATTTTCCAGAAAACCTATTCTTACAATTATGAAACTCACACAAGATTTAGAGAAATAGCCAATTCTTTTATTTTATTTTTTAAAATTAAGATGACAAGGAAATGTTGATACAGCATGCCTACAATCACTTATTAAAAAAGTGAATAAATTTTGAATGTGCAGAACTCATGTACAGGGGAAACATAACGAATGAATGAGCTTATATAGAAGTAAAAATGGTAAATAGATCTATCAAAAGACCAAAATGACTACCAGGGACACTTTTCAGACCAAAATTGTTGGACCCATAGGCCTACTTTTGGGCTACCATAAAGTATACTTAGTAACTGACCAGCCTATAACTGCTCTACAGCAACAATTCCCCTTCTCACCAAAAAACTCAAGCCCATCAAGTTGGGAGTGGGAACTCAACTAACAATCCATCAGCAAAGGCATCTGCACACTTGATGAGGAAGAAGAAAAGAGGGAGTCGTAAAATATTAAGAAAAAAAATATCTAGGCAACCATCCCATCAAACTCTAACCAAAACGCTCATTGTCCCATTCATTAAAACTTTAAAGACTATCAGGCTCTTCTCTATTGCATTTGGATTGGCTTCCACAACCTTAATGAGAAAAAACTGACTACCATAAACCCCAAAATATAATAATATCCTAGAAATTATAGAGTACCCTAATCAAGTTTCATTGTGGACAACTTCAATAGGGAAAAAAAAAATTTTGAAAACCCAACACGTCTTATAACTTAATGTTCTGGCACTGCCCATAAGAAAGTGCTGTCACCAAAGACATAAACTGATTCAGACTCAATGCAATACTACCATTCAAAATTGTAGGACATATCTCCATCAGGTGTTGAACATGGGCCTAGATGATAGAACTTGAAATTGCCACAATTGAGATAAACAAAATAAAAGGTCCATATAATTTTCAAGGCTGCACCACCTGTCTCACCAAATTCAATGGCTCCCTAGGTTCACTTGATAAAAATTTTGAAACAAATATTACTACTGATGCATGACGCATACTCTGGTGCAATGCTCAAGAAGCTTGTGTGATTGTCATTGTCTAAGAAATCTAGGTCTAACATCTTGGTCCTCCACTCTTCCTTTTCCTATCTCTTAATCCACTTTTCTTTAGTTTTTCTTTCTCATTATTTGACCCTTTCTAATCTTCTTTTAACCTAAATTTTCATATAATGCAGAATTTCAATCAATCCTGCTTCAAATTTAATCATAGCAGCTGCATGCTTCAGTTCTGGTATAAAACTACAATAAGATTTTATTTTCCAATCCAAGAGAAACGTTAACATATGAAACTACCACAGTTAGTAAAAATCATTCAAAAAAAATTCAATGCATGCACTCCACATGCATCTTCAAACAAATGCCAAAGAGATAATGATATTTCTTTTAAATCTATAATATTGTATGACAAAGAAAATCTTGACCTGCAGACAGTGAGCCAACAAAGGTCTCAAGAAACCTGACAATCACCATGAAGAAGTTTTCTCCAGAGGAAGCATGACTTCTGTACAGTGACATTGTCCTGCATAGCAAAACACTGGTTCACTTAGAACAGAACTCCAGTAATATTCTAATTGCCGCAGACGAGTGTAATTCACTTTACGTACCTGTACAAAGAAATTGCCATCTACCAATGGTGCAACATACAAAAAAAAAGCCACCCAGTAAACATGATTTGTCTTTAACCAGGACATGTACTCTACAAGAATATGGGATATCGATGACATAATGGCAAAAACTTACTGCATCATTCAAAACAGATTCTCCAAATACCAGGGCATATAGGTTCGTGTCTGTGCCAAGTTCCTGCATAAAGCCATCACAAATATATATATTACCGCAAAAACAACAAAAAACAAGCCTTAGTCCCAAAATTTTGAGGTCGGCCACGGATCTTCAATAGAGTAATCAGGGTTAGCCACATGTATTCTTTTCCACCATTCTATTCTATCTAAAGTCACACTCTCCATTGCCCCCTTAATTGTCATGTACTTTTTTATTACTTATACTAATATTCTTCCTCTACCTTTTTCATTCCCATGACTTGAATTAACTCAATCTTTCTCAATAGTGCATTAATTGCTGACCGAAAATCCCAAGCAACTTTTCTCATCTTTCATCAATGAGAGACACTCTTATCTTTAAGCAAGGTTCCTCATTTTAAATCCTGTATTTCCCTGTTTTTACTGAATCCTAAAGAGACTAAAAACTATAGTCAATGATATCACAATGAAGAAGTCAATGATCTGTTGTCTCCCCATTTTTCTTGCACAACTAACACCAGTCTACACAATTAATTAAACTTACTAAATATTCTTCATTTTCACATTAGAAGCTTTAGTTCTAGCAGGAAAATATCTCCGGCCACTTTAAAAGCATTTGAGCATGAGATTGCCTTCTTTTTCTAGGTGCAGTTACAAAGGAAACTTTGGTGAGGTTGCCTAGATTTTTATCTTCTTAATCTTATAACCAATTTGCTGCTTAAAGGACTAGAGCTGATAATATGTGTGTGTGTGTCTATATATATTAAATTCCTGCAATTCAATCCTAACAGTCAAACTAAGCCCAAATCCATTTCTCCAATTAGTAGAACCTGAACTTCCATAAATAACCCATTTCTGCAATCAAGTACAGATCTCAGCCACAGGGAAGCATCAAAATACCTTGGTTTTGTCTTTGCTACTCATGCAATTAAACCAAATAATTTCATCACCTTACAACCTTGAACCTTAAACCTAGCCACTCCCTAACTCTATTCACATCAAATCATACCCAAATAAACCCTAATATAGTGCATATAACTGAAGGCCCTGCATCAATTGATTACTATGGTCCTCCACACATAATATTCATGCCATCTCAACGGAGTAAAGCTAAGGTAAAAGTTAAAAGCTGTTTGGGATAAAAGTTGTTTTTTGTTAAACAACAAAAATGAATTTTTTTTTTCATGGCTTTAAAGTTACATACCCCATTAACATTAGAATTGCTATCATCTACCAGATACTTCAGAAATTGTAGAATGCTTGTGTCTAAAACTCATGACATAAGCAGAGAGGTACAAGGTTATAGGAAAACCAGTTGGCCAATTTGGTTTCATCAAACCGTATACAATGTATTACAATAGATACGTGTTTAATGGATTATATGATACAGAAGCAGAGCATGAAATCACCTGAAAGATGGACAAAACAGTGACCGGATCTGTTGCTGATATAAGAGCACCGAACATCAGACACTCAACAAATGGAAGTCTGTACATGAGGTACGTAAGACCACCAAGGTATCTGCAACAAACCCCCCAATAAAAAAGTAAAAGTGAGGAAGATGGAAACTCTAATATTATGAAAGCATGATTTCTATTTTTTATTTTTGATAATTCAGTAGTTACAACAAGTGGGGAGGGGAAATTTGAATCCCAGTTCTCCTCATAAAGGAGACCATGCAGCGCCACCGAGGTACAAGGCTCTTGGCATGAAAGCATGCTTATAGGGAGCCAATAAAAACTTACACTAGAACACCAGTAACCATTGAAGCTATAAATGTGCCAAGGATAGCAAAAGTCACGATGGCTCCAAAGTTTGAAAAGAATGGTTTCTGCAAAAGGCACAATGATAGTGTACATCGCATTCGAAGTACATTAGTTGCAACTAATCCAAATTGTAAAGCAAAACACACGTGTGCGCACACGAGTGAGTGCACACACATCCAAGTTAAAGGTAACGATTACATACAGGAGAGAGACTGAACCCCGACTGAGTAAGAACACAAGTGTCAAGGAAAATCATATGTAGAGGCCAATTCACAAACATCAAAAAAAAAAAAAAAAAAAAAAAACACACACACACACAGCCCTAAATATATTTTTAGTCAGCAATTTTGTTCCCTGAAGTTTAAAGCTATCATTTTTAGTCCCGTAGATGACGTGAACAAACTAAAAACTGACACGCCATCACTCCATATCGACAAAAGGTGATCACTTTAAGCTTTTTAAGGGACTAAAAGCAATAATGTTAAACTTCAAGGACTAAAATCGCTCACGAGTTTTTGACCATAAACATAAATATTAAAGTCATAAAAGGATATAATATGATGGGAGGCAACAGGAAGAGGAAGAAAAATTCTTCATGAAAATTGAACCAAGACCTGCAGAAATGAACCCAAGAAGATTATTAACCAAACAACTCTAACTCCTCTTTTTTGGGGGGGACAATGAACTAACTAACTAACCTGATGCTAGTTTCTGTGTTAGATATATTAGCAAGACCACCCACAATTAAACCTGACCAAAATGGAAACAAAGATAGTAAATTTTGGGGGTTTCTTTTTCTTTTTTTCTTTTTTTCAAATTGCATTGAATGAAGCAAAATTTAAAAATACATATATACATATACATACCTATGAGAAGAGAGGCACTGGCTTCAGGAAGATAATAGAATTTGTGACGACGGAGGACATGGCCGAGGACGAAGGAGAGAACAAGCATCATGATCTGTAGAAGTATGCCCACTCCCGCCGCCTGCTGCTCCTTTCCAGGGCTGCTGCCGCCGTGCGCATCCGCCGGTGATATTTCATCCGATATCCCCATTTTGTTCTCTCTCTCCTCTAGAGAGTGCCGATTGGAAATGATGCTCCCAAATTCTCTCTGTTTTTTTTTTTTTTTTGGGTCAATGGTTTTGTTATTTACGGACTTTTTTTTGGGCTAAAGATATGCAAATAAATTTCCAGCCTTTTTTTTTTAATTAATACCTAAATGTTTGATTTGTTATGATGAGAATTTAGTTAAAGTTTTCGTAAAGTAACGTAATTTTTGACTTTTTTGGTTTGTTGTTGGTCAGAAATCGAGAATGAAGACTCACAAGTCACAACACACGATTCATGCTCTTTATGACTTGTTCTTTTTACTATTTTATTCGGCTTTACAACTTTACCTCTATTTACATTTATTTTTAAGGTGAATTAAATTAACCTAAATTTGTCTTAGTTGTAGTTTCTCCTGGATTGTGGGAGCGTTGTTCATTTATAGCAAAGGAAAAAATTTGGCAGAAAAATGAAGGATTTTTTTTTTTTTTTCTTAGAAATAAACACAAATAAAAGAGAGAGAAAGAAGTTCTAACAAAAAATGAATGAATGAAGAATACGTGATTGTGTATTTGAACTTTTATATATATATATATATATATAATAATTTATTTGAAAAAATTTTGGCAAAAAAATGCAGAATACTTTTTTATTTTTTAGAAAAACAAATACACACATACAAGGAAGAGAGAAAGAGGTTCTAACAAAAAATGATTTATAAAGGATACTTCATTGTTTATTTGAACTTTTATATATATATATATATGATAATTCATCAACATATTTCAATATATTCATTTATTTACATTAGTGTTAAAGATTTTTTTTTTTTAGGCAACTTCACTTAACAATAAAATTACCCAACAAATCATCCCAAAAAAAAAAAAAAACAACAACAACAACAACAACAACTTATCCAAACAAAGAATAATTTAACATATAACTCAATAAATAAATACTAATTAAATTCATTTTAATTTTATTAGAAAATCATATACAAGGCATAAAAAAAAATTAAGTTTTAATTTACTTAAGGTAAGATGATATAGTGGGTTCCAATTAGCTCAACTGATAAAGTTTTTTATGGTTGTATAAGGGATTTGGAATTCAATCCCCGCCTACACCAAAAATTGATTGATATCTTAATCTGATAATAAAAGAGCTATCATTAAGAGTGAACCCTATAGTTTGAAACTCTCAAAACTTTTCAATTTTGCTCTTCATGTTAACTATTGAGTTACTACATTATACTTTTAATTGGAATAACCTCACACTTTTTTTAAGTAGTGTTTGGTTTGGGAATCTATATTACCTTTGCCATTTAAGATTCTAAAAATGTGATGCTTGAAAATTTGGATGCTTGGACTATAACTATTCCTAAGTTTAATTTGACTAGGAATCTATTAAGATTTTAAGGTATATGAGAATCCTATTTTTGGTTTATTTCTAAAAATATTATAGGAATTGTTTATTACACCCAATATATCGTTAGATTTATAAAGACACTTTTACAAATATTCTTTTCTAGATCTTTAATTCTATGTTTTTGTTATATTTTTAATGATTAAAGTGATAAGGTGAGTAATGGCTGTATAATAGAGCCAATCTTAGGTGAGTAAAATGACAATTTTAAACCACAAGTAAACAAAATGAATTTAGTCCTAACCTCAGGGTGGGTATTCTTCATTTACAAGGACAAGAATGTGGATACCTATCTTTTAAAACAAGAATCAACATTCCTACAAAACTGGGATTGAGTGGGAATCTCGATGCCCACAAACATGTGAATTCTTTTGTGTGATTTACAATCAAATATCATATAATATCCAAGGATTGAGCTACAACTTTGAGTTAAGAAGCAGCTTTACCATTGACTATGTGTGGTGGTTTAAACCTCTGACTTTGCTACTACTTAGCTACTGAGTGTTTTTTTTTTTTTTTTTTGTGGGTAAGAACAAAATTTTTTTTTTTTGAATTTTTTAAAGGGCAAGGTTATTTATTTTGGATAAAATTGGTTAATTGAGATTAATTTGTTTTAGTTTTACTATTGGTAATTTTTGTTGTTGAGCTATTAAATTTTTTTATGGTCACTAAAATGAGGAAAATGCTAGAGCTACAAGCTTTTTTATAAATTACTGATATGATAAGTGCTACTGGTTAGTAAAACAATGATGTGAGTGATGGGCTCATTATGCAAACCAGTAAGAATTTGCTATAAAAATAGTTTGTAAAAAAGTTTGTGAGTATATCATTACGCTTAAAAGAATAAATGATATTGTTTAAGAGAAACAAAATGTAATTTTATAGAACAAAATTACTAAAATTATTACACATATATATAATAATAATTTTTTTAAAAAAATTTGGGGGGTGGGGCATTGCCCCCCTAGTCTAATGATAGCTCTATCCCTGATCATATCATATCATATCATACTATATAATAAAATTTGGGCTTAGAAGTCGTGATTGCGCCAAGTGGCTACTCTCACTAATTAGTAAATTAATTATATATTTTTTGTTATGATATATTTTCTCAATTAAGGGATAATATTTAACAACTATTTAATTTAGGTAAAACTTTATCATTTAAATTTCAACAAATTTAAATTATATTCAAACTAAAAGTCTATTACAAAAATTTTCTAAACTTAAATCCCAAACAACAACCCACATTTTGACTAAGAGATAAAGATTTAACAATAATTTAAAACAAATTTAAATTCTATTCAAACTAAAAGTCTCTTATCAAAATTTTCATTTGAACTTTATATATATAAATGAAAGATATTCAATTGTTCATTTGAACTTTATATATATATAATAATTCCTCAACATATTTCAATATATTTATTTATTTACATTAATGTTAAAGATTTTTTTTTTTTTGGGTGACTTCACTTAATAATAAAATTACCCAACAAATCATCCCAAAAAAAAAAAAAACACAACAACAACAACTTATCCAAACAAAGAATAATTTAACATATAACTCGATAAATTAATACTGATTAAATTAATTTTAATTTTAATAGAAAATCATATACAAGGCATAATTTTTTTTTTTTTTAAGTTTCAATTTACTTAAGGTAAGACAATATAGTGGGTTCTAATTAGCTCAACTGGTAAAGTCTCTAATGATTGAATAAGAGATCTGTAGTTCAATCCCTGCCTATACAAAAAACTAATTGGTGTCTTAATCTGATGATAAAAGAGCTACCGTCAGGAGCGGACGCTATAATTTGAAACTCTCAAAAAAAAAAAAAAAAAATATATATATATATATATATGGTAAAAGAAAGCTAACATCAACTTTTCAATTTTTCTTTTCATGTTAACTGTTGAGTTACCGCATTATATTAATTGGAATAACCTCACACTTCTTTTAAGTAGTGTTTGGTTTGGGAATCTATATTACCTTTGCCATTTAAAATTCTAAAAATGTGATGCTTGAAAATTTGGATGCTCGGAATATAACTATTCCTAAGTTTAATTTGACTAGGAATCTATTAAGATTTTAAGGTATATGAGAATCCTATTTTTGTTTTATTTCTAAAAATATTATAGGAATTGTTTATTACACCCAATATATCATTAGATTTATAAAGACACTTTTACAAATATCCTTTTCTAGATCTTTAATTCTATGTTTTTGTTATATTTTTAACGATGAAAGTGATGAGGTGGGTAATGGTTGTATAATGGAGCCAATCTTAGGTGAGAAAATGACAATTTTTAAACCACAAGTAAACAAAATGAATTTAGACCTAACATCAAGGTGGGTAGTCTGCATTTTATATCTTCTCTATAATACAAGATAATAATAATTTAAATTGTTTTTCTTCATGACATATCACAACATCATGTCTTGTCAATAAAAGTAATTTATTTTCTTTTAGCATCTAACTCATCCTAAGGAAGAGAAACAAATAAAGAAAATATCACATTTCAAAATTTTTTTTTTTCTATTTAAGAATAACATTAATCTATTGGTTAAAGGGTATGGAGGAATTGAGTAAAATTGTTAGTTTATATTAAGGGTCCGTTTGGATACAGCTGAAAACTAAAAACTGAAAACACTGTAGCAAATAATTTTTAAATGTGTAAATAGTACCATAAGACCCATTTTTAATATTTTTTTCTGAATAAAGTGGTTGTGGGTGCTGTGAACAATGCGTGAACAGTACACAATGTCTCCTGCACAGTGTAATCCACATGCATGATCAGTGCGGGTTACTGTTCATGCGCTGAAAAAAAAAAAAAAAAAAAAAAAAAAGGGCTGAAACGCAGACGCAAAACGCGCTATGTTTCAGCTATCCAAACTGCACCTAAATATAACTTTTTACAAGGACTAGAATGCGGATTAAGGGGGAATCAACATTCCCCCTATCTTTTGAAACAAGAATTGACATTCCTACAAAATTGGGATTAAGGGGGAATCTAGATGCCCACAAACATGTGAATTCTCTTGTGTGATTTACAATAAAATATCATATCAAATTCTATATAACAAATTTGGGCTTAGAAGTCAAGATTGTGCCAAATGGCTACTCTTACTAATTATTAAATAAATTATATATTTTTTGTTATGATATATTTTCTCAATTAAGAGAGAATATTTAACAACTTTTTAATTTAGGTAAAATTTTATAATTTAAATTTCATCAAATTTAAATTATATTCAAACTAAAAGCCTATTACAAAAAAATTCTAAACTTAAATCCCACGAAACAACCCACATTTTGACTAAGAGACAAAGATTTAAAAATAATTTAAAACAAATTTAAATACTATTCAAACAATTATAAAAAATATCTAAACTTAAACCCCACATAACCCACATTTTTGTTTTTGTTTTTTTTCCTGAAGTTGCATCTTATTAAATTAATATTTTATTAAGATATTAATCTACAAAGCTCTTGACTAAGTGATAAGATTTAACAATAATTTAATTTAGATAAATTTTTATCATCTAAGTTTTAGAAATTTAAATTCTATTCCAACTAAAAGTCTATTATCAAAATTTTTAGAACATATAGTTTTTTTTTTTTTTTTTCAAAATGCAACTTACTCTTTTGTTTTGATCTAATAAAAAAGAGACTAAAAGAGAACAGATAAGACATTAGCTCCAATGGTCTTGGACTTTTCTGTCAACTCTTGACAAATCTAAAGTTACCATTAATTATATTTAATACCACTATATAAATATAATTGCACTTTAGGCCTTGTTAATAAATTATATCTCAAGACTTTATTGTACATATAACCCCTTCATAAAATATTCGTAGTAATACAAAGTCATGAATGTAAACTGCCACTTTGAAGATTAATACATCTTAATCCTTGAGTACCCGGTTTAATCCTTCAAGTTATTTATTAGGGATAATTACACTTTACCCACCTGTGGTTTGCCTCTAATTTGATGTGCCTACCCATTGTTTAAATTTTGACACTTTACCCACCTGTGATTCCCACCGTTATTGTGTCGTAACCCACCTCTCCCTTCACCGTTACTCTAACACATATTATGTAAAAAACTCACTCCCATCCAGATCAAAACACTCTCACTCCCAGAAATCACTCACTCTCATTCGGCTTGCTCACCAAACTAAGATCCTACAATGGGCTTCGCTTGAGACATCTGAGTTTTGATCGTGCATGCAAATCAAGCCGAGGAAGACAGCTCCTCTGTTCAGCTATGGCAGGTAAATCAGAATCACCTAAGACGATGCAATGCGCTTCGCTTCGCTTGAGATAACTGGGTTTTGATCGTGCATGCAAATCGAGCCGAGGAAGAAGGAGACACGGTTGCTCCTCTGTGCAGCTATTGTAGGTAGATCAAGATTATTACTTTTTAATTTTTGAAACCTAGGGTTCTAAATTGGGTTTTAAAATTCTTTCTTCCAAATTGGGTTTTTGCTTAACCATGGAACTGGTAGTGCTGTGATCAAATTGGTAGTGCTTGTTAAACAACTATGTTTCAATTTCATCAAACTGGGTTTTTGCTTCCTAAAGTACAAGCTGTGATCTACCATGGAACTTGTTAAACAACTGGTTTTTGCTTCCTAAAGTACAAGCTTTTTGTTCTGTTAAATCCGAGGATTACTATGTTTTACATACTGTGAATATGTTCTGTGCCAACATATATACTCTGATTTTCAAACCAAATATGAAAAAAAGGAATATACTTGTCATAAAAATATGTTCTGTGCCAATTACATCCATTTTGAGTCACCAGCAAAGGAATATGCTTGTCATAAATAAAAAAAATGAAAAAAAGGGGCAATGCAATTGGGTTTTTGCTTCTATTCTTCAATGTGGAGCTACTGGACCATAGTATTGATTATTGCTTTTCTGTTTTCCCTTTCCATGGGTTTGTCTCCCAAAAACAGAACAAAAAATTTTAATAATATTGTCTGTTTCTGTGTTGTGCTTTGTGTGGACCACAGGACCACATGATACTTTTCCACATGCAAGCCCATTTCATACTTTATTCTGTTGTGTTTTATATGCAGATGGTTGACTTGGCATTCAATTTTGAGATTCATCATGGTGGCCAGTTTGTGTGGAACCCAAATTTGGTATATTTAGGAGGTAGTACTTCTTTTGTTGATAATGCTGACCTAGATAAACTTAGTTATTTTGAAATACAAGATATTTGTTCTGATGTGGGGGCAGTTAGTACAAGTAGATTTCATTATCTTATTCTTGGATGTAATTTGGAGCAAGGGTTAAGGCTTATAAATGGAGATGATGATGTAGTTTATATGTGTGAGATTTATGCTGCATGGCCTACAGATAAGATAACACTATATGTTAAGGGTGGTGAGGAGCCACTTGCAGTTGAACAACCATTTGGTAATGAGGAAGTAGCAAATGATGATGATGTGCATGAGGTGGGTCAAAATGGTGATGATGTGCATGAGGTCAGTCAAAATGATGATGATGTGCATGAGATGTATGAGGGAGGTAATGTGGATGCTGAAGGAGGTGGTGGACAAGATTTTGATTGGTTAGAGGAAGGGTTTGAGGGGCCAGATTTTGATGATGATGTATTTGGAAATGTAGATGATGGGTCATCTACACATAGAGTTAGTGTCAATGCAGCAACCCTACATAGGCCCTCTGAGGGAGATGATGGGCCATCTACACATGAGGATCTACATGTGTATGTAGCCCCACATAGGACTACTGCAGCTAACAATGACCCACCTCTTGAAGAGGGTGAATGGATTGACCCACCTCTTGAAGATGACATAGAAGGTCTAGTAGGGTCTAATGATGATCAGCCAGCACCAACTGTTGCAAAAGAACCTGAGTTTAATGTCCAAACTGACATGAGAAAACCAGAGTTAAAGAAAAGAATGAAGTTTCCAAACTCTAAGATATTTAGGGAGGCATTGAGGGAATATGCTATAAAGAAGCCAGTAGATATCAAGTTCAAGCTGAATGAGAAGAAGCAGATATCAATTTATTGCATAAATGAATGTGGCTTGGAGTTGAAGGATGCACTGTGGAGATGTGCTAGAGCCACAACAACCAGGGAGTTTGAGAGAAGAATGCAGGAAATGAAGGATTTGGATGTCAAGGCATGGGAGTATCTTACTGACATCAACCCTGCACAATGGTCTAAGTCTCACTTTAGTAGTAGAGCTTTGTGTGACTGTTTAGCTAATAACTTGAGTGAGTCTTTTAATGCCATGATTTTAGAAGCTAGGGATAAGCCAATTTTAGCAATGTTGGAGTGGATCAGAGTTAGGCTCATAACCAAACAATACAAAAAGATGAAAGGTATAGCAAAATACACTGGAAAGGTGTGTCCTAATATTCAAGACAAATTAGAGAAGTTAAAACATGAATCTATACCTTTCAGTGCTACTCCAGCAAGCAGCTTCATGTATGAGGTTGATAATGGTCGTTAGAGACATGTGGTTGGCTTGGCTAAGAAAGCATGCAGCTGTAGGATTTGGGATTTGACATGACTTCTTTGCAAACATGGGATCTCTGCTATTGTTAAGAACCTGGAGAAAGTAGAGGACTATGTGCATCCTTGTTACTTGAAAGAGACATTTGCTGAAACTTACAAAGAGATAATACAGCCAATGTCTGGCCAGTCTGAGTGGGTTAAGACTAACCAACCTACTCATGTTGCTCCTTATGTGTATAAACCACCTGGTAGACCACCAAAGCAAAGAAAAAGAGATTCTGAAGAGCCAAGGAACCCTTATAGAGTTTCTAGGATGAACAAGACAATCAAGTGTGGGAAGTGCAAGAAAGGACATAATGCAAGAGGGTGCAAGGCAGGCATCATTGGTGAAACTCCATGGCAGAGAAGAGATAAACTAGCTAAATCAAAAGCTGTAAGTATTTCCATGCTTTGAACTATATTCATTTCCTCAAGTATTTCATGTGTATGTAACTTGTACTACCCTCTTTGTAGGCACAAGGTAGTAAATCTACAAAAACAAAGCAGATTGCAACACCTCAAACTGCATCTTAGCCACCAAGTACTAGATCTCAGCCTGCATACAGAGCTTTTGGTCAAACTGCATCTCAACCTGCACCAAACAATAGATCTGAGGCAGCAACTCAACCTCCAACTAGATCTAGGGCCACCTGGTTCTCTTCATCCTCACAACCGAGCTTCCATATCCCTAGAGAGACATGAGATTCTTTACCATCTCAGGCACCACTGCTTTCTTCTATTTTGTTTATTTATTTTTTCCTCTTACTTACTATTGTTGGACCATCTTGCTAATTGTTGGATTTTGGTTATGCAGCCAAGTGCATCTGTGAGCACTAGTGGTGTACCAAGTCAAGGAAGTGGTGGTGGTGCTGCTAGGAGGTTTAAAGGCAGAAAGTTTCAACTAGTTGGTGGAAAGGGCAAGAAGACAGCTGGCAAGGGCACCAAAAGCAGTAAATGAAGATGGAAGATGTTAAAGTTTCAACCACTTTTTTTTGTTATAGTTCCCACGCTTAATGTATTTGCTTAAAGTATTTGCTAAAGCATGGTCAAGTGTCAAAAATAATATTGGCAATTTTGGTTGGAAGATGTGTATGTCTGATGTGTGGTGGACTAGTAGTTGAGTTTTGGTTGGAAGATGTGTAAAGTCATAGGATGTACCAAAAACAATATTGGCAATTTTGTATGCATGTGACATAAAGTCACAATGACTATCTTAACTTTTATTAATGTTAATGTGCATTGACACAAGATAAAGTATTTTGTTGTGTTGTGCTTGTCTTTGCTTTTGGTGGATTTACACAGGACTATGTGTTTTGCTTATCTTGTGCTTTTGGTGGATTTACACAGGTGTATGTATTCACACAACAAATCATGTGTATGTGTAAAACATGTTCCATTTATGGGCAGGTGTGCATTGACACAGCAAATCTTGTTCCATGTTTCATGTTCTATATATATTCAATTTATGGGTAGGGCAGGTGTGCATTGACACAGCAAACATGTTCCATATATTAATCTTACATTGACACAGGTATATGTATTGAACCAACATGTTCCATTCATGTTATTAACATTTTCACATAACACTTTGTGCCAATATATATCAATCACAGAATGAAGTAAAAATAAAAAATTATACTAAAGAATATTTGCACTAAAACAACACTTTCCATTACTTTCCATTTCAGGAGATAGATACAATAATCAGGGATTTTGTATTTCAATTACCTAATAACATTTCAACATCCCCTAAAGCATCATGACAGATTAAGGTTCCTCACCCTTACATTGTTGTTCACTGAGGCAAAACACAATAACAACATTACAAAAATGAAAAATAACCATGACAAAACTAGTGCCACCTTGTACAATCCCTCACTCTCTCTAACCCTCTTAATGGTCTGTTTGGATTGAGGGAGAGGAAGGGGAAGTAAAGTAGAGTAAAGTAAATTTAGCACAAAATTAGTTTATGTTAGAGCATTTTAATATTAAATAATTAAAATGAATAAATGTTATAACATAAATCTAAAGATGTGGGAGTGAATATGGAAGATGAGGAGTTGTGAAAAATGTTTAATCCCACATTGAAAATGAGAGAGACTATTTTATTCTTTTTAATTGTAGTGATTAATGGGCTAACATGAATTGTTTCAGAAATTGGGCTAGATACGTGCGCAATGAGGAGGTGAAGGGTGGAGGTATCAAAATTGGAAATGAATCAGCCTCTTGGATCCTCCTACTTGACAGCCCATTCAGAGTAATTATTATATCCGTTGATGAGTAAATGGCCCGAATTAATACTCCATTTTTATTATGGACAATGAAGAGCCATTAACCCACTTAATGGACTATCCGTTTGGGCCTTATTTTTATTATGGACAATGAAGAGCCATTAACCCGCTTAATGGACTATCCGTTTGGACCTTTTCATTCTTCAGAAACTCCTTATCTCACCATTAATTATATAACTCCAGCCCATCAAATTAATATCCAACAATTAATCTTGTAACACCCACTACATCAGAATAATGGACTTAATTAATCAGATTAATTTGGGTAGATATTTCGTGAGGCTCATTGAGCCTATAAATAGACTCATTCAGACCCAATCCAGGTTACTGTATCAATACACAAAAAAAAAAATAGAGAGGTTCTTGGCAAAGAATGGTGTTCTTTCTGGTGGAGTTTTGGGCTTGAACACTTTGTGCAGAGGTTGTTCTAGCCATACGACACTTGTTGGGCTGTTGTATCCTAGGGGAGACAAGTCAGAGAAGGTCTGCACCGGTTACAAAGTTTAGCCAACCAAGGGCTTGAATCACCTTAAAGAGAGCGAGTGTCGCGCCTCGGTCCAAATAGTGTTGTGTAATTTCCTTCTTTACGTTAATAATATTCAGAAGTATTATTCAGTTTCTCGTTGTATTATTTCCATTATTATTATATTTGCACCAACAGTTTATTTTTAGCCAACTCTACTTTACTCCCCTTCACTCCCCCTCCTTCCCCCCTCCATCCAAATAGGCCATAAGTTTCTCCCTAGCTTCTATATAAAGCTCATGAGTTTCTCTTTCCCTCTTGTTAGATCTTTCTTCCATTTCCCTAGTTGTCATTTCTCTCTGATTTGCAAACCACAGTTCATTCTCAAGCATACTTATCCTTTCACGGTCACTCTTACAAGTTTCGTTATCCACCCACTGAAAGAAACCACATTTGGGACCAACTTGATCATTACAATTGTAACAATTAATTTCACAGCTCACAATTAATCACAACTAATAATTTAATTCAATTCAAATACAACAATGTAATTGTTTCTTACATTAAATTGACTACAACCGAGGAATCTTCTTCCATAGTTACCAGCTTTTCGACTTGTTCGTAGGGCACAATTCTCAAGGGTACATAAATGACCATCTCCGACATAGTAGAAACCACTAATTGTAGAGCCATTGCCAGGTGATGAAGACATAGCAAAAATTTGTTACAAGCTTATAGACCAACAAATCTGTTACAAGTGGCATAGTTCAAATTTTCAGCATGTGTGATAACATAAACCATTGTTAACACTTATCAAATTAAGTAAGATAAACTCACATTGAAATCTTGCATTAATGCATTGCAAACAAGGTTGAAATCCTGCATTAATGCATTGCAAAATCCTGTATAATGTTTCTTTGTGCTTTGAGGTGAAAGTAACTAAGGTTGGTAGTTTTTTCCATAAGCATGACATTTTAACACAAAGTGATTGAATCATAGAATAAATCTAGACATACTCAAATTTCTGTTAGGAACAGGGGTATTTAGTAGTTGAATTTGAGGACAACTAAGCCTCCAAGAACAGGGGAAGAGATGTGAACAGAGAGATAGAGAGAGAGAGAAAATAGAGAGGATTGAGAGAATTTGGAATTAAGAATGTTCATCTGATCCATGCCAATCCTCACCACACTACTCTAATATCTCCCACTATCTAACTGCCTAACTGCCCAAAGCCAGCTGTCCATATCCTAACTAACTAACCATATTAACTAACTCTCATGCTATACAATATTGGTATGGAGAATACAAGTATATACTGCCAACTAAGCAATTACAATTATCACCTATAGTACAATATCACTGTACACTCTGGCAGCATTAATGGATGCACACCTCATCAGCTACACCTGCACGCCTCATCAGCAACTCATGCATCTTTCATCAGCAACTCACACATGCACCCCACCAGCATCACACATGCAGCACCACACGCACAGCTAATTAGCACCACATGCATACCTCAGCACCCAACTAAGTAACACACTCACACACTTCTAACATTAACTAACTCTCATGCTATACAATACTGGTGTGGAGAATACAAGTATATACTGCCAACTAAGTAATTACAATTATCACCTATAGTACAATATCACTGTACACTCTGGCAGCACTAATGGATGCACACCTCATCAGCTACACCTGCACGCCTCATCAGCAACTCATGCATCCTTCATCAGTAACTCACACACGCACCCCACCAGCACCACACATGCAGCACCACACGCACAGCTAATCAGCACCACATGCACACCTCAGCACCCAACTAAGTAACACACTCACACATTTCTAACAATTTCGCAGTTTGTTAACTTTTGCTAGTGGACACTTTTTGCCCACCTATTAACTTGACCCACTACTTTTTGTCAATCACTCATAATTGTGAAATTGAGCATGAAAATGGTTGTGTAAATAGTATTGATGGTTGGAATCTTACTGAGTAACAAAAGAACAGTAACGGTGAAGTAAAATGAATAAAAACCCAAGTACCATGATTAGCCAAATAAAACAGAGACTTTTTAAGTACCATTAGTACAATTAAAACGCAACTAGCAGCCCCATATTGATGAATACAAAAAAAACAGAACATAGATTTGCATTTAAATCGTCCTTGCAACAACCTAATTTCGAAATTTTTTTAAAAAACCCTAGGTTTCAAAAAATTAGATGAACAGAGCATATGAAAGTAAAAAACCAAAACTTGAAGCTCACCCAAGCAACAGATGAACCCAGAATCAAGAGAAAACAAACGGATCAAATACAAAAAATCAAAAATATAATTATTGCATAATGAACTCACCCGAACTCACCCAAGCAACAGATGAACCCAAAATCAAAGCTCCTTCTTCCTTGAGTTACTTGCACGATTAAAGCCCAGATGGTTCTCGGTCAAGCGAAGCACATTGCATTGTGTAGGATCTTCGTTTGGTGAGCAAGTTGGGTTGGATGGGAGTGAGTGATTTTTGGGAGTGAGAGTGTTTTTATCTGGATGGGAGTGAGTTTTTTACATAATATGTGTTAGAGTAATGGTGAGGAGAGAGGTGGGTTACGGCACAGTAACGATGGGAATCACAGGTGGGTAAAGTGTCAAAATTTAAACCACGGGTAGGCACATCAAATTAGAGGCAAATTACAAGTGGGTAAAGTGTAATTATTCATATTTATTATATATTTATGAAATCCAATTTCATAAATATATACTTTAGTAACTCCTTACTAAAGTGGTTAGACCTAACACTCTAAATAACCAAACCTATTAAACTTATCTCAAGGAAATATTTTATATCTCCGTTAAGAGATTATGAATTTCATCTTGAGAATATATGTTCCATCAACACTAAATGTAGCTGCCCAACATACTGAGGTTTTGATCGTGACTTTAGATCTTACTCCTAATATATCAAAGCAACCTACACTTCATGATCAGGTCCATTATTCTCTGAGGATTAAGTGTTCATGTAAATAGAGGTTGTGAGATTTATTATTCATTTGACAGTCGTTAGGAAAATAATAAATTTCACAGTGGTCCAGTTCAATATGTCTTAACTCTTAAAATATAGGCGTAAATGCACTTTTAGTCCCTATATTTTGATGTTTTTCCATTTTAGTCCCTACATTTTATTTTTTCCACTTTTAGTCCCTAAAACCAATTTACGCTTTCCGTTTTAGTCCTTGAAGCACTATTCCGTCACCAAACTAACGGGGAAACTGGACATGGCTGACGTGAGTATTAAAATATTATTAAAAAAATTATTTGACATTTTTTAAATGCCAAAATTTAAAAAAAAAAATTTAATTACTCAATTTTCTTTTCATTATTTGTGTTCTTCCCGTTCTTCCCTATAATCAATCTCCAGCAAAAAACAAACCCTAAACCCAGATCCTAACCAAACCCCAAACCCATATCCCAGTAAAGCAAACCTTAGCCTTCAAACCCATAAATTTTCTTGGCAAACAAACACAAAAAAAAACCCACTGGAAAAAAAAAAAACCCCAAATCACCACCATCAAATCAAAGAACATGAAAATCAAACCCAAGCAAAAGAATAGAAACCCAGCAACCAGCAAAGCACCATCACCGAATCAAATCATCCACTACCACATCAACAAAACCACTCCCAGACCAAACCATCCAAAGAATAGAAACCCAGCAAAGCACCCAACTCATCCACTCCCAAACCAAACCATAATCAAAGAGGCTGAGATCGAGTGCGATGGGTTTGAGATAGAAAGAGGCTGAGATCGGCTTGATTTGGGTTAGAGAGATGCTGTGATCGGTTGGTACCTGCTGAGAGCGAGCGCCGAAAACGGGAAGTGGAGAGGCCATGACCTGAGCGAGGCGCTGAGCGGTGGCTTTGGCAGTGAAGTTCTGAGTGCGCTTGACGGTGGAGAAGGCGGTGAGCAAAATCTGGGTTTGGGTTTTTTTTTTTTTTTTTTTTTTTTTTTTGCGAGCCTCATCGTGATCCGTTGATTGTCTTTGTGTCGTGTATCAGAGCCATCAATTATCTTCTTTTTCTTGTTCTGTTTTGTTGATGAAACTTGTACAGAGAAATGAAACACTTGTGGAGTAGCAATAATTTATAATTTGTTCAAACAAGTTAGTACAGACTACAGAGGAGCTTGACTGATACGTGGTCTCACACTCTCCACAAAATAAAATAGCAATATCTCACTGGTGTGTCTCTCCATCTCTCACTCACACTCGCTCACAGAGTTTCTCAGTCTCTCTCTATGCGTTTGAGATATTTTTAAAAAATTTGAAATTTTCAGATCGATAAAAAAATATCTTGGATGGTGTAAAAATGTCGTCCACCAAACTTATTATTATTTTTTTCCATTTGGTTGCTGGGTTTCTATTCTTTTGCTTGGGTTTGATCTTCATGTTCTTTGATTTGATGGTGGTGATTTGGGGTTTTTTTTTTTCCAGTGGGTTTTTTTTTGTGTTTGTTTGCCAAGAAAATTTATGGGTTTGAAGGCTAAGGTTTGCTTTACTGGGATATGGGTTTGGGGTTTGGTTAGGATCTGGGTTTAGGGTTTGTTTTTTGCTGGAGATTGATTATAGGGAAGAACGGGAAGAACACAAATAATGAAAAGAAAATTGAGTAATTAAATTTTTTTTTTTTTTAAAGTTTGGCATTTAAAAAATGTCAAATAATTTTTTTAATAATATTTTAATACTCACGTCAGCCACGTCCAGTTTCCCCGTTAGTTTGGTGACGGAATAGTGCTTCAAGGACTAAAACGAAAAGCGTAAATTGGTTTTAGGGACTAAAAGTGGAAAAAATAAAATGTAGGGACTAAAATGGAAAAACGTCAAAATATAGGGACTAAAAGTGCATTTACGCCTAAAATATATTAACATACCAATTAAAAGTCTCCACTTCCATGATCAAGACAAATCATCTTAGTTGATATGTTATAGTTTTCGCAGATGAAATGCCCAATTTCATCACCAACTACGAACTAAAATTCTAAGTTTACAAAGAACTTATGATTTATATCTTCTGTGACTAAATCACATAAATCTCATACTATGCATCTCATGGACTTTATGATAATGTCCAAATATTCATGTTACCATTATTTTAGATAATAATAAAACAACTTTATTAATTACAACATTAAGTCATACATAATATAATACATAGCATCATACAATAAGATTTAAGGGCACTAATCTTAATAGTTTAGGCATGGTTCTCCTCTCCTATATATTTACCTACTCTTTTTTTATAAAAACAAAAACACAAAATTTATGGTTCTCGTGCTAATGGGGTGTTGATATTGTAGGGATGGTCATTTGGGATACAACTGCTTGGAAGTTTGACAACATGGTGGTATGTTTGTTTTTCTTTTGCTTCTTCCACTTTTGATTACAAGATACTAGTGATGTAATCCCTTTAGAATATAGTTGCAATGTACATTGAATGACTTTGCAACCACATCAATGAGAATAGAATAGCCTTGTATTCCACCTTATTAAACTCATAGGGAAGTACAAATTATTGTATAGAATCAATGCAATATATATTATCTTGGCATATGAACCATAGGAAGTACCATGGTATTCACATTTTCCACTTCAATTAAGTAGTTTATATTTACGCACCATTGAGGGCTAATTAGTAACACATTTATCACATTCAACTGTTACATCATGTGCACCTTCTAAGATTTTACCTTCTTGCGGAATCTTGTGTTCATCAAGTATAGTGGAGACTTGTTGAGGCTCTAAAGTATATTTTTCTTGTTGCATGCATATTGACTTGTACTTCTTTGTCAGCATCAGGTTTTGGAGTTACTTAATGTTCCCCAACGACCAAAATCTCATTACCAATATTGTCATCTATGTGGGAAGTAGGAATCTTATTGTGAAATGAGGCCTTCAATGTATTAAGGTAGGTATATGGATCTAATCAAGCTCTTCTCCGGAACCTGACAGAATGGTCTTGAGTCGCCTTCATTAGTTTAGGAGTGAGTTAAGGAAAAGAAATTGTACAAGCATTCATCCTATTTTCTTCAAGTGTGCAATTGGCTGTCTACTCCATTGCCTCATACTATTCTTTTTGATTTTGAAATTGACCATACTAAGATTGGGATGGTCAACTCTGTTGAAAACATTGTCATACATGTATATATATAGATATTCCTAAGGTTGGCTTTCATTTTTTTCCCATGTATAATTGCAAGAAGTGAAAGTCCCAATAATCATTCCAGAACTCCAAAACTTTCTCAGCAATTCGCATTCTAGCACTAGTCAATGGGTTTGGCTATTAGAACCGTAAAAATAGGTGGCCCCCAAATAGTACGTTGATTTTCTAAAGTAATAAACCATAATAGAAAATTGTGTCGAGAATCTGGATTGTTGACTAGGTTGACTGATTGATTGAGCATGGGTCTGAACAACTTGGGCTAGAGCTTGCTGTTCATGAGGTCACGTCACTAAAGAGACAATTAGGCCCCAAGTTTACTCTGGCCTTGCTATTTTAGGAGAAGTCTATTGTAGTATTGTTTCATGAGTTTTGTGCATGGTTCGGGGTTTGATTAAGCTGTCAGTATGAGGCATCATGCGTGTGCACTCACACACATCCAAGTTAAAGGTACTGAGTGCATACAGGTGACAGACTGAACCCTGACTAAGTAGAAGAGGGACACTAGCTTTAGGAAGATAATAGAATTTGTGACAACGTAGGAGATGGCCGAGCACGAAAGAGAGAACCAACATCATGACTGTGGAAGTATGTCCAACTCTTGTAAACTCCCTTTGCCTCCTCCCTTTCCTCTTTATTCAAAACCTAAATAGCGTACATGATGGATGACGAGGGGGCAAAGTGAGGGTGAAGTTAGAAGATTGTTTCATCACATTAGTATAGATTTTCCTCTTTTGATTCCCTTTCAAAGAACCAAGAATACCCAAAACTCAAATGTCTATATTTGATTTCCCAATTGCATCCTTTAAGCTCAGCTGATCCATAATAGCCTGATGATGCCGTAAAAATCACCAGTAAGCTACACGATCCTCGCACGCTTGAAACAGCGACCTGCAAGAAGAAAGAAGTGACCAAATAGAGAGTACCGGTGTAGTGCCGGCCAAATACCCTCCGAAGGTCAAGTTATAACTATTCTCAACTCTAGAGTGCTAGAGAGGGGTTAATTATGCGTACCTTGATTTGCGAGGGTATTGGGGCTTTTATAGTAGTAGAGGGTTGATCTCTCTTCCTTGGTGTAGAAGTCTTTTCCTTATAGGAATCCCCTTGAATAGTCCCAAACATGATGGACAAGACTTTTCCTTGTAGAGAAGATTTTCATTAGCGTGCATAAATTCCGGAATCCTCTTTGTACTAGGACTCCTATTTTCTTTGGGATTCTATGATGATTCAGGCGTGGGTAGCAAGCATCTCCAAACAAGGCTTTCGCTGTGCCTTGGACTTACCAATTATCGGCCCATGGGCTAGGATCCGTCAGGCCAAATTTAACAGGGGTCCGTCATGCCATATTTTTACCCCTTCATAGCCCATCTTTTTAAGAGCTCAACTGGACAGTTGGAGGAAAGAGAGGGTTGTGTCTTCGGCTATGCCAAACCTCTTCCATTGCCATTGGAGTCTAATATTAGTTGGGAACTTGGGAGAAAGCGTGAACTTAAGTTTGATTTTAGTAAGTGTTTGGTCATTTGATTAGCTTATTCTTGGATAATATGAAGAATGCTTACTTGGAATTATGATAGTTGACTGTATCATATTTTATCATTCTATTTAGCCGTGTGGCATTTCTGCATACAGGTGTGTGTATTTTGGTGTGTGAAATAGACACCACCCTTTAATTTTAATGTCTTAGCTTCTTTATCATGCCTTTTCAATGTTCATTATGACAGGATGGTGGCACATGCCATGTGTGTGCTTCTTGTCAAACAACACATATTCCTCTACTCAAAAAGTTTTGGCTCCAAATATGTCTTGCTCCACCCATGATATAGCAATTAGGAAGACTATCTATGTGTAGTTTTATTCACATGGCTTTTCTAATGAGTTATGACTTATAACTTGTTTAAATAATACGCATAAATAGTTTTATAAATTGCTATGAAATGAGTTGGAAAAACTTTGATTTTCCTCTTAATTCAACCTGATTTCCTCTAGAATTTTATGGAAGTTTTTTTTTTGGATAAGGTGGTACAAGAAACAATAGTACTTGCTGTTTTTTTTGCTAAATGAAAATGGGGTCTTTGATGTGGACTTATTGACGTGACAGTACTCGTTGTTTCATCTTCACTTGCACAAATCTGGTCTTTGTCACTTCCAGCCTTGACTCACCTAAGTAGAATTTTCACAAGGCTCTCACTTGTTGATTGTTTCTATCTCTCTACATCCTCAAGCCCAAATTTGTTCGTCTGGTTTATTTCCAAGAACTGAAGTCCTCACCCCCTCGTCCTCCTCAAGCCCCTCCTCTTCTTACTATATCTCTCAAGACACTGATCCAAGTCTTTCCCTCTTTTTGATCTACGTTTCAAGCAAGGACAGATGGCTGTTCTTAAGAATCATTTCTCAAACTACAATTTGATGGAGAGGTGAAGAGGTACGTCTTATAATTGAATCATTATACATTGAAAATTTAGCGTAGTGTAAAGGAGAAGAGGTACGTCTTATAATTGTCTAATAATTTTACATTGAATAGTCATTGATCAGTTCTCTAAGATCCCAACCAAAAAACAAAAATAAAAAGGCTAAAATACATATATATGAATCCTCTGGCATGTTTTTATTTACTCTAATGTCACCATGAATATCAAAGCGCTTTCCAAGATCAGATGCGTCGAAGAGAGGCTAACCTCTTCTCAAGATTCTCAACATCAAGAGATTCGGGGGGCCTGCATATAGAAGATATAGACGATAGTTAGGATCAAAGGATGAATTTTAATCCTAAATACATGGTAAACATGTAGACGTATAAGAGACAAACCAACTTCCACCAACCCATATGGACTTGATTATTCCATCTATGTTGATGGATCTAAGTTTCTTGTGGTAAAAAAACAAAGTTGCAATTTTCACAACTATTTGTCAAAGTACCATACTTCACAAACTATTCAGGAAAATGGGGCTGTATAGGGTTCAATAAGTTCAACTTTATTGAACCCTATACAAAACCATCACTCAATTGCCATAACTTGTCAATCATATCCTCCAACCACCACCCAACCACTGTCTCACCCCCAAAATCAAATGATTCAAGTCCTCAAAAACAGTCTTGATTCTTCAAGCCACTTAAGGCCACTCAACCAGTCCATCTAAGATATCCTCATAACAGTATTTTAAACTCAAAATTTTGTCATTCAAACACTGAAATTTGATAATATAAGCAATCACAGTAACATATCTTTGGCAGTGAATCAACGTTCAAACATTTATTTATGTATTCACACATGCATACCTAGTAGCAACATTTTGAACATTTCTTGATGCAATCCGGCCTTTTGGAGCTGAAGATAACTGTTAATTCATACCAGAACCAAACAGTTGTTAAGATTACATTGATCAGAACAAAGAAAAAAGAACATGCAAGGTAATTCAAGATCTCAAAGCAACTAACCTGGGATGCAATATCCACACCAATCTCATCAAGCACCTGCAGGAAAAAACCATAAAATTAGATACACAAGGGGGAAGGGAATGCAATGGCCCCAACAAGAAGAAAAAAAATTCAGGCTGTCAATTGCACCTGGTTAGTCAGCTCTTCTGTTTCCTCCTCAGCCTCATCTTTATCTAAAGTTTCATCAATAGACTCTGACATCATCTCTATCTGGAAAATGGACAATAGAACATGAAAAGCATATATTATAACCACCTGCATTATAGAATGAAAGCATAATACCAACTAGGGAAGAAAAGATGCTCTCCAATGATGTTCTCAAAACTCAATTCAATGACCATATATGTAAAGCTTTTTTTGCAGAGAAAATGGGTAGGAATCTCTTGTGCAGTATGAACTGGGTCAAAAATTCAACCAACCCACAATTTAAGCTGCAGCATATAATGCTTTCCTTTGTCTGGGGACACTAATTTGATGGCTTAAGACAAGAATTGTGGCAAGAAGTAAAATGGTGAAAATATAAAGAATCTTCTGAAGAAGCTGAAAGTATCACTACCATCCTTCGTTATCTATACAAAGGAAAGTGGGGAAAAAAGAAAGAAAGAAATGAGAGTGTTACCGTCATGTCCATTTGTGCTGACTGCATCTGAAATTCTTTAATCACCTTAGCTTGTTTTGCTGGTGCCATTTGCTGAAAAAGAGAAGCAGAAAGGAATTATATTACTCCCAAAATATAAACAAAGGATACCTCAGGTTGGCCTTTCAACATTAACACTAGATGCTAGACAAAGCAACCTCCTTATGGCAAACATGTTCAGGTGTTGAGTACTGCACTGGGTTTCAGTTTATAAGTGTCTATGCCAAAGAAGTATACTGAACAAATAATTCAGACTGATTAAGAACAAATCTCTTCTGTGGATCATTTCATATACTTGTCTATCCATAATAGAAGCTTGACTGGACAGTGGACAGCAAACCATGGAAATATCAATTTTGATGAATAATATATCTCCTATATATGATTAGGATTTTTTTGGGTTGTTGATAATAACAAATGGTGACCTTTGACCCATACCTTGTTCATTGCCACCATTGCTTTAGTTGCACCCTTCATTCCAGTAGAAATTGAAGTGCTGGCATACAGTGCCTGCAGAAACAGAGATCAATGTTTAGCAAAATGAAAGAAAGTGTACAAATTCCTATCATTTTAAACACAAGGTTTTTCCAGGAAAAATGGTGACCTGTGTATGAGTTGCAACACCTCTGATTTGGGCACGACTCCCTTGCAAATTAGTTATCTGTTGACGTAGCCGAACGAGTTGACGAGCTAAGATTCTGGTGGCAGCCTGGATGGTTGAGGTAAAACACGTGTTGAGGATATATATATATATATATATAACAGGTAAAATGAAAACCATAAGTCCATAACATAAAATTACGTGTTGAGAAATGGAAAAATTAGTTGAATGAAAATTGTAGTGGAAGTGTAATAAAGACTCGAGTGAATTGCATAACCTGATTAAGGTCAAAACTGTATGTTTGTTGAAAGAATTAGGATGATTGAGCTAAAATACGTGCTGACAATGAAAAAGGAAAAAATGTGGGGACTTAATGAAATTCTCAATATGTATAACAAATTTGTAACTATTATGGGAACTAGTGGAGGAGGCATCACAAGTAAGCTTCCTATCATAGGTTTGCATCAGGAATCAGCACAAAATCCATATCTCTTTACACTAATGATGGATGAGATCACTAGATCAATTCAAGATAAAGTCCCCTTGGTATACACTTTTTCCATATGATACATATTTAGTAGATGAAACTAGATATGGAACTAATGTCAAGTTAGGGAACTTTATGTCTTTAGAACCTAAAAGCTTTCAGCTAGGTAGGACTGAAATAGAGTACATGAAATGTAAGTAAAAGATACAGTAAAAATGAAGGGGTTGTAAGACTCAGTGATGATCAAGATAGAGTAAATGGAAGGTAAGTAAATGTAGCAATATAGATGAAGTTATAGGACACTCAATCATTAAGAGATACCGAAGGGTGACAATTTTAGATATGTTGGATCTACTAGAGGGGTTGTAACATTTTAACACCTAATGTACATGAGATTGACCTACAATGAACCGCTTGGGAATCAGTCATAATATAGGAATTCCTTAGAGTTCTGTTCTATCATTAGCTATGTCATTTTTCTTCAGGTTCTCTCCTATAGAGCATGCAATTTTTTCATGTCTTAAATATCATATTGATACAAGGTTCAATTCACTAACAGTCACATTTAGATTGACAAATCCTAGCTGTTTCAGCTGTCAATTTACCATAAGGTAACAGCTTACATTCTATGGTATATGAAATGTGAAAATTATTAAAGCAGGAACAAAAAACTTGCCTCATTTCCAGTTTTAGCTGTTTTCTTGATTTCTGCCACCAATTTCTTCTCCTGAAATTGCATTCCACAGAACAAAAATTGGAGAAAGAAATATAAGTGAAGATTTTTTAAAAGGAGAAAGTACCCATGAAAAATTCCATACCTCCATCTGAAGAGACGAAATCTCCCGTTCAATACCTACACAAAAGAATGGTGCAGCATCAAGTAATAGTTGCAGTAAGATAGAACTTTAAATGTTACAGTTTTCCTTAGTATATGGAAGCTGTTCTATTTAAGACTTAACTATTGCTTTTACAAATTGGCATAACTATGGGCATGGATCTCTTACTCAACTAAACCTTAATCTGAATTAAATTGGGGTTGGCTCTATGTATCCCCTTCAACTAATCAGACTCAACTAGCTACTCCATTCTAACCCTATCAAAAATCATACTTTCTCTCACCTCTGTTATAGAGGCAAAAAATGAGAGATATAGCTCATTCATAGGTAATAGTAGATGCCAATTGAGCCCCCCTAACTAACAAAATGTCTGTTTGGAAACAGCTTTTCTTTTGGCTGTTTAGCATATTTGCTTATGTTAAATCTGGATTTTTTTTTTCTGGGTACGACTAGACTTTAACAAAATTTGAGCAAATCAACAAATAAAATTTCTGCAAAAGCTAAATTTAAATGCACTATCATTGCCAAAATCAGCATAATAATAAATATAGATACAAAGAATGGACTTTATGGATTCTGTGCATTGAATAGAAAAAAAAAAAGAATAGAAAAAAAAAAAGACTTCATTTTCATCAGTAAAATTAGTAAAAGGGAAAGAAAAACGTTCATTGCATACATACATACCTCTTGTGGCAACAGCCATTTCTCTCTTGCTCGTTCGCAGAGCATCTGTCAGAAACAGAACACAAACCCACTTTTTAAAAAACGTTATACAAGAAAATTTAGCAACAATTTATCAATATCTTGCCTAGAAAGCTTAGAAATTTCCTGTCCTAAAAAACCCAAATTTCGATTTTTTTTTAACTTCGTTTCTTTTTGCAACAATTTCTTGGGAACCAAACACACCCAAGAAAAAAAAAAAAAAGGGAAAAAAGATTGAAGCTAAAATAGTTAGATAGAGAAAAAATTGGACCTTTGGGCGAGGTTTTCTTCTTGAAGATGTTCATAGTCTCTACTCTTCAATCTTCAGTGAGAGAGAGAGTGGAAAGCAAGAGGAAAAGCAAAAATATGATTCGTGCTAATGCTGTAGGTGATGCCACTGTGGGAAGACTTTTCTCAGGGGAAGGGAGCGTGCCGTTTTTCTCCACGTGTACCATCCAACGGTAATCTACCAAGTAGCCGTTACAACTGCTCTTTTACTAAAATGTCCCTACTATTTTTTTATTCACAATCTCTCTTATCCCCACGTTTGACTGTCCATTTTTTGCCTGTAGTTGATCATACTTTAGTTAAAACGTAAGTTTTTAACTTCATTTAATATTTTTTTATTAAAAATAAATTTTAACAAATACATAATTAGATTAAATTTTTTTTTATATTTTACAGACTTGTAAAATTTTCAATAAATCAAAGATTAATATTTTCAATAAATCAAAGATTAATATGACCATGTCACAAGGGAGTCAATACCTCATCAAAAAAAAAAAAAAAAAAGAGTCAATACTGTACCGGAGACCATTTCGATTTGACCAAGAAAATAAAATATTTCGATACCAGTTAATACCGATGTACCGTTTCGAGATTACCGTTAATTTATATATATATATATATATATATATATCTTCATTATTTAAAATCTATATAATTTGTTACAAATATTTAAAATGATAATTTACATGTATGCTTTAATATGTGAACCTTTTGATTAAAGTGTCAGCTCATTAATAATAAATAAAAGAAAATACTTAGACAATACTTAATAGATTACACGGTGATAATTATATTAATAATAGTAATAATACAAGTTTGTAGGTGTATCCTCGACAAAAGTAATACAAGTTTGATTGTTCGAATAATCAAATTGCCTTTGAAACTTCTGTCCTTTTAATATTAAAAAAATATAAAAATCTATTTGAAATTTAAATTGTCCAAGTTCACGTGGGTAGTGTCAGGGCACACTCTTACAAGTCTCTTTATTTGATAAAATCAAAAAGCAAAGAAAGTTAAAAGAAACATCACTCAGTAAAAGAAGAAAAACAGAAGTGGAGCAAGTTTGGACGAAAGATGAAGAAGAAGAAAAAGCAAAGACAAAGAGGAGGTGGAGAATGATCGGCGAAGTGGCGTCGCTGCCAGAAAAGTGGAAGCGACCGCAAGGTCTGGGTATCTTTTTTTTTTGTTGGTTTGCACTTTACCGGTCGATTTTCATTTTCCGGCCGATATCCGGTATTTTCCCGGAACGAGCGGTACGTCCCGGTATGACCCGGTATTTGGAGCGGAACGAAACAGCCGTGTTTCTGTTCCAGCCTAAGTACTGGTACGGCAAATTCCGGACTACTAGCCGAAACGGTACGGAATTAACTTCCTTATTATATTATCAATCAATTATTTAAATTGTAATTATGGATCATATAAGTGATTTAATTGGACCAAATAAAAATTGTTTTTTATTTTTTTTTATTTTTGATAAGAAAATAAAAAATTGTTTAATTTGAAGGGAAAACTAATTATCTTCAAACAATTTTAAAGAATTAAATTATACATTATATTAAAATATAAAATAATTTATTTATTTCCATGCATGGCGTATGGCATAGTTCTGTGACTAGTTGATCATAATTGTGGAATGAAGAAACAGGGGGTGTTTTTGAAAATAATTTTGCGAGTTAAACTGAAATGGTGTTTTAAAAAGCACGATTTCGACCGAACCGTATGTGTAACTATCAATGTTATTTAACCAATTTTAGAGTTGGCCAAAGAAAAAGTCAAGTGGGGGGGCGTTCATCAGTTCATGGGCATAGTTTCTTACACTGAAAAGGACGGCGTCCAATCGTCTATAGTCTCCAATTATGTCCAGCACAGCGATACAAATGAAAAGGTTTGAGTCTTTTCCGGGATTCCAGGTCGATTTTTCTGTCTTTGTGAGCGTTTTGCTCTTTCTTTCTATATCAATAAAAAATGTTCCTTTCGAAAGGAAAAAAAAATGTTATTTTTGTCCTCATTTTTGCCATTTCCTAAGCTTCTTTATCAAACACACTCACACATGCATTTTAAGTCACTCTGCAACAACGTAGGAGTTAGTCACCACTTCTTACGATGAAAGCCGGCTTTATTTTATCTCTATGTCTCAGACTCTCATTTTGGACTACAGTTTTATAAATATGATGAAATCTTTAAACTTTAACATAGATATTGAACCCATCTAACACCCACAAAAGCTCCACCAAGACTGGAACTTGTTCAATTCTCCAAGCACGGTATGTCGATCTTGTTCTCACACTACTACTCTTTAATCATGTACTCAGGTACTGATTTTCTCAAGAAACCAGTTTTACTACGTGGGTTTTCGGGTTCTTTACACCTGGTTTTGTTGTTTGTGTTGTTTATCATGTGGGTATGCAATAAAATCAAAGTGGGTCATAGTGAAAGTCCAAAGGAAAGGTTTAAGAACATCAGGTGTTTGTACTATAAACAGGCTCAAATTTGTTGTTTGGGTGTTTCTGTGTTTAGTCTGGTGTTGTGCTTGCTGAATTACTTTTATTGGGATAGAATGGTTGGTCTGATGAAGGGCTAGTGACCCTTTTGGATTTAGCGCTTAGAACACTTGCTTGGGGTGCACTTTGTGTTTATTTGCGTACCCAATTGTTTAATTCAGGTGAATCAAAGTACCCTTTTTTATTGAAAGTTTGGTGGGGTTTCTTCCTCAGCTTTTCTTGTTATTGTCTTGTTATAGATATTGTTCTTTATAGAGAACATGTTAGTTTACCAGTTCAAAATTTAGTTTCCAATGTCGTGTCTGTCATTTTGGGTTTGTTTTTCTGTTATGTTGGTTTTGTGAGAAGAAGGAGGGTGAAGAAACCCTTCTTGAAGAACCTCTTTTAAATGGGGATTCTAATACCAGTAATGAAGCTGAGTCAAATAAATCTAAGGGGAGTGAAAATGTAACCCCTTATTTGAATGCTAGATTTTTCAACATTCTTACTTTTTCTTGGATGGGTCCTTTAATTGCAATTGGCAATAAGAAAACATTAGACCTTGAGGTTGTCCCTCAACTTGGTCCTAGTGATAGTGTATTTGGGGCCTTTCCAACTTTTAAAAATAAGCTTGAGGCAGAGTGTGGTACAAGTAATGGAGTGACCACACTGAAGCTGGCAAAGTCATTAATCTACTCGGCATGGAAAGAGATTCTTTTAGTAGCCCTATACGTGCTGATATTCTCACTGGCTTCCTATGTTGGACCATATCTTATTGAAACTTTTGTTCAATACCTCAATGGGCGGAGACAGTACAAGAATGAGGGATATGTTCTGGTTTCAGTGTTTTTGGCTGCAAAACTTGTGGAATGCATCTCACAGAGGCACTGGTTCTTTAGGGTGGCACAGGTTGGAATTAGGGTCTGATTAGTATTGATTGCATTGATTTATAATAAAGGTCTGACCCTTTCACGCCAGTCAAAGCAGGGCCACACTAGTGGTGAGATCATCAATTTCATGACTGTTGATGCTAACAGAATTGGTGATTTCAGTGGGTATATACATGAAACATGGATAATTCTTGTTCAAGTTTTTATTGCGTTGTTACTTTTGTATAAAAATCTTGGGCTAGCTTCAATTGCAGCTTTGGTTGCAACCATACTTGTTATGTTGGCTAATGTTCCTTTGGGAAGATTACAAGAAAAGTTTCAGGACAAGTTAATGGAATCAAAAGACAAAAGGATGAAGGCAACGTCTGAGATTTTAAGGAACATGAGGATTCTCAAGCTTCAAGGATTGGAAATGAAGTTTCTATCAAAAATCATGGAGCTCAGGGGGACAGAGGCAGGGTGGTTGAAGCAGTTTCTTTACACTTCGGCATTTACCTCTTTTATCTTCTAGGGTGCTCCCACATTTGTGTTTGTGGTCACTTTTGGTTCTTGTGTGTTGATGGGGATTCCACTTGAGTTGGGGAAGATCTTATCTGCACTTGCAACGTTTAGGATTCTTCAGGAGCCCATCTATAGTCTTCCTGATACAATCTTAATGATAGCTCAAACTAAAGTGTCCCTTGACCGAATTGTGTCCTTCCTGCGTCTTGAGGACTTGCAGTCTGGTGTGATAGAGAGGCTTCCAAGAGGTAGTTCTGATATAGCAATAGAGATTATTGATGGGAATTTTTGTTGGGATTTATCTTCGTCAAGTGCAACATTAAAAGATATAAATTTGAAAGTGCAACAAGGCATGAGGGTTGTTGTTTGTGGGACTGTTGGCTCAAGCAAGTCAAGTTTGCTTTCTTGTATCCTGGGAGAAGTACCTAAGATATCTGGGACTGTTAAGTTATGTGGGACAAAGGCATATGTTGCTCAGTCACCTTGGATACAAAGTGGCAAGATTGAAGAGAACATATTGTTTGGTATGGCGATGGAAAGAGAAAAGTATGAGAAGGTCCTTGAAGCGTGTTCCTTGAAGAAGGACTTAGAAATTCTTCCATTTGGTGATCAAACAGTCATCGGTGAGAGAGGAACCAATTTGAGTGGTGGGTAGAAGCAAAGGATCCAAATTGCACGTGCTTTGTACAGAGATGTTGATATATATTTGTTTGATGATCCTTTTAGTGCAGTGGATGCTCATACAGGATCCCACCTGTTTAAGGTAATTTATTTTTCCTAATCTAATGCTATTATATTCAGTGTTAAATGATTTTATATTTTATTATGTATATAAGGTTGTCTTTTAATTTTTTTTTTTCATTTATATGTTACACAAGAACCTAGTGGATTTTGAACCAACGACCTTACCCTCCTGTTGTTTTAATGTTTGAAGGAATTGCCATTTGAGTAGGACCTCAGTGACTGTTTTTTTCATTAATTTATTGATTTACACACTTCAAGATGGGTTCTTGTGTGTGAGTTGAGGTACTTCAAAATCTATGCAATATCATTTCCCTATGTTTGTTTTGTATTCTGTGGTGGTTGCCTAACTTCTTTTGAATTATATGCACTTCTATATGGTAGGAATGTTTGTTGGGACTTTTGGATTCAAAAACAGTTGTTTACGTTACTCATCAAGTGGAGTTCTTACCTGTTGCTGATCTTATCTTGGTGAGCTATTCAAATTTAGTTTCCTTCCAGCGTTTAATTTATGAACTTAACTTGGATGGAATGTTCCCCTCTTTTCTTTCTGAGAGTTTAACTTATAAGTTGTTGTTAGGTGATGATAGATGGTAGGATTACTCAAGCTGGAGAGTATAATGATATTCTCAATTCAGGAACTGATTTTATGGAACCCGTGGGAGCGCATAAGGAAGCTTTTTCAGGACTTGATTTCACCATGGCTGGGTCGGTTTTTGGAAGTATGAGTAAGGAAGCCAGAAAACTGGTTAGTATTGGGTTGTGGAAAAACAAGAAGATAAAGATGTTCAAAATTGTAACGAAGATGATGTATTTAGTTCAAAAGGATAGATTATCCAAGAAGAAGAGAGGGAGAAAGGTGGAGTTGGGTTTTCAGTCTATTGGAAATTTATTACTATGGCATATGGAGGAACTCTTGTGCCAATTATATTGCTGGCACAAGTTCTCTTTCAGACCCTTCAAATTGGAAGCAATTATTGGATGGTTTGGGCAACTCCTGTCTCAGATGATGTGAAACTTGCAGTTAATAGCTCTACCCTAATGATTATTTATGTTTGCTTTGGCCATTGGAAGTTCTTTTTGTGTACTAGTGAGATCCACGCTTCTTAGAACAGCTGGATACAGTACTGCCAATCAACTCTTCAGCAAGATGCACTTCTGCATTTTCCGTGCCCCCATGTCATTTTTTGATGCCACTCCAAGTGGACGAATCCTAAGCAGAGTAAGTGGAAAAATGCTTGTGATTCTTCTTTGTTGGATTCTTCACACTTAGTTTCCAATATTTTATATATCTTTGTTCTTGAGTTTATGTAATGCTGCCGCTGCTTCTTATCCTCTCTCTCTCTCTCTCCATGACACACACATTTACACACGGAAACATAAACATTCTTTCAGATAAATATTATTGCTTTTAATATTTTGACTAAAGTAACAGTATGTTTCCTTGTAGGCTTCTACTGACCAAAGTGCAGTGGATTTGACTATTCTAAATCAAGTGGGGCAGTTGCCTTCTCGTGGATTTAGCTTCTTGGAATTATTGCTATAATGTCTTAGGTTGCATGGTAGGTTTTCATCATTTTTATCCCAGTGATTGCAACCTGTATCTGGTATCAGGTCTACCTTTCTCAAATTATTGTCTTATGAATTCTGCTGAAAAATGGCCTACTCACATATCTCAGATGACGTAAATGACATTACATGTGATATCGTGCTACAATATTTAAAAAAATTTTTTTCTTCACTTTGTGCTTTGTATATGATATAAGCTTTTGTAGATTAAATTTAATAACTGTATGCAGACACTTGCTATCATTTTGAAATAAAAGTTCACCAAGTTGCCAGGTAAATAATTACTTGTTGAACAATGTGTTTTATTAAAATAGATGTTGCCAAGTTGCTAGATTGTAGTGTATTTTGCTATGCCTTTTTACACTTAATTTTTAGAATTTTCTTTGTTGCTATGGAAAATCTACTAATCATAAGCATCCATCAAACCCAACTCCTGTTGTAATATTTTTGCGCTTTTTTCTTGTGGGGAGATTTGTTCACACAAACTTGTAATCATGCAGCAATATTACATACCTTCTGCATGAGAACCATCAAGATTAGTTGGAGTGTGCAAAGCTCCAGTGATACAACATTTTATTGAAACAATTTTAGGAGCAACAACCATCAGGAGCTTTGATGAAGAATCAAGATTTAGGGATGTTATGAGTAATAGGGGCAAAACAGTAATATCATGTACTTCATATATAAATAATATTTTATGTGTTAGGGTTGACTTATCAAACCCTAAAACACTTTTACAATAAACAACATGGTATCAGAGCCACCAACCCGTCGCTGCCGTTAACCCTCCGACCACCACCCATCGATATTGCTGTCGCCGGCAACCATAACCTTACTCGCTAACTCCGATGACCCTAATAGAGACCTCCGACGATCTCGATTTAGTGGCTGAAGGAGTTGTCCAGCGTTAGTGACCCTCTCTTTGGTCTCGCGACACCAGATCGACGTCGCTTAATCGCGAGAAAGGCAGGGTTTTACTCGCCCTCCTACGGCGACCTAGCCTAGGTTACTCGTTGGTCCTTGCACCGCCGCTCCTGCACCCTAGCGCCACCGCCAGAGTTTTTCAATTGAGGGTTTCAACCATGGTCTGATTTTTTTTTCTTCTTTTCTTTAATACGTTCTCTGATTATCTGTTTAGGTAGCCTTAGGTTAATGTTTAGTGGTGGATTAGGCATTTCTTTTTGGTGTTGGTATGGATGAGTTGCTGAGTTGTTGTTGGCGTGGCTGATTGGTTGAAGTACATTGGTTGTTGGTTAGAGTTTGTTTTAATTCAGTTCAACATATTTCTTTAGTGTTAGTTTTTTCTTCAGATTGTTATTATGGAGTCCAAAGACAGTGCTCAGCCAACAAATTATTTCTTATCTCCTGATATGTTATCAATTACCTCCATTCGTCTAAATGGTAGTAATTATGCTTAGTGGGCATAGGCAGTTGAAGTCTTTCTTCTTGGTAGAAAGAAGTTTGATTACGTGATTAAGGAACCTCCTGTACCTACAGATCCTAAATTTGTTGATTGGAGAGCCGAAGATGCACAAATTAGGAGTTGTTTGTGGAATAACATGGAGTCTAAGATCAGTTGTAGTTTGGTTTTCTTACCAATTACTAAACTTGTTTGGGAACAAGCCAAGGAACTTTACTCTGGTGTTAATAATTTGAAGCGGATTTATGATCTTCATCAAAATTATTTCTCCTTGAGTTTGAGTTATATGTCTTTGGAAGACTATTATAACAAGTTTACGGGTGTATGTGAAGAACTCAATATTTATCAGCCTGTTTCCTCTTATGTTAAAATTATGAAGAAACAATGAGATTCTATGCATGTTGCTCGCTTCCTCTTTGGATTGCCTAAAAGTTTGAATCCAGTAAAATCACAAATTTTAGTTAGTCTAGACCTCCCTTCATTGAGTGAAGTTTTTGGTAGACTTCGACAGGCCACATTATCTGATTCGAGTACTGACCCTTTCTCTTCCTCCAATACTGATACATTACCTTCTGGTGATAAATCTGCCTTTATCACTTCTATAGGGAGTAATAGAGGTGGTCGTGTAGGTCAAGGTTGTGGGGGCCGAGGCCGTGGAGGTCGTGACCAAGGGGGTCATGGTAGTGAACAAGGGGATTGTGGTAAAGGACGTGGTCTTCGTAAGTGCACTTATTGTCATGGTGAGAATCATACAGTAGACTTTTGTTGGGAGTTGTATGGTACACCCTCGGCTCACCAAGCTAGTTTTCAAGTTCAAGAACCGCCTTCACAGTCACTTCCACCAACATCCAGAGTAGTCTCTATTCCTTAGGAAGAGTACAATTGCCTCTTGTCTCTGCATTCCAACTTTGTTGGGTCTGATTCTATTACTATTTTGGCTCAACAAGGTACTTCTGTTGCTTGTCTTGCCACTTAGGACCCTTGAGTCATTGACTCAGGTGCTACTGATCATATGACAGGCACCTCAGGTTTACTCTCTGACCTTGAGCAATCTAGTAGTCTTCCCAATGTTACATTGGCAGATGGCTCAGCCACTACAGTTTCTGGTTTAGGCACTGCCAATCTCAGTCCTAATCTTTCTCTCTCTTTTGTCTTATATATTCCTGATTTTCCTTTTAACCTTTTGTCAATTAGTAAGCTTATTAAAATTTTGAATTGTGCTGCAATTTTTTTATCCACTCATTGTATCTTTCAGGATCTCAAGATGGGGAAGATTATTGGTGAAGGGCATGAAGCTGGTGGATTTTATTACTTGGATTGATGCGGTTCTTCCCGTTTAGTGGCTTCTTATTTGTCTATCTCGCCTCTTCAACATCATTGTCGCCTTGGTCATCCATCTCTCAAGAATTTGAAGTCATTAGTTCCGTCGTGTCGTCAAATTGAGTCTTTACAATGTGAAGCATGTCAGTTGGGTAAACACCATAGGGTGTCTTTTGCCTCTAGGCGTGAGAGTCGTGTTAGTAGTCCTTTTCATTTAGTTCATTATGATATTTGGGGTCCAATAAACACTCCTTCACTGTTGGGATTTAGATATTTTGTCATTTTTGTTGATGATTGTAAGGTTGAATTTAATCAATCATTTTGTTGGCTTTATTCCGTGCCAAATTTGCTTATAATTTAGCATTTAGAAACCCTGTATTTAGGTGGGAATCATGTAAGGGTAATGTGTGAGAGTGAAGAAAAGCTCAGAAGTGTGCATTCTGCAGGGACTCACGACTGGATCTTGCGAGTGGCTCGTGGCTGACAAGTCGCCAAAAGAGGCACATGTGTGAAGCATGTAGAGGAGCTGAAGAGTCACGCTAGCTGTTGCACTACAAGAAAAAAGTCCTAGGCTAGCCAGACTGTTAGCTTGCGACTTGAACTCGTGACTCAGTCCAGTTGCGAAGCCAAGTCGCCAGATCACTCTGTTTGGGAAAAACTGACCTTTTGCATTCCAAACACACACTAGTATAAATACCCCTTATACCCATGAAATGTAGAGAGCTTCTAGAGAGAATTTTGAGAGAGAAACCCTAGAAAAAAACAAGATTGACTCATCCACAATTTTCATCCTTTGATTCTCTAAATTCCTCTACTCTTACCCTCTCCATTGTTACATCCTTGAGAGGTACTTTATCCAAAATCTTTTCTCACCATACCCATATCTTTAAGGAGGCTATTTTGGTGCTTGGAAAGCAGTTAGGAAGGGACCAATTGATATTGGTTAATGCTATGGGCTATAGTGGAATTCGGTAAGCTAGAGAAGACAAATGTTCGGCGTAACGTCGTTGGAGCAAGAAGTTTGGAGGGCTTAGGTACACTGGGTAGATTAGGCTTGGAGGGTTTCTACTGTTCATGTATCCCAACTTCATTCTCTAGTGGATTATTGATCGTTTGGAGGGTGGCGGAGAGGTTTTACGCCGAGACTTCGATTTTATCTTCGATAACACATCGCTGTGTTGTCTTTGTGTTTGCATCTCTTTTCCCTTAATCTTTGTCATTTAATTTCTGCTGTGATTGTGATTTTATTTGGTTTAGATTGTTTTATTAATTCTGGTTTAGCTTATTTTCATATTCCGAACATACATTGTTTGATAATAAGCTTAAATTGGTAATTTGTAATTTGAAGGTCTAAACGTTCAAAGTGTTTTACACACTATTTGAACATTCAATTGGTATTAGAGCGGGTACACTTGTTTTGGTTTAAATACCTAAGTGTGATCCTTGACCCATTGTGTTATTTTCCATGGATAGTGCTTTATATGTCTCTATGCATGATTTAGATGTTGATGAATGTAACATGCCACGTGTTTGTGAAAATGTCTCTGTAAGTGATGATCCCCATGATTTTGATGTTATGTTACATGAATCTTTGGGTATTGTTGATATTCCTAATGTTAAACTCTTCAAGAAAAAGGCTAAGAAGTTTCATAAAGATTTGAACGAGTTATTTTGTGAAAATGATGATTTGATTGCTAAGTTCAATGAATCTAACAAATTGGTTGAGAAATATAAGAAACTTGTTGAAAATTCTCTTGAAAAGCTGAAAGAGTTTGAATGTTTGAATATGAATTTGGATGCTAAACTTGTTTTGTCTAACAAACTTGTTGATGAGCTAAAATGTGAGAAAGAATCTCTGAAAATGAATGCCAAGTGTTTGATTGCTGAATCTATTACTAACAAGGATGATAATATTTGTTGTAATCATGTTGTGGTATCCAATTTTGTGCCTATTGTGTGTTCTACCTCAAAGGACAAATCGGTGTACGTTCCTCCACACAAAAGAAATCAAAAGGTGGAGAGAAAGACTCTTAAGTCTAAGCCTTCGTTTAGGTCTTAACCTAAGGTTTTGAATGGATCTAAGTTTGTTCCAACTTGTCACCATTGTGGTGTAATTGGTCATATAAGACCTGAATGTCATAAGTTGAAGAGAGAACAAAACCAAGTTGCTAGATCCATTCTCAAAAAGCCTAGTGGACTTAAACACATTGTATGTCACCATTGTGGTGCATTTGGTTATTTAAGACCTCAATGCTCTAAGTTTCATGCTATTAAAAGAATTAAAAGAAAAGAGAAACTTGAGCTTCTTAGAAGTTGTGCTAAATAGGGTAAACCGGTTTTGAGTGAAAATAACATGTTAAAGAAAGTGTTTAATGCTCTTAACTCCTTGTCTATATGCATCTCCGGTTCTCATTCTTCCAACCTTCGTCTCATTTCTTATGAGACACTCATTCCAAACAATCGTTCTGTTTGGATGAGGAAGGGTTCCTATGGTTGAGTTTTTGCTCTTTTGGTCCTTGATTTAATTATTTCGATCTTTGTAGGACCCTTCATGCATTGAATGTCATATCTTCATGCATTTTGTGCATCTTGCATTTCTTTATATGCATTGTTTTGTTTTGATCTTACTTTTATGTGAGTAAAAAATCCAAAACCACATAAAAAGTGAAAAATTCAAAAAGTTTGATTGTATATGTTTGAGCACATATCACATGTGAGTTTGGCTTAGTATCTCCGTACAAATGACTTTGTGCATTTATGAGCGTAGCTTGTTCTTTATGCACGTACATCTTTGTGGGAAAAATCTTGAAATCTATGTGTGATTGTTGTAAATCGATCTTTAAGCTTGTCATGAATGATTGGTCAATAGTCTTGATGGTTTTGATACTTGCATAGACTTGTGCCTATATATCTTCCCATACTTTTTATTATTTTTGCTTATAGAGCTCAACAAATGTAAATCTCAAAATGAAAAGAGATAATGAGTTGCAAAAACTGTCGCACATACTAGTATTTGACTAGGAAAAAGGGAAAGCGACTTGTATTGAGAATGTATGATGCCTAAAAGCCAAAGACTTGTTCATCAATTTGAAATATCAAAAATTTCAGGCATGAATCTCAAAATGAGATGTATTGATTCAAAATGATCAAATGTTATGAATTGTAAAGAAGCCAAATGAAAAGCTTCAAAGATATGTAATCATTTTCTTGTGGGAGGTCATATATGTTTATTTCTATAATTGAGATAGACCACTTGACTTAGTACTAGTTGTGTATGACTTGATTGAATTGATCATTGAAGTTTCATTCTAGACTAAGAACTATTCCACACTTGATACACACACACAACACACATGCCTTATGTTCAATGAATGCCTTATTCATTTGTTCGATTGTACTTGTTTAAATGTGATGTGTGTGTGCTCAACTATATATGGATCAATCCAAAAAGTTTTTTTGATCATTTTATATGTTTTTGGAAGTGATTTTTATCACTCTTTGTGTTCATGTTTAGTGCTTAGTTTGTATTTCATTGTTTGAGCATGTTTTGTGTTGAAAAACGAGTGTCAGAATTTTTGGCTACTCATTTTGGCTACTCTCGCGAGTAGCGAGTTTTGGCGACTCGCCCAGTAGCGAGCTCTAGTAGCGAGTTTACACAGAATGGTTTCGGGACTCACTCGCGACTCATTTTGCGACTCGCCAGTTGCGAAACGTCTAAAAATAGCTTTTTAAAGGGCTTTTCGTGGGAAACTTGTTTTAAACCTCTCCCATCCTCTCTAAAACCCCTCTTTCAATATTTTTACATAAAAACCCAATCAATTTGAATGATTTTTCATTCCATTAACATCTTTAAGGTAATTTTAAACTCTTTTCATTGATTTGGATCCTTAGATTATGTTTTGGAGAGTTTTGTGCTCTTGGCTGAGATCTTCATCATAAGGGTTGGGAAAACTTATTTTTTTGTCAAATTTTTGTATGAGATTGGTTTCTTTTGATGATTTGCTTTGGATGTTGGCCCCTTGTAGCAAAAAGAACATGTATTAAGGGTGGATTTCATAATGTTCATGCATTGTTTTACATTATTGTTCATAGTGTGCACGCTACGTGTTTGATAAAATGCCTCTTAGGCATTTTCTCACTTGTTTGGACTTCAATGAGTACTAAACTTTGGGGTTTCTCATGTTTCCTCACTAGGATCATGTTTGGTTCATTGGTTGTGTATTTAACACACCTTGCCCCACATGTGCATTTTCCATGCTTTGGTCATGCATTGCATATAGCCACCTCTTGCACACACCTTTGCTACCATTGTCATGCATTGATCTATACCTTGTTTCTTCATCCTATCATGTCATGTTTACCTTATATTTTATAGCATTTTGTTTTGTCTTAGGTTTGAGCTTCATTTTCTCATTCATCTCACACCCTTCATGCATCATTATCATCGTTCATACTTTCATCTCTTGCCCTCATTTCTCCTTGATCCTTTGTCTATTTGTGACAAAAAGAGGGAGAGTATACTCTCTAGAGTAAACCAGAGAGTTTTTGTCATTTCTATATGACTCTTGTACACATTCTTAAGGGGAGAAACTCTATTTCTTATGCACATTTGTAGGGAGAGAGATATTTCATAGGGGAGATGCATATACCAAGGGGGAAAAGACATTGAGTTAATAAGAAAACTTTGTTTTGTTTGTTTTTCTTTATGGTTGTTTTCTTGTTTGCTTTATGGTGCTTTGAGTTATGTTTAGCATCTATGCTTTGTTGTTCTCATTGCATCGTGTTTGTGTGTTGGACATGCATACATCCTTATGCTATTATGTTTCATTGAATGTGTAAGGTTGAATTTAATCAACCATTTTGTTGACTTTATTCCGTGCCAATTTGCTTGTAATTCAGCATTTAGAAACCCTATATTTAGGTGGGAATCATGTAAGGGTAGTGTGTGAGAGAGTGTAAAAAAAAGCTCAAGATTGTGCATTTAGCAAGGGACTCGCGACTAGATCTTGCGGTTTGCTCGTGGCTTGCAAGTCGCCAAAGGATGCACACGAGTGAAGCATGCAGAAGAGTTGAACAGTCATGCCAGTTGGAGCACTACAGGACAAAAAGTCCAGTCTGGCCATTCAGTTAACTCGCGACTTGGACTCGTGACTCATTCAATTCACGAAGCCAAGTCGCTAGTCCACTCTGTTTGGAAAAACTGACTCTTTGCATTCCAAAAACACTCCAGTATAAATACCTCTTATACCCACGAAATGTAGAGAGTTTCTAGAGAGAATTTTAAGAGAGAAACCCTAGAGAAAAACAAGATTGACTCATCCACAATCTTTACATATTGATTCTCCAAATTCCTCAACTCTCACCCTTTCCATTGTTACATCCTTAAGAGGTTCATTAGCCAAATCCTTTTCTCACCATACTCATATCTGTGAGAAGGCTTTTTGGTGCTTGGGAAGCAGTTAGGAATGGACCAATTGATATTGGTTGATGCTATGGGTTATAGTGGAATTCGGTAAGCTAGAGAAGACAAAGGTTCGGCGTAATCTCGTTGGAATAGGAGCTTGGAGGGTCTTCTGCTATTCATGTATCCTAACTTGATTCTCTAGTGAATTATTAATCGTTTGGAGGGCGGCGGAGAGGTTTTACGCCGATGACTTCGGTTTCCTCTTCGATAACACATCGTTGTATTGTCCTTGTGTTTGCATCTCTCTTCCCTTAATCTTTACCATTTAATTTCTGCTGTGAATGTGATTTTATTTGGTTTAGATTGTTTATCAATTCTGTTCTAAGTTTATGTTCATATTCCGTACATACATTGTTTGATAATAAGCTTGAATTAGTTATTTGTAATTTGGGAGTCTAAACGTTCATAGTGTTTTATACACTATTTTAACATTCAGAATGCATATTCGGATGATCATTTGCTTTGCTATGTGATCATTGTAGTCATTTCTATATGACTATTTTGATATATGATCAAGTTGTTCATATGTTTCACATCATGTTTACTTGATCGCAATTTACTTGTTACATTATACTTGTTCTTTTATTACTTGCTTTACCCTGAGGATCTAATGTGTTTTGTGTAAGTGTTTCAGGTTACTGGTATATATGTTCCAAGTTCATCATAGCTCCTATGATTCATGATAGGGGAAGTGATATGATAGAGGGAGTACTGATGTTGAAGAGCAGGAGCTGCCTATGTTTAATGTTTTGTTTATTTGTTATCATATGACTTCGTTTATATTTAGTATTTATTTTGTACCCATGCTTTGTAGCGTAGTACTTGTTGATTAATGTTATGCATTTTCTTTAAGTACATCACTTTTGTGCCCTTTGTTGGATTTTATATCCTTAATGCAATTACCTTGAGTTGTTGCATTGGTTGAGTGTTGGACATGCAAATGATACTTTGCATTGAGCTTATTAGCTTGCATGTCCGGATGTTCATTCCTTGAGTGAATGAGCATTATGGTCACTATTTATAGTGATTGTTCGTTTTTGGTCAAGCCATGGTTTATTGCTTAATTCCATTTTGCTTGATCGCATTGTGTTTGCTCCATATGCATTACAAGTTTTCTGCATACAATGATTATATTATGTTGATGTTTTTCAGGAGATACTTGTTTTTATGGTTCAAGAGCTACACAGATTCTAGAGTTAGGTGTGAGTGAGTTTTGTTCAACTGTTCTCAACTCACATGTTAAGCTTAGAGTTTGTTTTAGGGTTTTGTCACGGAATATCCAAAGGGGGAGATTGTAAGGTTGAATTTAGTCAATCATTTTGTTGGCTTTATTCCGTGTCAAATTTGCTTGTAATTTAATATTTAGAAATCTTGTATTTAGGTGGGAATCATGTAAGGGTAATGTGTGAGAGAGTGTGAAGAAAAGCTCAGAAGTGTGCATTTTGCAGGGACTTGCGACTGGATCTCGCGAGTGGCTCGCAGCTGGTAAGTCCCCAAAAGAGGCACACGTGTGAAGTATGCAGAGGAGCTGAAGAGTCACGCCAGCTGTTGCACTACAGGACAAAAATCCCAGGCTAGCCAGGCAGTTAGCTTGCGACTTGAACTCGCGACTCAGTCCAGTCGCGATGCCAAGTTGCCAGACCACTCTGTTTGGGAAAAACTGATTTTTCGCATTCCAAACACACACTAGTATAAATACCCCTTATACCTACGAAATGAAGAGAGCTTCTAGAGAGAATTTTGAGAGAGAAACCTTAGAGAAAAACAAGATTAACTCATCCATAATCTTCATCCTTTGATTCTCCAAATTCCTCTACTCTCAACCTCTCCATTGTTACATCCTTGAGAGGTACTTTATCCAAAACCTTTTCTCACCATACCCATATCTGTGAGGAGGCTATTTTGGTGCTTGGGAAGCAGTTAGGAAGGGACCAATTGATATTGGTTGATGCTATAGGCTATAGCGGAATCCGGTAAGCTAGAGAAGACAAAGATTCGACGTAACCTCGTTAGAGTAAGAAGTTTGGAAGGCTTAGGTACACTGAGTAGATTAGGCTTGGAGGGTCTTCTGCTGTTCATGTATCACAACTTCATTCTTTAGTGGATTATTGATCGCTTGGAGGGCGGCGGAGAGGTTTTACACCGAAGACTATGGTTTTATCTTCGGTAACACATCACTGTGTTGTTTTTGTGTTTGCATATCTCTTCCCTTAATATTTGTCATTTAATTTCTGCTGTGGTTATGATTTTATTTGGTTTAGATTGTTTTATCAATTCTGGTTTAGCTTATTTTCATATTCCGCACATACATTGTTTGATAATAAGCTTGAATTGGTAATTTGTAATTTGGGGGTCTAAACATTCAAGGTGTTTTACACACTATTTGAACATTCAATGATTATTCTAGAGTCACCTATCTTTATCTTATGAAAGAACGGTCTGAATTGAACTCAATTTTCAAATAATTTTTTATGGAAATAAAGACTCAGTTTAATGCTTCACTTTGTATTTTTCGGTCTAATAATGCTCGTGAATATTTTCATACATCTTTGTCTCAATTTTTTGATGATTATGGTATAATTCACCAATCTTCATGCCCCCATACTCCATAACAAAATGGTGTTACTGAACGCAAAATGCGTCATTTGTTAGAGGTTATTCGTGCCTTAAAGTTTCATATGCGTGTTCCCAAATCATATTGGAGTGATGCTGTTCTTACTGCCTGTCACCTAATTAATCGTATGTCTTCCAGTATTCTAGGTGGTCAGATCCTTTATATTGTGCTCTCTCCTGATGCACTTTTGTTTCATTTACCTCCTAAGATCTTGGTTGTGTGTGCTATGTTCATATCTTAGGTCCAGGGAGTGACAAACTTGATCCTAGATCCATTAAATGTGTTTTTCTTGAGTATTCTCGTACTCAAAAAGGATACCGATGTTACTCACCTACTCTTCGGCGTCGTTTCATTAGTGCTGATGTCACATTTGATGAATCTCAGTCCTATTTCTCTCCTTCGGTTGCTAGTGACAGTTCTCCTCCTTGTCTTCCTCTCCTACCACCTGTGTCTCCTATTGAATCTCCTCAAAAACCACTTCAGGTATATTGTCGTTGGCAGAAACCTCCAACAGAGACTTCTACCTCGCTTAGTGATCCGACTCCTGATCTTGCCTCTCTTCCAATTGCTTTGCACAAAGGTAACTGTTCTTGTGTCTCTCACCCTATCTCTCAGTTTGTCTCTTATGGTCACTTGTCTTCATCTCTTCATGCCTTTACCACATCTTTGAATTCTACTGTTGTTCTTAAGTCTGTCCAGGAGGCTATGTCCATCTCTGGTTGGAAATCTTCTATAGAGGTAGAAATGTTTGCCTTGTCTGAAAATGCTACTTGGTCTTTAGTTACTTGTCCTCCAGGGAAAACTACTGTTGGTTGTCGTTGGGTGTATACTGTGAAGTATTTGCCTGATGGTTCTATTAAGCGTTTGAAGGCTCGCTTGGTTGCCAAAGGGTATACCTAGACATACGGTGTTAACTATGTCGAGATATTCTCACCTATTGCTAAAATTTCTTCTGTTCGGATTTTATCTCCTTGGCTGCTAATTTGGGTTGGCCATTATTTCAATTAGATGTTAAAAATGCCTTCTTGAATGGCGATTTGAAGGAAGAGGTGTATATGGAGCAACCACCTGGGTTTGTTGCTCAGGGGGAGTCTAGAAAAGTGTGTAGGTTGCATAAGACCATCTATGGTCTTAAAAAATCTCCTAGAGCTTGGTTTGGTAAATTCAGTGAAGTAGTGTTAAAGTTTGGATTGCGACGTTGCCACTCTGATCACTCTGTTTTTTCTCATACCTCTGATAGAGGAAAGATTTTGTTGATAGTATATGTTGATGATATCATAATAACTGGAGATGACAAGCAGGGTATTGATGATTTGAAAAAATACCTTCAAAACTCCTTTCGAACTAAGGATCTAGGTAAACTTCGTTATTTCTTGGGTATTGAGGTAGCACGATCTAAAGAAGACATCAGTTTATCACAGAGGAAGTATGTGTTGTATATTTTGGAAGAAACTGGCTTGTTAGGATGTAAACCAGTGGAGACTCCTATGGATCCTAATGTCAAATTGTATGAAGATCAGGGGGAGCTGTTATTTAATCCTGAGAGATATCGTCATTTGGTTGGTAAACTAAATTATCTCACAATTACTCACCCAGATATATCATTTGCAGTTAGTGTTTTGAGCCAGTTTATGAAAGATCCTCGCCTTCCACATTGGGAGGCAGTTATTCGAATTGTGAGATATCTTAAAGCACATCTAGGCCGTGGTCTTTTGTATAAAGCTAATGGTCACCTACGGGTAGAACCTACACTGATGCTGATTGGGCTGGATCACCGTCAGATAGAAAATCCACTACTGGGTATTGCACTTTTCTAGGAGGAAATCTAATTACTTGGAGAAGTAAGAAACAAACTGTTGTTGCCAGGTCTAGTGTAGAGGTTGAGTATAGAGCCATGGCACACACATTGTGTGAGCTTATGTGGATTAAGCATTTACTTGAGGAATTAAGATTCGTTGTGAAGCTGCCTATGACTATGCATTGTGATAATCAAGCAGCAATTTACATTGCCTCCAATCCTGTGTTCTATGAGCAAACCAAGCATATTGAAGTAGATTGTCATATTACTCGGAAGAAAGTAGAAGATGGTGTAATTGCTACTCTATATGTTTCTACAAGAGTCCAGATTGCTGATATGTTTACTAAAGCCTTATGTAAGACTCGTTTGGGTTTATTATGTAACAAGCTAGGATTGTATGATATATACTCTCCAAGTTGAGGGGGGAGTGTTATGAGTAATAGGGGTAAAACAGTAATATCATGTACTTCATATATAAATAATATTTTATGTGTTAGGGTTGACTTATCAAACCCTAAAACACTTTCACAGTAAACAACAAGGGACACAAATATGGAACTGGCAGATGCAAATTCTCGGCCAAGATTCAATATTTTTTGGTGCAATGGAGTGGCTGTGCTTCTGCTTGGATATGTTATCTTTTATTACATTTGCATTCTCCTTGGTTTTCTTGATCTCCATTCCAGAGGGAGTCATTGATCTAGGTTAGTAATTCCCATCTAGTGTCTTACTAACAGTCTGTTTGTAACTGTTTTTAAGGTAATAATGTGATTGTGGGAGTGTGATGACCTTTCACAGGCATCGATGGTCTTTTTTAAGACCTTTTTCTTGTGATTTGACTTCATGTTCAAAAGGACGTGGTTCATTATTGCCTCAATAGAATGAAATGGAATAGAATAGAATACATTTAGGAAAACGGAAAAGAAAGTAAAGAAATGAAATTAAGTAACTTTGTGTTGAGGCCCAAAAAATCACAACACCGAGGCCCAAAGAAATAACACAATAGGCCATGAAAAAAAAAGTGAATCTGAAAAAGATTGAGCTTACCACAAGGGAAAAGGATGAAAAGCCCAAAACCCCACATTGGATAGGCCTTGGAACTCATAAAATAAAGGGAAGAAAGAGAGAAGACCTAGCCTGCCTAGACTAAAGAATTGGAGAGAGTCCAGTGGGAAGAACTAAGGCGGGATCCTGGAGGCTGTCAAAGGTTCGGGATCCCTGGGACGCGTAAGATGGGATAAAGATTGCTTAAGGGGAATACCAAAAAGGCACAAGAAACGAAGGGCGGATATGTCCTTCTCAAGCGACCAGTGATGCAGCAAGAAAGCTGAAAGCTTAGGATAGCCATTCATGAGCAAAGGGATGGTACCTTGGGGAACCCAGAATGAGGAGCTATAAGGGGAAGTAGCAGGGAAAACCTTCAACCCAGCAGGAATGGATTCTGCCCACTTGGGAAAAAATGACAAAGAGAGAGAACGACCAGAAGCTGAGTCTGAAAGGGTGAGAAGCTTGGAAAAACGAGAAATCAAGAACTGCCCCATAAGCACACCCTGGAATGGAAAGTTAGCCATGGGCTTTCAAAGAAACAGCATCGAAAGGAGGAAATTATGAGGAATAGGGAAAGGATCAGTCTTCTGGGTGATAGGCACATAACGGGCTCTAGTACCCAGGGGAGCAAGGGAGGGGAATCGATAGGACCCCGGGCTCTTGGAATGACACTATAAAAAGGGAAGGTAGCCTACATCGAAAAGGAAGAGGGATCATAACGAAATCATAGAAGAAAACTCGGTCAGAACTCAGAAAAGTAGAAAAGGAGAGAGAGACATTTCTCGATATCCCAGACAGCCACTATAGAACATACTTGGATTCAAAGGGACTCAAATTTTGCAAGTCTTAGAGGCTTGAATAGTCATCTAAGTCCGTAATTTTTGAGCTTATTTGGACCTTGTAACATGTCTTAGTGAGCATTTTGTAATTTGTAATTGAGAAAAGACAACGAAATATTTAATATTGACTTGAGGACCTTTAACATTTATTTGTGTCCTCTGTTATTGCATTTGCTGCCTTCTTTTTTTTACTTTTGCTTGCTGTTCCAATGTATTCTTGCTTGCTAGCATGTATTTCTTGTAGGATCCCTGCTCTGTGCATCACTTGGTTTGTAAACAGCCATTTAGCTGCGGTGAACCAAGCCCAGTCCCTTCAAACCACAACAACCGGGCCCAGGGTCCTTGCTTCAATTTGGGCCTGGACTTTGTCGAAAAAAGGACCCTCACACTTTGTTTGGAAGATTTAAAATAAAGGAATGGAAGGTAAGTAAGTAACTTTGTTTGGGAGTAATATAGAGGAAAAAAAATGGAATCATTTAATCACAGTATTACTATTAGACCCTTGTTTCAAAATAAGGGTTGAATATATAAGGGTATTTTGAGAGTTTTAGTGAAAATTTCATTAAACCCCATTCCTTTCCCTCCTTCCAAACAAATTATAAGACTAATGAATTAGACTGCATCAATTCTCGAAAAAGATGTTAAGTAACAAGTAAATTGATGGAAAGCAGCAATTTGCAATTGAACTAAGGATTTGAGAAATCTACCAAATAGCAAGTTTTCTGAAAGGCTAAGGGATTCGAAAATCTACCAGGCTACGAAGCTACCAATCTTCCACTAGAACTATGAGAATAGTAAACTACTGTTAAACAAACGATTTAAAGGATTCTATTAAACTATAAACTACAAATTTGCCATGAGTCTAACAATGCTTCATAAATGGTAGAGTAGTGATTACAAGCCGACTACTTACTTGTGTTAACGCCATACACTGAATTCTAAACTAGAAATATAGGAAATAAGATAACAAGTGAGACACATCTTCAATGAATGAGTCGTGCCCTTTCTTCATGAGAATCCTTCCTTTTATAGAGAAAAAGTGGTAGTTATTTCCAGCCAATAACTACCCAACAAGGCAAGGGAGTAGTTTATTCACTTCTTAGTGACTACCTTTCTTTTTCTCAATGTCTTCTACTTGAGTGACAAGTGGCTTCAAGTCTTCTATGTAATTGACAAGTGGCATTTATTTCAACATGTAACAAAAATAGGGAGGCAGTTTTTTTTCCTACCAATTAATCACTGCTCAAGATAACAAGTAACTAGTCACCACATAGCGTAATTGTCAATCACATATGGCGTAAGTAAAAAACTTACTTATAAAAAAAAAAGTAAAAAACTTACACATGGCATAGTTGCAAACTTACATGTTTTTCATTTCTAAGATTACAAGTGGCTTTATGCCAACTTGATATTATTTTTATGGTATGAACAGAGTCCTTCATATTGATTTAAAAAATTGGTAAGGAACTCAAACAATAGTTTCCTAATTGTTTTTTTTTTCTTTGTTTGCCTTTTCCCTGAAGGCATCGCGGGCTTATTTGTGACATATGGATTTAATCTAAACATGCTGCAAATGTGGGTAATATGGAATCTTTGTGAGTTGGAGAACAAAATTATATCGGTAGAAAGAATGTTTCAATACACTTGTATCGCAAGCGAGCCAACTATTGTGATAGAAGAAAGTCAGCCAGATCATTCTTGGCCATCACATGGAGAAGTTGATTTTCATGGTCTCCAAGTCAGTTATTAGTTATTTATCACCAAATAAAATCATATTATGCATAGGTTCATTCATGACCGTGTTTTTTTGAGATGTATATCAACTAATGCTAATCATGCAATGTAGGTACGGTATGGCCCACACTTTGCCTCTTGTATTACGTGGCCTCACATGTAATTTCCTTGGAGAAATGAAAACTGGCATTGTAGGGAGAACAGGTAGTGGTAAATCAACTCTCATACAAGCACTTTTCCGGATTGTTGAACTTGCTGCCGGTCAGATAATGACAGATGGCATCAACATCTCTGTGCTTGGACTACATGATTTGCGATCTAGACTAAGCATTATCCCTCAGGATCCAACCATGTTTGAAAGGACTGTAAGAAGCAATCTGGATCCACTTGAAGAGTACACAGATGAAAAAATTTGGGAGGTAGGTTAGTTTCTTATTTGGTAATTGAAAGAATTCTCTCTTTATTACATTTTCCTCATAAATCAGGCATGCACTGCTTTTTTGATTTTTAGTTAATAGATGGGACCTGCTAATACTATTTGTTTATGTTTTGGTTATAACTTTTCCCCTTAAATTTTTTTAGGCTCTGGATAAGTGTCAACTTGGAGGTGAAGTTCGAAAGAAAGAAGGAAAGCTGGATTCCACAGGTTCGTCTTTCCATCTTCTTATGTCAAATATTTTAGAACTATTTTGTGGAAATATATTGCTTATGTTCTTATGGAAGATGCAGTTAGCAAGAATGGAGAAAATTGGAGTGTGGGTCAGAGGCAGCTGGTCTGCCTTGGCCGTGTGCTGCTTAAGAAAAGTAAGGTATTGGTGCTTGATGAAGCTACTGCATCCGTTGATACTGCTACAGATAATTCGATTTAGCGGACCCTCAGTCAACATTTTTCCAACTGTCCTGTCATTACAATTGCACTTCAGATAACTTCTGTTCTTGATAGTGACATGGTTCTGTTACTAAATAATGGTTAGTATGGCATATGATTTTTTTACACTCCTATAGCTTTTGCCTGTTTAGTTCTTTCATGGTTAGAATGATTTCACTGTAAGCCTTTGGTGAGATAGGAAGGAAGGTGTGAAAGGGGTAGATATCATTCTAGTTATATGAAATCCTTTAAAACTATAAAGGATTCCTTGAATTCACAAGAAAGAAATAGAGACAATAAGCTAACTAAACTTTCATTGATAAAATATGATTTCAATTGTCGTTTTATAGATTACAGCATATTTAAACGCTTCCAAAAAATTATTTTCCTAGTAAAAACATTTCTAAAGAAATTCTTAATTTTGCATTTCATGATAGGGATCTAATTTGACTAGAAAAGCATTAAAATTACCTAAAATCAAGGAAATAAAACCCAACTCATAAAACTTTGAAAATTACATAAAAATTTCAAAAAATTAACAAATGATAAAAATGGACTCTATATTTTGTCTTAGATTATATGGCTTAGAAGCTCTTCTTAATCTTTGTGTAGGGCTTATTGAGGAACATGATTCTCCAACAAGATTGCTTGAAAACAAATCATCATCTTTTGCACAACTTGTAGCAGAGTACACTGTGAGGGCAAATTCGAGCGTTGGGAAGTAAAGTTGCTGAGATTATTTGTGCTCTATTTGACTCTGGCAACTTCGTTGAGAATGACTCAAAATAATTGGTTCTATGGTCTTGTTTGAACTGTGAGAAGGATTTCAGTGGGATTTAGGTGACCTAGCTAGTTAGTGGTTACTTTAGTACATTACAGATAGAAGATTTTATAATAATGGTCATTGACAAGAGTAACTAAGTTGTAACTTTTATGCTTGAAATGACACTGTTTTTGGCATATTCTACCAACAAAGATTTGTCCAGCTCGTTTAAGCTTAAGAGAATATATCTTTTATTTCTATTCTTTCCCTTACTATTTATCTTGTTGAATTGTCAAATTACTCTTAGTAAAGGTATCATCAAACCCATTTAAGTGAGTTTTATCTCTCGGGATAGAAATATTGCTTAAGGAAGTGAGCTTTAGGAACTGGACTGATTGGCATGGTTGAGTCTTTACACTCTGTTTTGATACACACACTCAAAAATTGGTGAAAAAAAGCAACAATAAGGGAGATTTATAGGCATTAACCCTGTATCTCACCTCAATACTTATGTCTCAGTTTTGTTTTTGTTAGTCAGCTTATCTCCACAAATGTTTGGGACATCCTACTGAGCTTGGTGGTAAGATTTTTCTGTAGATAATTAGCTCAAGTTTTGGAGATGAAGGGCTTGTATTTTGTGAGTAATTATGCATTTAAACTTGTTCTTGTATTCGGCACAATCAACTTTCTCATTTAAATTAGTTGGATTAAATATGAAATCACCTAAAAATATTTTCAAGTGAGGAAATGACCTTATCGTGAGGATAATTGTGCTAGAGATTTTGCTCAAGAGACCGACCTATTAATCAACATGTTTTTAACTTTAATGATACTAGTCGCAGATTCAAGGGATGTGAGGAAAAATTTGATGATTTTTTTTTTGTTTGGTTAAGTGAAAAAAGAAAATAGTAGATGAGAGTTGTAAGTGTTAATCCTAAATCCTTCTTAAAATGATGTGATTATTTTCTAACAAAATATAGTCGATACAGTGTATTAGACTTTTTAAATTAAGCTATCTATATTTGTTATTTGAAAGTGTTTTAAATTTTGGGAACAAAATGCATTTTATATTTAGTTATTATCTAAGACAAGCTATTTTGTAAATAATGTACTTTGTGATTGAAATTTGTTTCTAATACTTTTTACAGACAATTCATGCTCTATATAAGTCTTGAATGACTTAAAGAAGAAGTAAATAAATCCATTACTTATATTTCCAAAAAAATAAATAAATACAGGACTTGTTTACCAATAACCTAATTCTTTACCAAGAACCCAAAGGAATAGAAGAAAAAACTCCGTTTTTGCATGATTTTTTTTTTTGGTCCTATTTTGATTCTCTAATTTTCATATACATGGGAAATGAAATGGGCAAAAAAAGATTTGAGAATTAAATCAAGGTACCATAGCTTCAAAAATAAAATAAAATAAAATAAAGGTACCACAATTGTAAACTTAGTGTTAGTTTGGATAGAAACGCGTATGCGTTTGTGCTGGCGGCTGCGTTTTTTGTGTGGGTCCTGTGCACTATTCACAGGACCCGCAAGTACGGATTTCAGCAAATTTTTCGTTAAAATTGGGTTCCACGATACTATTTACACATTTAAAAATTATTTTACTACAGTGTTTTCAATTTTCAGTTTTCAACAATAAGCGATATGCAAATAAACCCTTAGTCAAACGTGTGGAGTAAAACTGACAGATGAAATGATAATTGCATGTGATGCCAGGGGCGCATGATAATGTAAGTAAATAATTTATCAATTGATATTTTTTATTTGAGTAAAATTTATTAATTGATTGAATGTGAATCATGTGTTACAATGATTAATGACCTTCACAATGCCACAAGTTTCTTAGGGAAATGGGAAAGCGAGTAAATTAAAATATCTTCCACACTTTTGGCCATAGAATAGAAATAGTAAACTTACACCCAAAAAACCCCCCCCCAAAAAAAAAAAAAAAAGTCATTGGATTTGTCAATTTACTTCTTAATAATGCTATAATCTAAGCCGAGTGAAGCCAATTTTATTCAAGTTTCTAGGGTAAAGTTACTTAATTTTATTTTTAGAGCACTAAACACAAATCAAACTTGAACACATCTTCTTCTTTAAAAAAAAAAAAAAAAAGACTTGACCACATTATCATAAATTTATGTCAATGATTAATTAAATTATAGTTGAGAGTATATTTTTGGATTTGATTAGATAAATTGATCTTAATTTATGAACTTATTTGCTAGAAGTCATGTATAATTTTTATTAAAGAAATGGAGTATTTAAATTATAAAAAAATTTATAGATGATGATGATTTGATGATTTTTTACCCATTTATTTTTATCTTCTAATTTTTTTTTTTTTTGGGTGAAGCTTGTTTGCAACTACAACAAGATGCTCTCTCCTCTCACATAGATAGTGGATCCCATCATAATTTATCTTATTGTATGTATTTTTTGTTTATTGCAAGTCTGACTTTCCTTTCTGTTGTTGCCACCTTTGGTAGAAAAATCGATCAATTTATTTTATTTAGCTTCTAACTTTTATTTATAGTACTTTCACTTAAAAAAATTCAGTAAAAAGCTAAATTAGCTAATCCAAAACGAACAGTTAACGAGTTTTAAATAAGATGGCAAAGCTTGAAAATGGAGAGGATTTAAAATCCTGAAAGAGTTCCCCCCAAAACAAGACTGGTTTAAAGCTAACAGTGATGGTGCCGTATTTTCAGAGGTGAACAGAGTAGGTTTGGGAGTAATTATACATGATTCTCAGGGACAGGTTATGGCATCAATGGTGCATCAAGTCTGGCTCCCTAACTGGGTTGTGGCGGTTGAAGCTTTTGCTCTTCATGCAGAAGTCCAGTATGCAACCTGGATCAATGCACTCAAGCGCCTAAGGGCCTTTTGTTTTCAATAATGTTCAACGTGAGGGCGATGCGGTAGCACAAGCTTTTAGCTAGAAAAGCACTAGAAGTAGAGGATTTCACTGCTTGGATGGATTCGGTTCCTGATGACATTGATTGTATTCTATCTCCTGATGCAGATCAGCTTTTGCAGAATAAAAATTCAATCTTGATTCTAAAAAGAGCAAATAAATAAACTTAAGACAAAAAGCTAGCACAAAAAAGCAAAAAAACTTCGTCGGACGGACACATGGTTCAGGTCCAACCAGCAATTGCAGTCGGAGTCACTGTCCCTACAAGTTCACACCTTTCCGGCTAAAGATGAAAACTTTTCTTTGTACTGTTCATTCATGTCACTAGCCAATGTATGAGTTCTTGGTCACCATGACTCATATGCAATCCATCTAACACCCACTAAAGCTTTACCAAAAATGGAACTTGTTCAATCCTCAAACCACAGTATGTCAATGTTGTTCTCACACTACTACTCTTCACTCATGTACTCAGGTTCTGATTTTCTCTTTAAACCCGTTTTCCTACGTGGGTTTTCTGGTTCTTTGCACTTGGTTTTGTCATTTGTGTTGCTTATCTCATGGGTGTGCAAGAAATTCAAGGTGGGGCACAGTGAAGGTCCAAAGGAGATGTTTAAGAAGAGAAGGGGTTTGTGCCTGTAATTTGTTGTTTCTGGTGTTTTTGTGTTTAGTCTAGTGTTATGTTTATTGAATTACTTCTATTTGTATAGAAATGATTGGTCTGATGAAGGTCAAGTAACCCTTTTAAATTTAGCCCTCAGAGCACATGCTTGGGGTGCAGTATGTGTTTACCTGCACTCCCAGTTGTTCAATTCAATTAAATCAAAGTACCCATTTTTATTGAGAGTTTGGTGGGGCTTCTATCTCTGCATTTCTTGTTATTGCCTTGTCACAGATGTTATTCTTTATAGAAAATGTGTTAATTTACCAGTTCAATATTCTGTTTCCGATGTTATATCTGTTGTTTCGGGTTTCTTCCTCTGTTATGTGCAGGTTTTTGGAAAGAGTGAGGGTGAAGATACCCTTCTTGAAGAACCTCTCGTGAATGGTGATTCTAGTGCTAGCAATGAACCAGAGTCAAGCAAGTCTAAGGGGGTTGAAACTGTAACCCCTTATTTAAGTGCTGGATTTTTCAGCAATCTTACCCTCTCTTGGCTGGGTTCTCTAATTGCCCTTGGCAATGAGAAGACTTTAGACATTGAGGATGTTCCTCAACTTGCTCCCAGTGATAGCGTAGTTGGGGCTTTCCCAGCATTTAGAAATAAGCTTGAGGCAGAGTGTGGTACAGTTAACAAAGTGACCACATTGAATTTAGTGAAGGCATTGATCTTCTTCGCATGGAAAAAGATTCTTTTGACAGCCATATACGTGATGATGAACACATTGGCTTCCTATGTCGGGCCATATCTTATTGACAATTTTGTTCAGTACCTCAATGGGGGCCAACATTACAAGAGTGAGGGCTATGTTCTGGTTTCAGTAATTTTTGCTGCAAAACTAGTGGAATGTATCTCAAAAAGGCATTGGTCCTTTAGGTTGCAGCTGGTTGGAATTAGGGTCGGATCAGTATTGGTTACAATGATCTATAATAATGGTATGACCCTTTCATGCCAGTCAAAGCAGGGCCACACTAGTGGGGAGATCATCAATCTCATGACAGTTGATGCTGAGAGGATAGGGGACTTTGGTTGGTATATGCATGATCCATGGATGGTCCCTCTTCATGTTGCTATCACATTGTCAATTTTATATAAAAATCTTGGGCTTGCTTCAATTGCAGCTTTTTTTGCAACTGTACTTGTTATGTTGGCTAATTATCCACTGGGAAAATTACAGGTGAAGTTTCAGGACAAGATAATGGAGTCAAAAGACAGAAGGATGAATGCAACATCTGAGATTTTAAGGAACATGAGGATTCTCAAGCTTCAAGGATGGGAGATGAAGTTTCTATCTAAAATTACCAAGCTCAGGGAGACCGAGGCAGGATGGTTAAAAAGGTATGTTTACACTATGGCGATGACTACATTTGTCTTTTGGGGTGCCCCCACATTTGTGTCTGTGGTCACTTTTGGTGCTTGTACGCTCTTTGGAATCCCACTTGAGTCGAGGAAGATCTTATCTGCACTTGCAACGTTTAGGATTCTTCAGGAGCCTATCTTTTATCTTCCTGAGGGTATCTCAATGATTGCTCAAAGTAAAGTGTCCCTTGATCGAATTGTATCATTCCTTCGTCTTGATGACTTGCAGTTTGACACAATAGAGAAGCTTCCAAGAGGTAGTTCTGATACAGCAATAGAGATTATTGATGGGAATTTCTCTTGGAATTTGTCTTCCTCTAATCCTACATTGAAAGATATAAATTTGAAAGTGCAACATGGCATGAGGGTTGCTGTTTGTGGAATTGTTGGTTTAGGAAAGTCTAGTTTGTTTTCTTGTATCCTTGGAGAAATTCGATATTTGGCACTGCTAAGTTGTGTGGGACAAAGGCCTATGTTGCTCAGTCACCATGGATACAAAGTGGTAAGATTGAAGAAAACATATTGTTTGGTAAGGAGATGGAAAGAATGAGGTATGAAAGGGTCCTTGAAGCATGTTCATTGAAGAAGGATCTGGAAATTCTCTCGTTTGGGGATCAGACAGTTATAGGTGAGCGAGGAATCAATTTGAGTGGTGGGCAGAAGCAAAGAATCCAAATTGCACGCACTCTATACCAAAATGCTGATATCTATTTATTTGACGATCCTTTTAGTGCTGTGGATGCTCATACAGGATCCCACCTCTTTAGGGTAATTTTCTATACTACTCTAATGTCATTACATTCTAATTAAAATGAGTTTTACCCCCCTAATTTATCATATATATATATTAACTGATGCTGTACAAATTGAAGATGGTTTCTTGTTTTCAGTTGGGATACTTGAATGTACTTGCACTTTGTTCGGATTTTGTTTTCTGTAGTTGCTGCTTAGCTCTTTTGAAATGGATTTATTTGATACCTATATGGCAGGAATGTTTGCTGGGCCTCTTGAGTTCAAAAGTAGTGATTTATGTTACTCATCAAGTAGAGTTCTTAACTTCTGCTGACCTTAACTTGGTGAGCCATTCACATTTTCTTTTCACCTTTTTCTTTATGATCTCAACTTATGGGTGGATTGTCCATTTGGTGGCCAGATCATTCTTGGCCACCAAATGGAGAAGTGGATATTTGTGATCTGCAGGTAGTTTTGTTCCATTACTATTTATTACCAACAAACCGTAATATTGTTAATAAGGTCGTTCATGACTAAGATTTTTATGTGTTCTACATTAATTAATGATAAGGGGTGTAATGTAGGTAAGGTATGCCCCAAATATGCCACTTGTTTTGCGAGGTCTCACATGTACTTTTCCTGGTGGAATGAAAACTGGCATTGTAGGGAGAACGGGCAGTGGTAAATCAACTCTCATACAAGCACTTTTCCGGATTGTTGGACCTGCTGCTGGTCAGATAATTATAGATGGAATCAACATCTCCTTGATTGGACTGCATGATTTGCGATCTAGACTAAGCATTATCCCTCAGGAACCAACAATGTTTGAAGGGAATATAAGAAGCAACCTGGATCCACTCGATGAGCATACAGATGGACAAATTTGGGAGGTTGGTTGATTTCTTCTTGGGTTATTAAAAGAATTTTCTCTTTGCTAAATTTGTTTGTAAAGTGGCCACGCAATGCCTTTATGATTTGCGGTCAATGGGTGGCATTTGCTTTTATTTATTTATTTTTTCTGATTTATTCATTGCCTTAAATTTTTCCCCTTGAATTGTTTTAGGCCTTGGATAAGTGTCAACTTGGAGATAAAGTTAGGGAGAAAGAAGGAAAACTAGATTCCACAGGTTTGTCATTTTAGCTTCTTATGTGGAATATTATTAAACTATGTAATGGAAACATATTACTTATATTCTTAGGGATGCTGCAATTAGTGAGAACGGAGAGAATTGGAGTGTGGGTCAGAGGCAGCTGGTCTGCCTTGGCCGTGTGCTGCTCAAGAAAAGTAAGGTATTGGTGCTTGATGAAGCTACTGCATCTGTTGATACTGCTACGGATAATCTGATTCAGCAAACCCTCAGTCAACATTTTTCCGACTGTACAATCATTACCATTGCACATCGAATAACTTCCGTTCTTCATAGTGATATGGTTCTGCTACTAAATAATGGTTAGTTTGACCACATGACTTTCTCCTACTTCTAATCTTGTTTCTTGGTTTATATGATTTCATTGTAATCCTATGGCTTAGCAAATTTCACTGAATCCTGCTGCAGGGCTTATAGAGGAATATGATTCTCCCAATAGATTGCTAGAAAACAAGTCATCGTCTTTTGCTCAACTTGTAGCGGAGTACACGGTAAGGTCAAATTCTAGTTTTGGGCAAGTTAAGCGACTAAAGCTTATTTGGGCTTATTTGGACCGTGCTGAACGATATTGATGAGATTTTGTTGATCTGGCTAGTGGTTTCTGTGTGTTGTAGGCATATTGTACGAACAAATGGTGTACACTACTAAATATCAGATAATAAAAAATAGTGATAGTGTAGGTTGTAACTTTTTTGTTTGAAGTAAGCTACATGCTGGACTTGATTGATGGCATTTTATTCTTCCATACAGTTTTCAAGTGTATACGAAATGCGTCTGTTTAAGGCTATGCTGTCAAATGGTAGGTTAAACGTAAGAGTTGTGCACTTTTAAGCAAAGGTCTAAGGTGCTTAAAGCCCAATCTCAAACACTTGGACAATCCTCTTCCTTTTTAATGTTGTCAAGAAAGAAAATTGAGGATTTTGTGTTTATAAATGAAATAATGGAAAGCAAGCTCAATGGTTGGAGGAGCAAATATTTGTCTAACGCAGTTGCTTTATAATGAGCTTGACAAGGTTACTCTGATAAGATCAATTGTTCAAACAATCCCTTCATACACAATTTCAACCTTCCCTTGATACACAATTTCAACCTTCCAACTACCAATCTTGCTCTATAATAGGCTTGACAATCTGTTTACTTGGGCATCAACTCTACCACTTCGTTGATCAATCTTTACAAATAGGTCAAGACATGGATGTCATTGCTCCTTATGCTACCAAGGAACCTCTTAGTTCCTGAATTTATGAGAGCAATAGCACCAATTTGGCTTTCCTGCAGAGTGTCAAGAGCTTCTATTATGCTTTGGTCTCCATATGCGTGAACAAGATTGTTGATGTGGGCCATGTGGCTTGTATTGCCAAGCCCAAGTCAACACAAGTTTACCAAATACTTGTTGTATTAGGAGTCCAAGGTTGCAGAGCTAACATATATCCCTATACATATGTTATTAGTTTCGGCAATAGGAGAACCTGAATAACCTAGTAGGCTACAGCCGCATAAGAAAATAGAGAATTAGAGAGGCAGTCATCTTCTATTTTTATTGTTTCAGTGAGAGAGTGCTAGGGTGTAATTGAGATTTGGGTTTCTTGAGAGTGTTCTTGTGCACTATTGTATCTCCTTATTTTTATAGTGAAATTTCTCCGACGTCGCCATGGAGGTAAGCGGTTTGCCGAACCACGTAAATTTTTGTATTCTTTGTGTGTGCTTGTTATTTAATTTCCACTTGCTTATTGTTATTGATTTGAGTCCTGGAGTGCTATTTGCACAACAAACATCCTCTTCATCCTCAAACATGGATTAAAAAAAAAAAAAAAAAATACAAAAGTGGGATAATAAGCAAAACGGGTCAATGAAAAAGGAGAAAAAAAATAATGTTCAAAAAGAATAGAAAAAAGAAAGGAAAATACTTCAAATATCTATATTTACTTATTAATTTTTAGTTTATTTAAATGAATTATTTTTTAGTTTGATATACAAGAACTCTGATAAATTCTTGTTTGCAATGCTATCACCTATCAAACCACTGCAATCCCACTTCATTGAAAAAGCAACTGGATGATTGCTTTCTGCCACAAAGGCAATCAATTATTTATGCAAAGTATTAATAGATTTTCAAGAATTTACTTACAATTTTACTTCATCTAAACTCATCCAAATATCATATTATCTCCCAATTGTCTTGATCATATGATGCTGTACAATATGTTAAAACAAAAAGGTTTGCAATTTGTATTGCAGCTAAATCAATATTGGCTTCTCAGATTGCAAGAAAAATTTACAAACCAAATTTGTGTTCAAATACATAAATGTGTAATAAAAACCAATGATTTTTGGATCTTTCTATGATGGCCATAGCATGCACAAAATGTTTTGAAAAGAATCAACAGAACATGAAAGAGTGTTTGTCTAAGTGTACAGGGAAAAACAAATCATATACAAGTTATTTAGCTAGCTCCCTGACTTGTTGCGTACAGATAAAGTATAGTATCTATTCAATGAAACAGAACACTAAAAATTAGTACCTTCTACGTAGAAATTATAGTATTGAAAAATTCTATAATTTCATGATGTTTATCTAAAAAGGCTTAGTGCTGCATTATTTCAATTATTTTTGCAAAAAATGGTTATGCAAAACTTAGAGAATTCATATTATAGCATATTTTGTAAAAACGCAACTAGAAGAATATTTTTTCAAGTATATATATATAGTTGGGGTGGGGGATTTAAACCTTGCATATCTCCGCTAAAAATACTAAGAAGTGTTAATCAATTAAATTACAAGATTTGACAAGTTAAAAGCATTGCTGAGCAAGCTCTCAAGAGATCAGCTAGATGGTCCGAAATAACCTAAAGTCTTCCATCATGAAGTCCAAGTACAGAAATCATTGTGCAACTTTCTTTCCCAACAAAGAATAGAATGATTTAAGATAAGTTTCAATGTCAAGTCTTCATTGTAAGCTTAGCCCCGATTCAAAGATTGGTCTAAAGAGTAATGCTATATACAAAAAAATTTGACAACATTTTTTATATCAATTTAGTTGATAAATTTTTATTGATTCTTATCTGAACTCACTACTAATATAATTTTTCTTACTTGCCATTAATAATCTGCCACATTAGTAGTTGTCTTTTTTTTTTTTTTTTTTTTTTTTTGTGTTTTTAGACTTTCTCTTGACCTAAATCAAAATGATGGTGGCAGCCTTCTCTCGAGGTCAGCTTTGCTGCCAATTTCTAACTGTGACAATTTTTTGTTTTTGAGAAAATTTCTAACAGTAACTTGGCCCTCCTAATTTGACACAGTTAACTAGGCCCTTCCCTACTTGGGTACAAAAAATGAAAAAAGTCCAATACCCAACAGCCCGAACAAAACCAAACTGAACATCAAGACTACCAGACTTCAAACCCATTTCTCTCTCTCTCTCTCTCTCTCAAATGGTTTGGCTGATCGATCTCTCTACCTTCATATTCTCCTTTCTAACGAGAAATTATTAGGTCCATTAGGGGACTGTTGTTGTGGTCCCTAACTTCCTAACCAATAAAATGTTGTTATTTATGTAAATGTGACATCATTTGGTAATTTTTATTTTTTATTCCTTGTGCTAATTAGGAAGTTCACACATATATTTGCATAGATGACATCATCTCATTGATCAGAGTGGACCACGTTAGCAGCCCTCCTTCTGTAAATAATAATTCCTCCTTTCTAACTGTTTCATCTGCCGAGGACACCACAGTCATGGCCAAGCTCCTAGCCTCCTTTAGAACCGCCCCAAGAGGTTGGTCCACCACCACAGACTGCTACAAATGGAAAAACGTTAATTGCGATGGAAGCAACCATGGCACCTCCATCAACTTAGTTTCTCAGTCTCTCATGGGGACTCTTCCTTCCAATCTCGGCACTCTCACCAAACTCACCACTCTCTCTCCAAGGCAACTCTCTCTCTAGACCTTTCCCTTCCCTTGCCAACCTCACTTCTCTCCAAAGTCTCTACCTTGACAACAACAATTTCGCCTCCATTTCTTCAGGTTTCTTCCAAGGACACAAAAACAGGCCTTAACCTTGAGTCAAAACCTTAATCTTGCACCTTGGACCATCCTCACCGAGTTGACTCAGGCCACTATTTTAGTCACTTCTATGCTAGCAATGCAATCATTATTGAGTCTTTATCAGATTCCGTTGGATCCTTCCTCTGTCTTCAAGATTCTAACTTTCTTACAACAATCTCGATGAAAGTGGCAGTTTTAGGATTTTTTTTATAAGATGGTCACTTAAAAATTTTAAATTATATAGAATTTAATAAATAAAAAAACTTGAATATATCAACGTATAAAAAATAAAGAAAAAAAAACCCAAATATATGAATTATTACAACTTTCTATTAACAAAGAGAAGAAAAAAGAGAGAGAAAGAGACGAGTAAGATAAGAGCAATAAAGTAAGAGAATTGTTGGATCCAAATTAGATTTAGTAATAGCTTACCACATAGGATTTGCTGTGAAATTATTGTAAATAAGTTGTAGACGTACCATTACTCTTATTTTTGTTAAACTCAAATTATTGTGATTTTCATGTTAGGGGGTTCAACAATTTTTTTAGGATGATCTTAATAGGTTGGTTTAGTAAATATATATATATATATATATATATATATATATTTGCAAGTTAGGGTGGTCCTTTGACCACCCTGACATCAATGTGGAGCCGCCAATGCTCAATGGCACTTTACCTAAATCCTTAATTAAGAGGATCCAGGATTCAAAACCTCTGGCTTAACAACCAACAAAATGGCTTTCAAATCTAAAGTGGATTTACTGGTCCGACCAGGTTAACCATGAACCGCTAATGAAACCGTTTTTTATTTTATTTTTTATGTGAGAACTGGGCATGTAAGAAATGTGGAGTATTATTAAATTTATATTAAAATTACATGATTTAGGCAGTGTTTGGATTGAGGGGGGAAGGAGGGAGAGCGGAGGGAATAGAGGAGAGTTGACTGAAAATAAGCTAATTTTGGGCCAAATTTACTCTACTCTACTCCTTCTCCCTTTCCCTTCAATCCAAACAGACCGTTATAGTTCTAAACTTCTATATCACCTCTCTCTCAATGTATTAAACATAACTAATTTTATTTTCATTGCTAAATTAACTTGTGATTTACGAATAATTCCTTTGCATAGAAATTTACTATTTATGAGTTTTTTTATTTTAAAAAGTGATTTTTATTTGATCAGAATGATTTCTACTTGAATGATTATTATACAGTATTTTTTATGCTTATTTATGTTGTACTATTTTCAATTAACCTTATAATGTAGTAATTTATGATAACCTTATAATATCATGAAAATTTATTAGAAAGTTTGTTTCAATTATTAAAGATACTTTTAGTCAATTTTTCTAATATTTACAAATTTAATACATTTATTTTATTTTAATTAATTCTAAATTAATTATGACATTATCACTATTCATCCTCAGTCGAATCTTAGTCTAACCTTAAAAACCTTGAACCTCTTCCTTTACCAGTTTTTTGAACGATTTGAGTCTGAAAACCATGATTAAGTTCTCTACTTAAATTCAATCATGTGATCTTAGAAGCTATAAATACTCACAAGAAAATGCATTGGCCAATAAGCCAATAAACCATATATTTGTACTCTATCAATCAATAAGCTCTATGCTTGAATTTAATCCAGAAACCTAAGTTATAACACAAAGAATTATACCTAAGTATGTTTCATGTCAATATGAATTGTATAACCCCGATACATCCGGCCTAAAATGAATTGAAAGTTTGACCCAAGGGCATTGTAGTTAGTTGGTCATATACAAAACTACGATATCCCTTGTATCCCAGTGTACACGCTTTGAGCATTAGAAAGAAAAGTTTATCAAGGACTTGCTGCGAAAATGGACTGAAACGTTTTGTATTGCCAGATCTTTTTGGGGTAATAAATCTTAAGAGCAGTCAAGTCATTGGATTCGTTGGAACTCTTCATCAAAATTTAAAGCAGAATACGCTATTTGTTTCTACAATTTACATTATTCACGGCGAGGCTTTTGCGGCCAATTCTTAAGAGCAGTCAAGTCACTGGTTAGTTGGAACTCTTTATCAAAATATAAAGCAGAATACGCTATTTGTTTCTACAATTTACATTATTCACGGTGAGGCTTTTGTGGCCAATTCTTAAGAGCAGTCAAGTCATTGGTCAGTTGGAACTCTTTATCAAAATTTAAAGCAGAATATGCTATTTGTTTCTAAGAGCAGTGAGGCTTTTGTGGCCAATTCTTAAAAGCAGTCAAGTCACTGGTTAGTTGGAACTTTTTATCAAAATTTAAAGCAGAATATGCTATTTGTTTCTAAGAGCAGTGAGGCTTTTGTGGCCAATTCTTAAGAGCAGTCAAGTCACTGGTTAGTTGGAACTCTTTATCAAAATTTAAAGCAGAATACGCTATTTGTTGAGTCTTTTGGCTAAAAATTGTAAAAAATGGAGTTTATTGTTGTTATAGGTACTGTTCAAAGTTATTTGGCAAAATGAGGAGAGAGATTGAATTTCGGCAACGGTGTTGCCGAAATTGCAAGAAAAAGTACAATGTGTCGGGGGAGAGAGAAAATTGAATTTCGGTAATAAGATTAACGAAATTCTTGTCCTGCCCGTATTGACCGAAATGAAAACCAATTGTGGCAATGGCATTGCCGAAAATGGGAGAAAAAAAAAAAAAAAAAAGAATTGTGGCAACTAAGTTGCCGAAAATGGAGGGGGGAAAAATGCTATGTGCACAATATTTTTCACAACAAATTACAGGTGGTTAGTTGTTATTGGTTCAAATTTGAACCTAACACTAAGATTACTTTTTGGCCCCAATAATAACAATCAGTAACAACCTGCCACTTAGGATTTGTTGTAAAAATGTTGTGAAAATGTTGTGGACGTATCATTTCTAAAAAAAAATTGTGGTGCCGAAAGAGAAGGAAAAAAAAAAAGTGGCAAATTGTTTTGTGGCAATGGCATTGCCGAAATAGAGGGGAAAAAAAACAATTTGCCACTTTTTATTTTATTTTATTTTTTTTATCCTTCTATTTCGGCACCACAATTTTTTTAAGAAATGATACGTCCACAACATTTTCACAACATTTTTACAACAAATCCTAAGTGGCAGGTTGTTACTGATTATTATTATTGGGGCAAAAAAGTAATTTTAGTGTTAGATTTAAATTTGAACCAATAATAACTAACCACCTGTAATTTGTTGTGAAAAATGTTGTGAACGTAGCATCTTTTTTTTTCCCTCTATTTTCGGCAACTTAGTTGCCACAATTCTTTTTTTTTTCTTTTTTTTTTCTCCCATTTTCGGCAATGCCATTGCCACAATTGGTTTCCATTTCGAGCAGTGTGGGCAGGACAAGAATTTCGGTAATCTCATTACCGAAATTCAATTTTTTTCTCCCCTGACACATTGTACTTTTTCTTGCAATTTCGGCAATACCGTTGCTGAAATTCAGTCTCTCTCCTCATTTTGTCAAATAACTTTAAACAGTACCTATAACAACAATAAACTCCATTTTTTACAATTTTTAGCCAAAAGACTCCTATTTGTTTCTACAATTTACATTATTCACGGTGAGGCTTTTGTAGCCAATTCTTAAGAGCAGTCAAGACACTGGTCAATTGGAACTCTTTATCAAAATTTAAAGCAGAATACGCTATTTGTTTCTAAGAGCAGTGAGGCTTTTGTGGCCAATTCTTAAAAGCAGTCAAGTCACTGGTTAGTTGGAAATCTTTATCAAAATTTAAAGCACAATACGCTATTTGTTTCTAAGAGCAGTGAGGCTTTTGTGGCCAATTCTTAAGAGCAGTCAAGTCACTGGTTAGTTGGAACTCTTTATCAAAATTTAAAGCAGAATATGCTATTTGTTTCTACAATTTACATTATTCACGGTGAGGCTTTTGTGGCCAATTCTTAAGAGCAGTCAAGTCACTGGTTAGTTGGAACTCTTAATCAAATTACGGCTCATTTGGATGGTTCCACAAGTCCAAGAAGACTACTTTCTGACTGAATAAAAGTTTATAAGAGCATTTATATTCGCTAGTGCAAAATTTTTTATCTATTTTAATGTAAGAACCTATTTTATTTACTTTACACAACAATTTTTCAAAAACACTCATATCAAATTATCTAGTTTATACTACATTTTATTATACTACTAAATAATAGATTTACAAGTGAATAGTAATGGCCATGTAAATATACATAGTTATTGTGACAGCAATGTAAATATACACATTTATAAATTGATTGATGTGGATAGTTTTTGGACTTAAATATATAAATTTGACATATTTTTCTATTATAAATGCATTGATATTAGTGCTCTAAGGTTTCAAGGTAGACTCGTGGACTTGGATAAATATAAATGGAAAATGTCTTTTACACACACACACATATATATATGTTAACACACACAATACATACGCACATGTTATTGAACTAAGAAGTCACGATTTCTATGCAAAAGTAGTGTGTATAATAGACATTACTCAATTTAAATTATTGAGTATGAATGTGTTACTGAGTTTCAAGTGAAGAAAATAAAATAAAAATTTAAATAATTTTTTGATACATCGATAGTTGGGTGTAGGGGAATTTAAATCTTAAATGCCTTCATTGGGAAAACAAAGAAGTGTCAATCAAAGTTTTGAATTCCATTCCAGATGTCATTTTAGGTTGATCGTGGGAACGGAATATTCTGGTATCGGTGTGGGCCAATGCACCGTTCCGAAGTTACGTGCTGGATACATATATATTATTATAAATATAAGTATACTATAAATAAATAAATTTAATAAAGTGTTTTTTTTTTTGGAAAAAATCCTAATAAAATGAATCAAATTGGACTGAATAAAGTAATATTAATATTAATTAAATCCAAAGTTTAGTAATTAATTAATACTTTGTCCTGGGATTGAATTATATGTATGCAATTCCATGATAAATTATATCCTCGATCAATAGTGTTACAAGACATTATTATATTTAATTTGGACTGAAATTAGAACAACTAAAATTAAGGGTTCATCACCACGCACCCTTAGTGCGGTGGTCATTCCACAAATATAAGTGCTTGTGGGATGTGGGGGCAAGGGTCGGGGTTCAAGTCTCCAAGAGTAAGTTTCACACACATATACATTTAGATTAGACTAGAGTGGAATTTCTATCTTGTATTAAAAAAAAAAATTAAGGGTTCATAATCACGTGTGGTCGGGACTTAATTCATGCAAGTGCACATTAACCGTTAAAACTTGATTTAATGATATCTTTCAATCAAATTGTCCAATTAAGGCTCATGACCTTTGATTTTAATCATTATGACTTCAAGATTTATTTCATGCAATATAATTAGAAATCAAATAGTCAAAATATTAGTTTTACCCCTAAGATGTGAAATGATTGTTGTGATGAAATGAGGTTAAATATAAGTTGCAAAATGGGGTGTTTACACAACTAAATTAATAAAGTAGAGGTAAAGAAATGCAAACCACAAGAAAACATCGAATGTTTGTTTGAAAAAAAAAAATTGAAGTTCTTGGGGTCAAAATCTCTGTGTGGCACCACTGTCAAACCTCCACTAGTGAATAGTTGCAATACAGATTTACAATAGATCTTTCAAGCCTAAAGCTAGCCTAGAAATCGAGTCCTCCATGCTCGTATTTGCAACTGACTTTGCTGGGTTGTTTCTTCACCTTGTCTTTGGAGTACGCATGCGGAGTGGCCGGAAGCAAGCCACCAAGTTCTCTTGGAATTGTGGTATTGCTCTCCAATGATTCCCAACACCAACCACTCAACCAAAGATCCCTGAAAGGTAATATGGAGTGTTTGGAAAAACTCCTCTCATGGCTTGGAAATGGTAAGTGAGAAAGAGAATAAAGAATGGTAAAGATTCATTGAGGGAACATAGGTTCTCTCTCTCAAATGGATGAACTCAATAATGCTCTAAAAAACTCTCAAAGATCTCTATGGATTTTCTCACCAGCTCTTGCTAATTGGAATGGGGTAGAGTTGATTGGAATTGAACTATCTAAAGGATAAGAATGCAAGATGTTAGGACATATGTAGAACTTGTTAGAACATATGTTATGTAAATTGGCTAATCCTTTGACAAAATGCACTTTACTTGTAATTGGGTAGATCTAGGATGGTTTAAGACTTCAAGAAACATGTTGTTCAAGTCAAGTGTTAAAGCCATGAAGATTGGACCAATAAACAAGTTAAGAAAAGCTGTTCATTAAAGCTGGATAAAAGCTCGACAGAATCTCGACAAAAGCTCGAGATCAAGATTTAATGAACGAAGCTCAACAGAAGCTCGACAGAAAATCTATCGAGATCTACGAAATCAGAATTTCCAGATCTGATTTTCGGCCCATGCTGACATGTATGTGTAGGGTTTCTTTTCTCACAACCCTAGACATATATAAAGCTTATTTTAAAGGCCGTCAAATAGGAGAATACATAGAAAACACATATAGAAAGTGACCGAGTGCCTTATTCTCTTTGAAAGAAACTACTGAGTCTTTACGTCTTAGGGTTTTGTAACCAAATGCTTCTTGATCTTCATTGTTGATGAAGTGAAAATCTTTGCAGCCAACAACATCTTCAAGTTGCTGGAGTTAGTCACGTACTAGCCGTGCATCATTGGTTAGTCACGTACTGGGATCCATGCAAAAGGGTGGCGTTCATATATTGAAGAGTTTAGAGGTTCTGAAGCGGTAGAATGTTTCTACTATAAGTTCATCTATGGGGATTATAGAGTCTAGAGACAAAGGTTTTGTACTAGATCTGAAACTTCTCTTTATTATAGTGGATTGCTTTTCGGGAAGGTTTCCCCCCAGGTTTTTTTTTTTTTTTTTTTTTTTTTTTTTTTTTTTTTTTTGAAACCAGTTTGTTTCATTGGTTTTTCTAGGTCATCATATCTTGTCTTATTTACTTTTCCGCTGCACATGATATTGATATTTGTTTGTTTTAACAAGGTTTATTCATAATAAATATAATTAACAACTTGGGTTTAAAACTTGTTAATTCTAACAACTGGGGTCTAAATTTCCCAACACAAGATTAGACTCTATTCTCAAGCAACTCACGGGTGTGACTTGGTCGCGAGTTGCTCATTAGCTACACTGAAAAAGGTTGTTCCTTTTTCTACCATGTGTCCATCTCACGGGCTGCACTCTATCTCATTAGTGAACCTTTCTCTTCAAAGCAATAGTGGTCAGGGCTCAATTACTTCTACCCAATTACAAATTAACCCAAAATACATGAAAATTGAGAAGAAAATACAAATAAATTTGGCATGCAAATAAGCCAACAAAAACAAGGACTTAACAGAACTCAAGCTTAACAGAGAAAAAGTTTAGAAGTGTAGCAGCTACAGAGAAGCTTTAAAAAAAATTTATTAAAAAAAAACTCTATTATATGCTTTGAGTGGAGAGTGACAAAATTTTCAGCAATTTGCACCAAATTTTTTTTAATAATTAAGGTTTGAGATTAAATATATATATATATATATATATATATATATATTTTTTTTTTGATTTCAATATTTTTTGTTGAGAGTAGTGTGTGTATATTTTAGCTTCTGGGAGATTAAGAACTTTTACACTCTAAAACTCCATGGAGAAAACAAACGGATAGTAGCACATCCAACGAAAATATTTTTTATCATTTTTTTTTTTTTTTTGAAAATGTTAATTTACTACAATTTTTAATTACAAAATGCTTACAAGACTAATGTCACAAATATGATTGGTGACATTTCAATCATATAATAAATGAATGTCAAAATTAATTTTTTGCAAATGGTGAATAATCAAAATTTGTAATATCTCTAACATCTCTCTTCTTTTTCTTTGATAATAATTTTTACTTGTCGGCTAATATTTGAGTCTTTATTAATACTCACATATAAAGAGATATACTTATTGTTTAATATTTGGGGGTCTAATTCCATCTGGATTCTTAGGTGATCGCTTAACTCAACTAGTAATTGGGTCGGTATTGCTTTTAGTTACATAATTTTTTTAATTATTCATGTAATTTATTTAAATAATACATATGGATGATCTTATAACTTGTTAAAAAAAATTCCTCCAATGTCCAAATCAATTTAAAAACAAACTTTGTCCCTACTTGAATATTTCCAGCCAAAAACAAATATTAGGCTCAAGCTAACCGAGTTAATGGTTTAATTGAAGCCACATCTTCACATATACAACATCACTCTCACATCACATTTACATGTACCTTATCTCAAGTCCTTCATGTGAGATCCCAAAGTAACGTAAAGCCACCTCTTCGCTAAATTGACAAATTGGTGATCATTTTGAAGTTGTAAAAGCTAGAAATACCAAAATCCTATCCAAATGATAATGAACGTTATCCAGTTGAAACCTCTTTCTTTTGTTAGGTACCCAATTCCTTGGAGTTTTTAATATCTCTCTCTTTCTCTCTGTTCATTGAAGCAAAAATATGGATTTGCTTCACAAATTCTTGAACATTGTACTCCTTCCTATAACTCTCATCGTATTACTGCTCTTCATGCCACCATTTCTTTTTCTCAAGTTTCTTTGGTCCTTAAAAAGATCCATATATAGAGAAAATGTGGCTGCTAAAGTCATACTCATCACTGGAGCTTCTTCAGGAATTGGTGAGGTAATTTTTTTATATGTATATTTAGTCATACCAATACTTTTCTAAATTCTATTTCAAATAAAAATTTTCTAGCAATTTAAAATAAATTAATATTTAGTTTAATTACTTTGATTATATATCATAATTTTACATTAATTTTGATATTATAAAATTTACACATTACATACCTTGCTTGGATGAAGTAGCTCAATAAATTTAACTACTATACTTCACAAAATTAATGTGTTTTTTTATTATATGATTCACTAATTATTAATATAATTTTAATTTATTTATATATAATTTTCAATTAAGTCGCACATCGCACATACATTATAATAGTTTTCAATAAAATTTGACACAAAATGACATGTTGTGATCGTTAGAATTGTGTAGTTAAATTATTAAATTTACCATGTCCCAATATCTTAAACTTTTGGGAGAATCGGAGATTTAACATGGTATCAGAGCGGCCCATGTCTCCTTTGCTCTACCTCCCTTTTAAAATCCCACTCGTTAGACCTCATCTATTAAAAAGGTAGTTTTGGCCCACAAGTGAGGGGAAGTGATGGAATTTGTGGTTAAATGATTTAATTTATTATATCCCAATAACTTTAGCTTTTGGGAGAATCGGTACATAATTCAACATTGATTAGTACTAACTGTTTGTCTAAATAAGTCTAAACAAGACTAAAACGTTTTGATCATGGTTTGCTAACATTACAAAATGAAGTTCTAATACATTAGTTCCTAATTCCTTAGAACCTAACACTAACAAAATAAAGCGATGTCAATGACTCAATGGTGGAATCATGTAAGAGTGAAGTTACTTCAATCACAATATCATGTGAAAATTTTAAGCTTATAATTAAAAAAAAAAGAAACTTTTCAAACTTTTTTACTATATTTTTACCTTTTAACATTAATAATCCACATCCGCTTATCTATGTCATCCATTCAACTATGTAGAACAAAAAAATAAAAGTTCTAATAAACACTGTATTTCATTATAATTAGTGGTTTCTAAGACCTCATGAGATTTTGGGTTTGAAACCTCTTGTCAACGTCTTGGCGCCACCCTTAAGGGATTCCTCCCTATAATAAACCGGTGTGTGTGGGACAAGAAGACTGCATACAGTCGAGGGAATAGTCAGATACTCGAAGATATTTAGATATCCTTGTTTTTTTAAAAAAAAAAAAAATCATCAATTTATTAATTTAACACATTTCTAGTGTCTTGTCACTTGACTATGAATGGTTTTACAAATAATTAATACAAACATTTCTCGTACCACTACATAGACTTGGCCCTAGTGAAAATTTTCTAGTTGTGCCTTTGTTAATATATAGATTGATCAATGATAGTAATGTGACATTAATTTTGTGGGTTTGAAGTATGTTGCTTATGAGTATGCAAAGAGAGGAGCTCGTTTAGCCCTTGTTGCTAGAAGAGAAGATCGTCTTCAAGTAGTGGCAGATAGAGCCCGTAAGCTAGGGTCACCAGAGGTTGTTGTGGTTTGTGCAGATGTTTCCAAGGTTGAAGAATGTAAGCAGTTTGTTGATGAGATAGTGAACTATTTTGGACGATGTAAGTGTCTTATTTTTTGTTTTCACAATGTCTTAACTCAAACGACACATTCTTCCCTTGTAAAAGTAAGGTAAAGGATTATATCATGAATTCAATACCTATTAAGTGCATGTGTATATAATTAACTTATCAATAAATAATATTGTGCGATGTGTTTTCATTTTCTATAGATTTTTGTGAAAAAATAAATAAAAATTGTAACTCATGTGTTATGGTTGGTGTGGTTTTTGGAACAGTGGATCATTTGGTGAACAATGCTGGGGTTTTACAAATACGCTTGTTTGAAGTGTTCACCCAATTCTCTGATATTGCTTCAATTATGGTAATAAAACCAGCATGCATGATTGTTATTGTGATTGTTATTAGAATTTAAGAATGAATAGTGATAGCTATTGTGTTTTAGATAATGTCAATTGTTAACCATACAGAAACACCAAAATATTGAAAATTAACGCATGTCTAGGCTTACTGTTAACGGTATTAGGAATCTTTGAAATTAACCTTTAGATCTAAATGAAAGCTCGAATTTGTGTGAAAACACAAGAGCTGTTTAGACCCCCAAATAAAAAATTACGACTCGGTTAATTTTGCTCTAACTCAAACTAAATACAGAATAGAGTAAATGCGAGCGAACAAACAATAAACTACTCTAAGCCATATTCATCAAATGCCAACAATAAAATGAAAGCTAAAAGAGTAAGGAAGAAGGATGCAAACACAGATAATATCGAGACGTGTTATCAAAGAGGAAACCGAAGTACTCGGCAAAAAACCTCTCTGCCGCCCTCCAAGCGGTAAATCGATCAACTAGAGAATAAGTTGGAGTACATGAATAACAAAAGACCCTCCAAGCCTAGTCTACCCCATGTACTTGAGCCCTCCAAGCTCCTGCCACCAACTGACTTGATGAAGCCTTGTCTTTTCTAACTCTCTGGATCACGCAATTCAGCCCGATTGCATCCACAAAACAAATGGCTTCTTCCAATGCTTCCCAGCTGCACCAAAATCTCACTTTACACTTAGAATGGGTGTGGTAAGTGTTTGGGCTATCAACCTCTCAAGGATTTGGATATGGAGAGGTAGGAGTTAAGGGAAACCACAATGGATTGTGTAGAGGATTGTGGGTATGACAATCTCTAACTCTCAAAAGTTATGGCTAGGGTTTTCTCTTTGAAAAGCACTCCTCTCAATATGTGGGTAATGATGGTATATATAGTGTGGGTGAAGACATAATGGAGTAGATATGTCAAAATAGCAAAACAGAAAGTTTCGCGGGTATCTCGCAAGAAGGCCTTACCTGGAAAATACTCACAAAAACAAGCTGTCATGACTCTTTGAATTCCAATCATGTGCTGTGCACATGGCTTCACTTCGAGGGAAGTCTTCTCGCGAGCTACCCGTGAAAACTCTGATCTTCAATGTTGTCTTGAGTCTTCACACTTTTTCTCATACATAACCCATACACTGGAATCCCACATAAAATACAGGGTACATAAGATTAAACAAAATTACAATCAAATTTGGCACGGAATTAAAGCCAACACAAAATAGTTGTAAATAACAATTTTACAATCTCCCCCTTTGGCTATTCCATGACAAAACTCCTAAAACAGACTCTAGACTTAAACATGAGTTTGGGAACAATGGCAAAATTCACTAACACCTAATCTAGAAGCTGTGAAGCACTTGCACGTATACACCTGTCTCTTGAAATACTTGCACACAAACAAAACTTTCATTAAACTTATGACAGGTTGAATACAAGGTACGTATATAAGCAAGTAAAATGCGATCAAGGTAATAAACAATATATAAACAATGAAGCATAACTTGATCAAACAAAAACAGTCATTAAAGAATGACTACACTAAACATTTAGTAGATAAATGATCATTTAGACACGCAATGCAATTAAGAGCAACGTAGAAATCAATTGCATGTCCAACACACAACCAATGCAAAATACAAGAAGTATTGGCACCAAGGATACATGATCCAACAAAGGCACAAGTGTGTAGTACCAAAGATAATGCAACATAATCTAAAAGTACTTAAAAACGCTACAAAACAAAGATACAAAACACAAAGTACTAAATATAAACTGAAGTTTTGAACTAGAGTACTTTAAAGCTTTAAAAGAAAGCAATGTAAATATCAAAGAGTTATAAAGACTATAAAGATAAATGAGAGTAAACTACTAAAACCAAAGTAAACTACTAAAACACCACCAAAATGAACCAATGTCTATGAAATGTAATGCTATGCTCCCCCTCAAATTGTGCATCTCCACCTCAAACTTTCTCCCCCTTTTTGACCGGAATGGCCAAAGAGCCTAGAACTGCTCAGATTCTGATTCGGATCCCTTTTGTTGCTGCCGCTGCTCCATCATCATGTCTTCAATCTGAGACTATAGCGCAGTAATCTGGCCTTCAATATAGGCAAACTGATCCGAGGTGTGCTGCACATGAGATTTTAGCATACTATACATCTGCTCAATCCTTGCAATGAGACGATCAAGACGATCGAGTCCCCATGCTTGTGCTTGGGAAGATGGTTGTGCAGAGCCCTCCAAGGCTAATGTGAACTTGTCAATCTCTTCCTTTGTGTCCCCACCTTGTTCCTCAACATTGTCCCTTAGGATTTGAGAAATGCCAGTTTTTGGTCCGGTTATGTGGGCTTTGCTTCGGGTCACCATTTGAGCACCAATCGGATAGTCCCTTTGCATGATGGTAAGACCGCTTGGAATCTTCAGCCTTGTTTTTGCTATGAAAGCCATAATGAGACTTGGGAATGGCAAGATTGTTCTTGAGTTCCTTTTGGTGATGCTTTTGGTCAGGAGGTAGTATATGTGACTGCATATGTCGATCTCCTTATGTGTGAAGAGATCATACAGGAAAATAGTTCTCGGTCCGGACAATGTGGTCAAGTTCGTCACTGGGTAGAGGTTGTGGATCATTATATAAGCCAATGTCCTCATCTTCGCGGTGAAAGGAATTGTGTTCATTGACTTCTTTTTGTGAGAGCCACCGAGGAGATCCGCCATTGGCTCAAGAGAATCCAATCTATCATCATATTGTATAGAAATTTGTTGAGATGGTGGACGAACTTCTAATACCTCTTGAATGGACTCCCTTGTGATAATGAATTCTCTTTGCCTTACCCAACAATTTATGCGCTCCCCTTCCACAAGGGCATTTGCAAAGAATTCCCTTATGATGTCGGCAAAGACATTCCCACTTGGGTTCAGTAGCTTTGTCCATGTCCTCTTCTTGAATACCTCAGGAATGGAAGTGTTTTCAAGGGTCTCCATTCTTACAACCCTTTCCATGATGATCGATGCCTTTTTGTAGAAGTCATTGTAGGCCATGTTTGCCTCAATGCTTCGAAAATTCTCTGAGTCCGAGCATGGATGCTTTGATGATTTCTTTGTGGCAGAATTCTTAGTAGGAGACATCAGCAAAAACATTCACAAAGCACAAAGGAACAATTGCAAAAACATAGAACAAAAAACACAAACTTGATTAGTACCATGTTAGTCCATAAAACAAACACAAAGTCCAAAAAAAAGAAAAACATAAACAATGTCACCAAATCATGTTGTAAGAGCTAAACATGTAATAACATATATCTAGCATGATTGATATGCAAAACATGACAAGTGAACAAGTGTGTGCATCAAGTGTACATGTGGTGTGCCTATGTGATGCATGTGCAAGGCATGGCGAAGCACATTTAGGTCAAAGTGTATAAAACACGCAACCAATGATCAAAACATAATAAACATGTATAATCATGGTAATCCACAAAGTTTGGTACTCACTGGAGTCCAAAACAACACCAAAATGCCTATTGGGCATTTTATCAAACACTTGGTGTGCACCAACACAACTAGCATGTAAAGAATGCATGAACATGAGTGAATCTTGCCTAAATACATGTTAAAATGCCACAAAGGGGCAACACAAACACAAACAAACCAAATGGGACAAAGCCCAATCAAGAAATTGAAATTTTTTTGACAAAACTTAAAGTTTCCCAACCCTTGTTCAAATCGAACCCAACTCAAGCAAAACCTAGAATCTAAGGCATATTCTAAGTAAATAAATAGAAAAGATTGAATAAACATACCTTAGAGATGATTATGAGAAGATTGCACTTGAGATTTGATTGGGTTTTTGAGTGAAAATAGGTTTTGGGTTGAGAGAGGCTTGAGGGAGCCAAAGTGAAGGAAAAATAATTGTGTTTGAAAAACTATCTTCATCAACCCTTTAAAACTGAAAACACGCGTTTTTCACGGGTTAGCTTCTTGCAAAGTTACTTGCGAAAAATGCCTTTGAAGCACAAAAATTTTCGCGGGTGGTCTATCTTAATTATATAAATGAACATATATGACCTCCCACAAGAAAATGATTACATAATTTTGAAGCATTTCTTTTGGCATCAATCAACTCCTAACTTTTGATTGTTTAAGAACAGTACATCTCATTTTGAGATCGATGCCTGAAAATATTTGATATTTCAATTTTGAGAGTAAGCCATTGGCTTTTTGGGCACCATACATTTCAATACAAGTCACTTTCCCTTTTTCCTAGTCAAATACTATTATATGCAACGACTTTTGCAGCTCATTATCTCTTTTCGAGATTTGACATTTGTTGAGCTATAAAGCAAAAACATAAAGATGTGGGAAGATATATAGGCGCAAGTCTATGCATGTATCAAAACCATCAAGAATATTGACTAATCATTCATGACAAACTTGAAGATCGATTTACAATAATCACACATAGATGTCAAGATTTTCCCCACAAAGATAGATGTGCATACATAACAAGCTAAGCTCATAAATGCACTACGCCATTAGTACGAAGGTACTAGGCCAAACTCACATGTGATATACACAACACAAGCGATCAAAATTTTTGGAGATTTTTCAATTTTTATGGGTTTTTGAATTTTTCAACACACTAAAAAACATAACATGAAAAGTAATATCAACAAAATAAGAACAAAACAAGCTTGAAAAGAAACATACTAAAATAAAAAAAATATAGGTGAACAACCAACCATAGACACAACATATACGAAGAATTAATGCATGGACATGGTCTAATGCTTATGCATGTGTACCCTTCTTCACCCACACGGCACGTGCGTTTGGGGTGATATCCCTAGAGGATCGGGTACAAGAGCTGTGATTCTCAAACTTTTGACTAAAGCTTGCCAAACAAGAAGTGATGGTATCTACTATCTTCATCACATCACCAAAACCGAAATCAACTTCTCGCCCTTTTGATTGCTTGGTGTTCCAATTCCCCTTTCCTTGTCCTCTTAGCCTTTGAGAATCTACTTTCTTCAATCCATGAAGTTTATAGCAGTTAGGTCTTGTATGTCCTTGAACTCCACAATGGTGGCAAAAATGTTGAACTTGAGGACCTCTTTGAGACTTTGGGAGAGACTTCCCTTTAGCCTTTGGTTTGGCCACAAATGGTTTTTGAGGTTTTGAGGTTTTGTCAAAACCTTTTGAGCAGTTCCATTTGGCTCTTTTTCCACCTTCACATTCTCAACACTTGGAGTCGCTACCATTGGTTCCTTAGCCTTAACAAACTTCATCTCCTTGGACACATTGGCACTTGAACTACTCTCTCCAGTATATCCTAAGCCACTTTTGTCAGAAGCAGGCTTTTGATGATCAAGCACTTCATCAAGTTTCTTGGAGGCAACCCGCTCCACTTTGGCATTAGCTTGAATCACTTCAAACTCAAGAAACTTGATCTTGGAGTAGGCTTCAGTTAGTTCTTCATTCAGCGCCTCAACTTCACACTTCGTTTCTTTATACTTCACGAGTATGCTCTTGTAGTCTTGTTCTGCTTTCTTCATTTTTCTGATGGCTGCCTTAGCCACTCTCGCATACTCTCCGATCTTCTCAAGAAGAGAATTATAGGATTCTTGCAATCCCTTTGTTCCTTCGTCTTCATCATCGGATTCTTCCCCAATTCCTATAGACTTTACTTCGGTGTACTCACCGAGTTCTTCCATTAGAAGGCTCAAATCTTCAGATGAGTCCACAGGTGCAATGGCCATAAATGCAAAGTAATTTCCTTCTCCGTCACAACTTTGTTTCGAATCTGAATTGGAGCCATTTGAGTCACTAAAGGTAGTTGCAAAAACTTTACCCTTTGCTTTCAAATACGTGGGGCATTCTTTCTTCACATGCTCATGCCCTTTACACTCAAAGCACGTGACCATTTGAGATGGAGAGGAATCTTTTGAATCCTTCTTCTTGAAGTCTTTCTTGTCCTTCTTGAAATTTGAGAATTTTCCCTTCTTAAATGACTTCCCATCTCTCTTGAACTTTAAGAACTTACGGAAGTTCTTAGCAAGGTATGCCACATCCTTTTCAACCTCACCCTCATCCAAGGAGTCTTGAGCTTCCAATCTCTCATTGATTGTCTTAAGAGCAAGAGATTTGCTCTTCCTTTGTGATGGTAGAGATAGCTCATAGGTTTGAGGAGAACCGATGAGTTCTTAAATTTTAATCTCATCAAGGTCTTTGCTCTCTTCAATGGCAGTGACCTTTGCAGGGAAGCTATCCGGCAATAATCGTAGAATCTTTCTCATAATCTTGGAGTCCTTCGTCTTTTCTCCCAAGTTGAATTTCCCAATCACCACTTCATTTAGCTTCCCATAAAATGAGTCGAATGACTCGTCTTCACTCATCTTTAGCTCCTTGAAGCATGTGGTAAGCATTTGCAACTTGGTGTCCTTCACCTTTTTGGTGCCTTCATAAGTCGTCTCCAGGATTTGCCACGCCTCCTTGGCAATTGTAACATGAGAGATCCTATGAAATTCGTTAGGAGAAACACCACAGAAAATAGCATTTAAAGCCTTGCTATTAGCGTTAGTTGCCGCAAGGGTTGCCTTATCCCATGAGGATTTTGTGGCCTCCGGCCTAGTCCATCCTATCTCGACAGCGTCCCAAACACTATCATCGATGGAACATAGAAATGTCCTCATACGGACTTTCCAAAATTCATAATTGCTCCCATCAAAGTATGAAGGAGCATTAAGCGATTGAGATCAATCCATCTCAAAAAGGGTCTAGGATTGCACTTAGGTAATGAAACCACAACAAGTGCATCCGTTCTGATACCAATTGAAAGCTCGAATTTGTGTGAAAACATAAGAGCTGTTTAGACCCCCAAATAAAAAATTACGGCTCAGTTAATTTTACTTTAACTTAAACTAAGTGCGGAATAGAGTAAATGCGAGTGAACAAACAATAAACTACTCTAAGCCATATTCATCAAATATCAACAATAAAATGAAAGCTAAAAGAGTAGGGAAGAAGGATGCAAACACAGATAACATCGAGACGTGTTATCTAAGAGGAAACCGAAGTACTCAGTGAAAAATCTCTCTGCTGCCCTCCAAGCGGTAAATTGATCACTAGAGAATAAGTTGAAGTACACGAATAACAAAAGACCCTCCAAGTCTAGTCTACTTCTTGTACTTGAGCCCTCCAAGCTCCTACTACCAACTGACTTGACGAAGCCTTGTCTTCTCTAGCTCTCTGGATCATGCAATTCAGCCAGATTGCATCCACCAAACAAATGGCTTCTTCCAATGCTTCCCAGTAGCACCAAAATCTCACTTTACACTCAGAATGGGTGTGGTAAGTATTTGGGCTATCAACCTCTCAAGGATTTGGATATGGAGAGGTAGTAATTGAGGAAAACCACAATGGATTGTGTAGAGGATTATAGGTCTGACAATCTCTAACTCTCAAGGGTTATGGCTAGGGTTTTCTCTCTGAAAAGAACTCCTCTCAATATGTGGGTAATGATGGTATATATAGTGTGGGTGAAGACATAGTGGAGTAGATATGTCAAAATAGCAAAACAGAAAATTTTGTGGGTATCTCGCGGGAAGGCCTAACCGGCAAAATACTTGCGAAAACCAGCTTTCATGATTCTTCACATTCCAGTCATGTGCTATGCACATGGCTTCACTTCGCGGGAAGTCTTCTCGCGAGCTACCCGTGAAAACTCCTTTGATCTTCAATGTTGTCTTGAGTCTTCACACTCTTTCTCACACACAACCCATACATTGGAATCTCACATAAAATACAGGGTACATAAGATTGAACAAAATTACAATAAAATTTAGCACAGAATTAAAGCCAACACAAAATAGTTGTAAATAACAACTTTACACTAAAAAAAAAAAAAACCTTAATAGTGAAATAAACTTTCTCCATATTTTAAGCAAAATTTAGAGAATCATATTCCAATATTTACATATTTGTCAAAGTGAAATAGGTATTGTGGTTTAATTCAAATCCTTCAGGCTATTCACACCCAAAAACTTTGCAACAAAATTGCAAACCATACAATTCAAAATTTTAAACTATATTTTGTCTGAGTTTTAGGTTGCATACTCGCCCTAATTGACTCTCAATTCATGCTGTTAAGGACATAAATTTCTGGGGTTCAGTGTATAGCACCCATTATGCAGTTCCACACTTAAGAAAAAGCAAAGGGAAGATTGTTGTAATTGCTTCAACTGCAGCATGGTTAGGTGCTCCAGGATTGAGCTTCTACAATGTAAGAAACCTCATAATTTGTGTTACTCCCATATTTTCCTTCTCACTAATTGCTTGTGAATCTGTGATGGCTTCAGGCAAGCAAGGCGGCCTTAATATCCTTTTTTGAGACATTGAGAACTGAATTTGGACAGGATATTGGAATTACAATTGTTAGTCCTGGAAAAATAGAGTCAGAAATAACACAAGGCGAATTTTTTTTACAGGTGGGCTTTAGAAAAAGTATATTGTTAATTATCTAACTTAGCTAATTGTTTACCCTACCATTTTTTGTTGCATTTATATTATATGCATTGAGGTGTTTAACCCATACCAAGAGGTTTCTAAGATCTTTGAAAATTTGTTCTTTCCAAAAAGCATCAGCTATTGGTATATGGCTAGAGTTCATGGAGGAGAGGGGGAAGGTTTTGGAAGAACATCAAAACATAATGATGCCTAATTTCTATTTTTCACCTATGTTTGACAAAAATGAGCTCTTCTTTATAGCCTATCAGTATCAATCAAACCAAAGCTTGTATTAATATATATTTTTTTAAACATTTCCAGCCCCCATGTGGATGTGCAATAAAATCTTGCGCTTATATCATTAACATATGCCAATTCATCAAGGGATTGTTGGTGAACTTGATTTTGTTTTGCGAATATACCTATTTCATAACACAAATTACACTGTTCAATTATGACCATAATTGATCTGTTGAGAATCTATAGTCAACCTCAAATTTTTGAACTTAAGACTTGATAGTTGTTTGGAGTCCGATTGGATGGTTATCTGACAACATGAGTACCTAGGCCTAACAATAACTGTGCTAACCATTTTGTACCCTGTTCAGCATAAAAATTGGTAATGGCCTCTACTATGTGTGATTTCTATTGCCAACTTAGCCATTATCTACAATTCAATTCTTATTCTCTAAAAAAAAAAAGAGGTATCTTTTTCATTTTCTTAATGTGATTTTTGGTTAGGCTCAAGCTAACTGGATCCCAACTGAGACAACAGAAGGGTGTGCCAAGGCAATTTTGGACAGCACTTGCAGTGGAGACATGTATTTGACTGAGCCATCTTGGATGAAGGCGGGATTTTGGGTCAAAACCTTGTGTCCTGAAGTATTTGAATGGTGTTTCCACTCACTTTTTGTTAATTGGCCTTGGACTTCAAAGAAGGACTAGTGTTGTAAATGAATAGACAGTTTGAGCTTGACGTGAGAAAAAAACTTAAATATGTTCATTTATTTGACAAATAAGCCAAGCTCAAATAAAATAAAGTATTCTTGAACAAGTTCATGATTATGAAAGTTCGAGTTAAGTATATATGACATTATATGTTTATATGTATAGATGTATAAAAATATACTTATATAAACTTGATATTAGATTATGTAGGTTTGTAATTAAAGTCATAAGAGATTAAATCATTATTTATAACTTAATGATAATATAAATAGTTTGATTTGTAGTAAAATTATATATAATTTATAAGTTCATAAACATAAATTATTCTAACTTATTAACTAAAATAATATAATTTATGCAATAACTTTTATTTATTTATTATTATTATAGCATATATTTGTGAACAGGTAATAAATTTTAGTTGTAGTGTACTAGTTTTTATTATATATGGAAAAGAAATAAGTTAATCAAGGAAGTTGAGTCCATAGTATTAGGTTGGCAAACCATGAACAAATGTATCCATATTGAAAAGTCTTAGTGCGTCTTGAAGTGTGCTTGAAGTCTTTTTCAATTCCAAGACAAGACCAAGATTCAACTCAAGGAGAACTGCTAGTTATGTGATCTTGATGCATGTTGGACACCAAGCAGCTTGACCGATCAAGATTCATTAAACTTGATCCATTGAGATCAATTCTCAACCAATCAAAAATATTGTTGAACAAAATCCATGTTTAATTAAGTTCTTAGGAAATGATGGATTTAATCACTTAACCACATAATCCTAACATCACTCGTAGAAGAATTCATGGTCTTGGAGGTTGGTAACTAAACCCACACAGTAATTTTTCCATCTGTTTTTCTATGTCACCATATGTTGTGTTATTTATTTAGTTGTTCATTGTACTCCATATAGTGTATGTTATATACTATATGGTAATTAATCTTGAAATCAATCTAAATTCATAAAAAATAATTTGTTAAAGTTGATTAATTCCGCTTTAAAATAAAGGTGAAAATACATTGTTGGTCCTTGAGGTTTACGTAATAAGCGTTTTTGGTCCCTGAAATTTCAAATGAGCGCTATTGGTCTAGTTTAAAAATGAGTACTATTGGTTATCTCTATATATATATATATATATATATATATATATATATATAAAACCGAAGCTTTTGAAGCTTCCACAATTTTCCACATCAGCACAGTATTAAAAAAATAAAAAATAAAAAACCAAAAATCACAGTATTAAAAAATTAAAAAATAATAATAAAACAAAAAAAAAGTCCTTTCCCATTCCCTTTCATGATGGTTTTCACGATGCTCTCCTTTTCCCAAATTCTCTGCCTTTCCCACCATCGATCATCTACCTTCTTCAAACAAGAGAAATAACCCCACATCCGAGGGTGGGAATGTAAAAAAGAAATTATTATTTTACCTCATCTTTCTCTCTCTTCAAGCACAACTCTCAGCTTTCCTCTCTCTCACATCTCAGCTCTGTCTCTCTCAGTTTAAAAGCTTGAAGGCTGCGGCGATGGCAGAAGCAAGGGATGACGGCGGCAGGGGTAGGAAGACAGTAAAAGCAGCGGTGGTTTGAAAATTTTTCATTTCTGGGTTTCTGTTTCACTTGCCGTGGTCATGGATAGTGGGCTTTGCTCATCATGGGTTGTGGGCCGTGGGTGATGGGTGAAAGGCTTTGCTTGCCGGTAGTTGCTGGGTGTTTGGGTGGCTTTGAATGTTGGTTTGGTGGTTGTTTGGGTGTTGGTTTGATTGGTGGATGTTTGGGGCAGTGGGTCTTTGGGTGGCTTCAGATCGGCCTCCACCTCCCTCTCTCACGCCTTGATGGGTATGGGTCGAGGATCATGGGGCCGTGTCCCCTTCACCTTCGATGGTTCTGTACCGACCCAGCCCGTCGAAACCGGCCCAAAGGTATTATCTTATAAACCTATAATATATATATATATATATATTTTTTTTTTTTGAATCCGAACTCTATAACTATTAGAACTCTATAACTATATATATAAACCTTTCACGATGCTTTTTTTTTTCACGGCTGTTCAATTTCTAGGTTTATTGCTATTGCCTTTCTCTTCATTCTTTTCCTCCATTCGAATCAGAGTTAAAGGTATGGTATTTTTTTGCCTTTGTGATAACCCCAGCCTATTTTTAGTGTGGATTTCTTAACTTTTTTTTTGAATTTTAGTTATATGTTTTTGTGTGGAAACTGAGCTATGGTTTATTTTTTTACCCCAACCTATTTTGTATTCTAGAGTTGATTGAATTGTAGTTTTACTGAGCTATTGGTCAATTTGAATTGTTTTTGTGTGGAAACTGAGATATGGGTTTGAATTTGTTTAGTGGAATTGTAGTTTTTGTGCACACACTTAGATAATCAATTTGAATATATGTTTTTGTGTGGAAACTGAGCTATTGGTCAATTTGAATTGTTTTTGTGTGGAAATTGAGCTATGGGTTTGAATTTGTTTAGTGGAAACTGAGCGAGGTGGAGTTATTAGCTTGCTTCTTGATAATCTTAATGAAATTGGTGTGGAGTATGTTGAGGTTAGTTATTCATTACATTGTTCATACTGAATTATGTCTTTTTTTTTTCTTTTTCTTTTTTTTTTTCTTTTTTTCTTTTCTTTTCTTTTCTTTACAAATATGGAGCAGGTTTTTAATAGTTACAGCACATATTTGGTTGCTGTTTTAAATCTACTTTTATGCTTGGATATATATGTTTCTTTTCATAGATATAAATTAATTTTCTGTAACATTTTCTTCTTTGGTATATTTTGTTGTTAGAAGTATGGCTTTGATTATATGTGGTTTATATGTAAAATTTGTATATTGACGTCTTGAATTGAGGTTGATTTTGGGTACAGTTGACATCAGGTAGTTGATTTTGTATATAAAACAGCCTTTTAAATTCTAATGTCATCATCTTATTCCTCTCATTGCAAATTGAACCAAATTCAATGGAAACCCCCCACTTGGGTTTTGCCCTGTTTATGGGTTGAAAATATATATCTGGGTTTTTTGCTTTGATTATATGTGGTTTATATGTAAAATTTGTATATTGACATCTTGAATTGAGGTTGATTTTCGGTACAGTTGACATCAGGCAGTTGATTTTGTACAGTTGATTTTGTATATAAAACAGCCTTTTAAATTCTAATGTCATCATCTTATTCCTCTCATTGCAAATTGAACCAAATTCAATGGAAATCCCCCACTTGGGTTTTTTGCCCTGTTTATGTTGAAAATATATATCTGGGTTTTTTGTAATCCTGGGATCTAACTTTGGTTTGGGATATATTATATATATGAAATTAATGGGTAGCAATGCAGTGTATTGGTGTGTAAAATTGCTGTGCCCAATGCATTGGACAATATGGAGATGCTGTAAATGGCACATTTGAGGTTGATGACCCCCTCCCCCCCTACTGTTTTCCCAATTAGGTAATAGTTAATAGGATGAACCTGTGGAAACATTGTTAATGTGGTTTTGTTTTGTTTTGTTTTTTGTTTTTTGTTTTTTGTTTTTTTTCAGCTCACATAGTGAATGATGGGACCCATGTGAAAATTGATACATATTTAGAAACATGGATTAGGAAAAAGGAAATAAGTTGAACCAGGGGAAACATTATGAAAAATGTATCTTGGTCTCATCTCACATATTGAACCAAGTGTAAATTGCGTAATTACTAGAAATGTGCAAATACAAATACTTACTACAGAAACCTAAGAAAAGATCTATGCTGTTTGTGAGGTAAATTAGTATTTGTAAATTAGTATTGTATTAATTTGTTTATGTGTGTGGTGAGATTTTATTTTTATTTTTTTGATGAAGAAGTTGTTGTATATATGTGTACAGAAGCAAATATATGGTTGCTATTTTAAATTTGCTTTTATGCTTGGAGTTTTAATATCATAGTATATTATAGTGTTCTGTTCGCAAATTTGGATTCTTTTTTCTATTTGTAAGTAATAATTACATTCATTTTATTTGATTCAGAAGCAGAAAAATTACTCAACATATCAACCAAAGACCTTTTGAATAAATCTTTAGAGGTGAGAATGTCGAAGATAAAATTAGTATTTAATATTTACTAAACTTTACTTGAGTGTACAATTTGAAAAATGTTACTTTTGTTAGGAGCTCGATGAAGTCATCCTTCCTGTGCAAATACAAAATCTGAAAGGAAAACAATTTGTTTTCCAAATACAACTAAATGACTATAATCTCAACTATGGATGGGAATTTTACACTGTCAAGAAACCTTTTGACTCTTTTGAAGAAACTGACTAAGCAATTCAGCTTGATAAAATGACAGAAGTAAGTATTCTTTAATTTAAAAAAATTACAAATATGATATTTAAGATGTATATGTTGTAATACATTTCTCAACCTATTCTATTCCCAAGTTTACATCAGTGATACTTCAAATGAATGTAGCAACAACTTATCAATTGAAGAAGATGGTAATTGTACAAAATTTCAAAAACTTGATGTTCAAATTAATGTGCAACTCACACCGACATCTGTACTCAAGGAAAACAAAAGGACATATTCAGGGACTACTACAAAGAAACAAAGGAAGAAGATACAAAAAACACTTTAAAGTTGTCTTTCAATCTCTAAGATTTTCTATGCACAATTTGGTTTTAATGAATTTGTGATTTTGATACTAAAGACGTATTGGAACAAAGGAAATTTTTTTGCTTTTATGCACAATTTGGTTTTAAATTGAAACATAGAGGAATTAAACTCTTATATTTAGTTATTTGAGGATTTTTTTTTAGTATAGCATTAACTATTTGTCTATATACATTTATTTTCTAAATATTGTAGTGTTCTCTTTACATTTAAAAAACTCATGAGACTCAATTTGAATTGTAACTTATCATGTTTAAATAATTTCTTTTGAATTTTAAGTAATTAATATTTGCATTGGTATGTTGTTGAGATTCAATAGTTGTGTTTTTAAAATCAAGAGGAATTGAAAAACAATATCTAAACTTCAACATTTTTTAAATATAATGAATGCATTGAATATTTAGTGGAAGACATGAAATAAATGAAATTGAAAAATAAGAACGTGCTACTAGAGAATTGATGCTGAATTCCAATAGCTAATGTCACATCATTTGGAAAAAAATGGTAGCTTTCCCGTGCATCGTACGGCTTAGCGACTAGTTATTTTAACTTTCATTAGCATTTTTGCTTACGTGGTTAATGAAACAATGAAGTGGCATCTTTTAAGTGATGTGGCAGTACTTAGTGACTTGAATTGTATTTTAACCTAAAAAAGAAATCTAGGGGCCTAAATTAGGCCCAATACTCACCATTCACTTAGGAATCTAGCCGAAAAAAATATGTATATATAGGTGCTAGATTTGACAAAGTAGGCCGCAAATTTTATTTCATCTTTGAATTCCAAAACGGCACTTTAATATTGCCCACCAATGAAATAAATATTAGGTTGAAGCTAACTGAATGGCTAATTAATTGTTTCTCAAAAAAAAATAATAATAATAATGGCTAATTAATTCAAGCCACATTTTCACATGTACAACATCATTCTCACGTCACAATTCACATGTACTTCATCCCAAAGTAAGTTAATTGAATCCTCTTTCTTTTGTTAGGTAGCCAAGTCCTTGGAGTTTTTAATATATATATATATTGATGATGCCAAAAAATCGTCAGTAAACCACACGGTCCTTACGTGCTCCTGACAAGAACCTGCACAACGCAAAAGCTGAAGACCTTAAGAGGAGTACCAGTATGGTACCGGCCAAATACCCTCCGATAGTTAAGTTAGAGAAATCTCTTGTTCACAACTCTAGAGTGTCAGAGTTGGGGGGAAATTGTGCGTACCTTCATTTGTGAGGGTTTTGGGGTTTTTATAGTAGTGTAGGGCCGAAATCCATGCCTTGATCCAGAAGTTCTTTCCTTATAGGAGAGAACCTCTTTAATCCGTGTATTTTCCTGAATCCTTTCCTTACAGGAGTCTTCTTGATTAGAGGTAAGCATGGGGCGCAAGATATTTCCTTATACACGCATGTGTGGAGACCAAGCAAGGCCACATCAGGGTCGTCAACTTCGCCTACTACCTCGTCAGGGTCGTCAACTTCGCCTACTCCCTTGTCGGGGTCGTCAGCTTCACCTACTCCCTCGTCAGGGTCGTCAGAGATTCATATATCCCCTTCAGCTTATTTTCTTCAGCTTACTGTCTTCAGCTTACTATCTCCAGCTTACTGTCTTCAGCTTACTATCTTCAGCTTCAGCTTACTGTCTTCAGCTTACTGTGCCCAAGATGCAGCCGTCAGGTATGGGGTGGAGCTGTAGACTTTACAATAAGGTTGTCTCTCATGAGTGAAGTTGACAACCTTGTTATGTCCGTCGCCTTTTGTTTCGTCATGGATTAATTACAAAATTACCCTTATCATATATATATATATATATATATATATATATATATATCTTTCTCTCTGTTCATTGTAGCAAAGCTATGGATTTGCTTCATAATTTATTGAACATTGTACTCCTTCCTTTAACTCTCACTGTGTTATTTCTCTTCACGCCTCCATTTCTTTTTCTCAAGTTTCTTTGGTCCTTAAAAAGATCCATAGACTTTGAAAACGCGGCTGACAAAGTCATACTGATTACGAGAGCATCTTCAGGAATTGGCAAGGTATTTATATTAATATATTTAGACAGTGGCAGAGGAAGCTTATTTAATCCCTCCTATTTTTATCAAATTCATTCCCCAACTTAGAGATTTTATATATTTATATGTATAAAAGTAAAAAAAATATAATGTTTAATATTATATAGATAGTGAGTCACAACTATGAGACTCGATTAAACAAGTTTGTGGCAGAACAAGCTCACGAAAACATTATTATGTTTGAGCTCAACTTATTTAATAATTGACCTTAAACTTAGAGTTGAGATTGACTCATTTTATAAATTAATGAACACAAACAAATTTTTTTGCACAAGAAATGTAAATTATTTTATAAACAACTTAGTTTATTTACAAAATAAGAAGTTACTTTTCGCTTCTTAGCAATGTGAGACTAAGCATACCGGGAAGGACATATTCCATCCTGTGGATTAAGTTCCACTTTGTAATGAGTGTAGAGTCGAGCTTACAAGTGTATAAGTTACTAAGAATTCCTTCTTTGAGTGGACGTAGAACCAACAATAAACCACATGTTCAAAAAAACAATAAACCACATTTACATATCTATGTCATTCATTCAACTAAGCAGAACAAAAGAAATTTCTATATATATATATAATTGTGTGCGCCTAAAATGAGGCTATTGGGTCTGACCTCACTTGGGTTCACAACTTATTTGTAAAGTGGGTTTAGGATTTCCTACTTCGGGTTGTTCTCGGCACAGAGACTCAGTAAAGCTGCCTCTCTCTCTCTCTCTCTCTCTCTCTCTCTCTCACTCTTTTTTCTCTACTCTCTATTTCCTTGAGAACCTTTCAACAACCTTTTTCTTCCTCCATCTTCTCATATTTATAGCTCTAAATTAGTGGAGAGATCATGATTACCTCTCTCTCTCTCTCTCAATCACTCTTTTTTCTCTACTCTCTATTTCCTTGAGAACCTTTCAACAACCTTTTTCTTCCTCCATCTTCTCATATTTATAGCTCTAAATTAGTGGAGAGATCATGATTATTGCCATGGTTAGTGCAATGGGAGGTCCAATATCATTAGTCGTAAGTGGATGGTTAGGTGGGAGTGGAGTGTGGTGAGAGTGGCCTTGGAACTTGGTTCCCACTCTAGCAGACATGCTCGGCAATGATGTTTCCTAAGGCACTGCCAGGTATGCGAAGGATGGTGTTTGAACGTTATTCTTTCTTTGTTGTTCAGGAATGGTTTGCTGAGCAAGGACCAGGTGACAAAACTTGGGCCTGCAGTTTGTGTGGGTTTGGGCTGGGGTTTTGGGTAGAAAGAGACTGGGGCCATGGGCCACACTGCTGGGTTAGAATTCAAGGCCCAAATGGATCTGGGTACCACGATGCCGTACAATAATCAATACAACTTATCAATTTATAAATTATTTTAGCACATCACACACACTTCTAGTACGCAAAGAGAGGACTGTCTTCGAGTAGTCGCAAATAAAGCCCGCAAGCTAGGATCGATCACCAGAGGTTATTGTATTATGCGCCGATGTTTCCAAAGTTGAAGAATGTAAGGGATTTGTTGATGAGGCAGTGAGTCACTTTGGACAATGTAAGTGTTTGGCTTTTTATTTTATGTTTTCACCATGAGTTTCAACTCATCCTTCCCTTGTAAAAGTAATGTAGAGGTTGATATCATGACTTCAAGACCTACTGAGTGAATGTGCAACTTAATTACCAATGAAGAAAATTGTGTGATATGTAATTTGGTTTTCGGACCTTTACATATTTACATTATACTTGAAATATAAATTTACATTGTAGACACAAAAAGTAGTAAATGTTCTATACATTCACAAAAAGTGTATAATATTTACCACTTTTTGCAAATGTGTACAACATTTGTTACTTTTTTGTGTCTACAACGTAAATTTACATAGTAAAAAGAATAATCTCCCTTGGTTTTCTATGGCTTTGTGGAAATTTTTTTTTTTTTTTTTTTTTTAACTTATGTGTTGTGGATGGGGTTTTTGGAACAGTGGACCATTTGGTGAATAACGCTGGAATACTACAACTACGCTTGTTTGAAGATTTCTCCCAATTATCTAATATTGCTTCAGTTAAGGTAATAAGACCATAACACTGTAACAGTTCTTGTTATTGGAATTTAAAAAATGAATGGTGATACCAATTGTCTATTAGATAATGTCATCCAATATTATTGCATCTCTAGGCCTAGCGTTAACCATGTTAGGATTCTCTCTATTTAAAATAGATCTATTTTATAGTTTAGATTAAATGGTGTGACACTTTGTACACTGCCAAATCAAAAAATAAAATTTTAACTATGAAATAGACCTTCTCTATTTTAAGTAGAACTGAGAGGATCATGTTCCAATGTTTATGTGTTTGTCAATATAAAATAGGCATGGTGGCTCAATTCAAATCCTACTAGCTATTCACATCCAAATACACAAAAACTTTGCAACAACATTGTACACTTTAGAGTTCAAATTTTTATTTGATGTTAAGCTGCGTTTGTTCAAGAATTAACCTATTTTTTGTCTGATTTTTAGGTTGCATACTTTCCCTGACTGAACAAATTTTATGTTTTTAAGGATATAAATTTCTGGGTTTCAATGTACAGCACCTATTATACTGTTCCCCACCTAAGAAAAAGCAAAGGGAAGATTGTTGTAATTGCTTCAATTGGAGCATGGTTAAGTACTCCAAGATTTAGCTTCTACAATGTAAGAAATTAACCTTCTAATTTGTGTTATTCCCATTTTTTCCTTCTCACTGATTGCTTATAAAATCTGTGATGGTTTCAGGCAAGCAAGGCAGCCCTGATATCCTTTTTTGAGACATTGAGGACTGAATTTGGACAAGATATTGGAATTACAATTGTGAATCCTGGAGTGATTGAGTCAGAAATGACACAAAGCAATTATCTATCAGAGGTAGGCTTTAGAAAAAGTATAATGTGAATTATCAAACATAGCTAATCGTTTACCCTACCAGTGTATGTTGCATTTGTATTATGGCTATGGTTAATGGAGGAGAGGGGTTTTGGAAGAGCATCAAAACATAATGATGCCTAATTTCTATTTTTCCCCGTGGTTGACAAAAATGAGCTCTCCTTTATAGCCTGTCAGTATCAATTGAACCAAAGCTTGAATTAAAATAATAATAATAAAATAAAACCCTTCCAACTCCCATGTGAACTTTCTCAAAAATATTATTAAAAAAAAAAAAAAAAAAAAACCCATGTGGATGTGCAAGAAAATATTGTGCTTATATTATTGATTTTACATATGCGAATTCGCATGTTCCAATTAGCTCAACTAATAAAGTCTCTTGTTATTGAATAAGAGATCTGGGGTTCAATCCTTACTTACACTAAAAAATCAATTGATGTCTTGGTATGATGATAAAGTTAGGATCCATGACCTACCTCAAACTTTTGGACTTAAGACTAGATTGTTGTTGTTTGGAGGCCTGCCGGATGTGTATATGACAATATGAGTGCCTAGGCCTAACAATAATTGTGCTAACCATTTTGTAATGACCCCACTATGTGTGATTTCTATTGCCAACTTAGCTACTATTTACACTTTGATTCTTATTCTCTCAAAACAAAGATGTATCCTTTTCATTTTCTTAATGTGATTTATGGTTAGATTCAAGCTGATTGGTTCCCATCTGAGACAACAGAAGGGTGTGCCAAGGCAATTTTGGATAGCGCTTGTAATGGAGACATGTACTTGACCGAGCCATCTTGGATGAAGGCAGGATTTTGGGTCAAAACCTTGTGTCCTGAAGTATTCGAATGGTGCCTCCACTCACTTTTGGTTAGTAGGCCTCGGAGTTCAAAGAAGGACCAGGGCTGAAATGAATAGCTAAACAGTTCCAACTTGACTTTAGAACAAACTTAAATATGCCCGTTTATTTAATAAAAAAGTCAAACTTAAGTCTAGTCTGACTCGACTATTAACAAGCTGAAACAAAATAATGTATTCGTAAACAAGCTCAGGAGCATGAGTCGATTTAAGTATACATAATATGTTTGTGAATGTATGTGTGTGTGTGTGTATATACTTATATAGACTAAAGATTGAATTGTGTAAATTTGTCAATAAATTCATAAGATATTAAATTATTATTTATAATGTACTAATAATATAAATAGTCCATTTCATAATAAAAGTTACATAATATTTATATGAAAAAATTAACTTTCAACAATACAAGGTTGGTGGATCTACTTTTTATAAGTTCATAAACGAAAATCAAGCTATTTGATTAACTCAAAACAATATAGTTTCAACTATAATTTAGTTATTATTAAATTTGTGAAGGGGTAAGAGTTTACTATATTTAGAAAAATAATAAGTTAATCATGTTGCTTGTGAACAAGTTCGAGCTCACCTTATAGGAGAATTAACCAAGTCTAAACATATAATCTACTTTGATGGCAAGCTCAAGCGAGACGTTCGAAAAAAGGGACTTATGATTTATAGTTTAGAGTTAAAATATTAGGTTGACATGTTAAATCAATATCTGGTCACGAAGATCTTAAAGTGTGTCTTTGTTTTTTCTAATAAACTTTATCAAACTTTGTACAAATCAGATAATTAGATGTCATCAAATCAAAGATTTTTTCCCCCTACAAATAGTTTCAGCAGTATTAGGCCTCAAGATCGGCACTCATCAGTCTTCCCATTGGAAAGAGGCAGAGGTACCACTTATAAGCTATAGGGTAATGAAATCAAAGTAAATTTTGAGATACATGACCAAATACATAATCAACATTCAGGTGACTCATCACTCAAGTCTAATGGACTTCATGACTTTGGCAAGACGTGTATAAGTAACATGTGGTAAACTTTTCATCTCATTCTACCTTTTATATCAAATAAACTTCATATTTATGAAAAAAAGACAAGATAATGTGTCACAGCACATACTAATCTGACAAGAACTAGAAAATAGTAACACTGCTCATTAAACATTCAAGACGTCATGCATCTTGGTATTTTTCATCTAGCTCTAACAACTAATGCAAGCACAAGGAAATGAGAATGCCACAGAGAAACTCTACATGCCTTTCTTCAAGAGGTCAGCGGTTTCATTTTCTACGTGATATTGCTTACAAGAAATCCACAAAAGAAACTTTTGAGAACAGGCCAACTGTTCAATGAACTTGTTCCTGTGATCACCCCTCTACAAGGCAAATCTCGACAATGACATCTCTAAGGGATATTTGCTCTAGGAAGCAATCCAGAACCTAAGAAGAAAAGTACAAATGCGAAAGAACAGGATAAAATACAAGCTAGATATCTTGTTGCAAGAATATTGGTGATTTTATGGATAAAAATTTTTTACATAGAAGACAGACTATATAGAAATATTTAGGCAAAATGGTGAACTAATCAATTCAGTTGAAAAACTGATGCAACAGAAAAGGAACTACAGCCCCAATGAGAGGTCATTTGGAAAGAACTTATAGTCAAACAATGAGGAGAGATACTCGCATGAATTTTTATTTTTATTTTTGAAATTGTTAGAAATCTCCTAAGCTACTACCCATACCCCTCCTCTCACCCTCAACCCCTACCTAGGGAGGTGCCATCAGACCAAATGGGTCATTGGCAAGATACTCGCATAGAATTGCTTCTGCTGTATCTCTTCAAGTTCAACTGATGATGGCTGCAACACATAAAGCAGGAAAGAAATACAAGGCCAACAGCTGTCAGGGCACTTTGAGTGTCCAAAATAACACCTTTTGCTTCTTTCATCTTATCAAGATCATATTTCTGAGTGACATCATCAAAATAACAAATTACCTGCCACTGAAAATGCCCTTCTTCAGCCATCATCAGTTCTCTTCCAATAATTTCTCAATTGGGAATGCAACCATCATATTTGATAATCATTAGTTTTTTATATTACACAATTTCAGTTTTAGTTTTCAAAAGTTAGATTTCTCTTGCTCACCTTGTCCGGCTTTCACCATCTCGTTGGTTAGACAATTACATGATAGAGCCAAACGGTGCCATTTTCCAGTAACTTTAAAAGCGGCTGATGTGTTGTAACAACAAAGTCGGGAAAGCCACTTTTTTGCACTTAAGAAGCTTAGTTGATCAAACCCAGTAGATTCATAAGAACCTAAGAAGTTTATTTAAAAGCGATAAGAACAACTTAGAGCAGATGAAAGTCCACAACTAGGAATTTAAGGAATTAGTCTTAGCCTCTTAGGAATGAACTCAACATTGTGGTAAGCAATCCAAACATCCTTAATACTCTTTATCTTTAATGCATAGGAAGTTCAACAATTTTTTTGCAAAAAAAATTGGGACTGATGGCTTTACTTAATGAAGATGAAAGTTGGAGTAATAATCAAACTAGGAAAAGAAATATCATCTATCACAGTCTTCTTCTCTACTTTTTTTCCCCCAAATAGCAATCTACAAATCATAGTTAACCTCATAGTTTGGAAATTCAAGAAATTTACCTAAGCCGCAGCACTGTTTCTTCAGAGCTTGACCTCCACATCAACACCAGCAGGAAGATCAAGTTGCATCAAGGAATCAATTGTTTGTGCAGTTGGGTAAAGAATATCAATGAGGCGCTGGTGTGTACGGATCTCAAAATGGAATCTTGCATCCTTGTGCACATGTGGTGATTTGAGAACGCAATAGATTCGCTTCTTGGTTGGTAATGGAACAGGACCCATGGTTTTTGCATTTGTAGTCCTTGCAGCATCCAATATCTGCTTGCAGGAGTCCTCTATTAGGGGCACCCAGTATGATCTAAGCTTAATTTTGATTTTCTGCTTTGGGGCCATCTGCAAACAAAACGTCATTTTAGATTATTACAATTCTACTAGAAAGGTAGAAAAAATGACAGACAAATAGTTCTAAACAGAAAAGATATATTTTGATTTTTCAGCCAGCTCTGACTTCTTTGTTGTTGGCATCGTGGTTATTTTACAACAACTTAAGGGTTGTTCATATGGCCATTTCATATATCCTTAATGGCCAAGCAGTAGTGAAGGGTGTGAATTAAATCTCTAAAGCAACTAAAAAGTTCTCTTTGTCGCAAGCCAAAACATTTGCTGCTTAGCAAGGTGCTGCATTATAAACAAGGTGGTACTATTATTGAAGAGAGTGACTACATGATCTATTGGTTGATGTTTACACAGAAGTCCGTTCCAGAATCAGATAGGTGAGAGGAATAGTCGCAGCTCGCAGGCAACAGTTGAGTCAGAACTCTAGCATATGAATATATAAGAAAAGGCAAAACTGACATATGAGGAGCTACTTCATTGACAAGAACATTTCCAGACTAAAAACTGAACTTGACTAATCCCAACTGTCTGAGGAACATCTTTTACATGGAAATAGGAAATGATTCACTTAACTCCAAATTACAATCTTGTACATGTAATCCTGTAGCAACTTACTCGTCGGGATCATTGCTTCATCTTCAACTCCATTGAAAAACAGATTTTACAGTACAAGACTTCAAATCAATTTCTTTAGCGGTGAAAGTTACTCTCATGAAATAAAATCCAAATTGCACAAAGTATTACGTAGTAGGGGTGTCGAATGGGTGGGTTTAGGGTGGACATAATTAGGTTGGGTATATAAAACCTATTTACCCATTAAAATTCATTTAACTAATTGCTTCTAACTCAAATCCAATTCAACCCAATTATAATGGGTAAATCCCAACTCACCAAATTATCAAAATTACCAAAATGCAATTAAAGTGAAAACCCTAACACTTTCTTGGATTCCCTTTTTCACTCTCTCTCTTCTCCATTCTTGGGATTAAAAAATTCTAACACATCCACTTCAGCAATTATATTAAAAATCCAAATAAAAAAATATTTTCTTTTCTTTTCTATTTTCTCTCACTTTCTTGGCAACCAAACAATACAACAAATACAAAGAAATGTCATTTCAAGCTCAAAACTTTCCCGGGAAAAAAAAAAAAATTTTCTTTACAATGGCCTCAATTGCAAAAAAACTTCTTGCTGTATCAACAACGATCTTTCGTCCTCCTCATCTTCTTCTTCTTTCTAGAGAGCCTACAATGGCAGCTGCTGCTCCAATCTTGGCCAATGCATCGGCAGCGGCTCCCCTGTTGGCTTTTGCCTTCGCCAATGCCGCCCAAGATTGGACCAAGCTCCTTCATGGTAATTTTCTTCTCCACTACATCCTCACAAAATGGAAATCGAAAATCCAAACTTTCTTTTTCTTCTTCTGATTCTCATTTCTGTGTCCGTTTTTGCTTTTACAGTGATTCTGATTGGTTTCTATGAAGATCTGATTCAACGAGTTTGGTTGAAATCACTGGTTTGATTTTTGATTTCGGTGTATTATGGCGAAGATCTATAAGTTTCAGTGGTAAAAAGCTGTGATTTTTTTCTTTTTTTATTTGTATTTTTGTGTTCTGTATTTTATTTCATATTTTTATGAGGTTTTGTGTAGAGAAGAATAGTGAAAGATCAGAGAGAGAGAGAGCAAGCGAGAGAGAGAAGTGTTTGGAAGCCGAGAAAATGATGGAAAATGAAAACCCTGAAACACTGAAACGTCTGAGGTTTCTTTTTTTTCTTTTTTCTTTTTTTTTATTTATGGAAAGGGCTGGGTTGAATTTGGGTAAATTGTTTTTGGGTTAAATAGGCCTCATTGGGTTTTTATTCAAAACCTAATAATCACTGGGTCTAATTGAGTTGATGCCCATTTTGCCTAACTAATAATTGGGGTTCAATTAGAATGGGTGGGTTTCGGTGGGCAAATAGGTTTAGGCTTACTTTGCCACCCCTAATTTTTTCAAATACTTTACCCCACACCACAACTCATTTCTTTCCTCGACCGAGATGTGTTTGGAAATCATGATTCTGTGTCTAGGTCTACCCTTTTTTTTCTCGATAATTTGTTAAATGATTTTGGGATTTTTTTTTTTTTTTTTTAATTAGCTTGTAGTGTGCTTTTGTACTAAAATCTCATTATTTCTCTTCTCTGTGTGTGTGTTTTTCTTAGGGGGAAAAATGGAAAGAATGTCCTAAAACAACTCTTAACTTTAGGGATACACTAACACCACTTGAATTTTTTTTTTTTTTTTTAGCATTAATACCTAAACTTCATACATGTGTCAAATAGTTATTTTTATTAGTGTATCATTTAATAAACTATTTTTCTAGTAATGTGACATGCACAACGTGGACAAAAAATAAAAAACAAAGCCAATTGTTGCAAACCGATTGAGAAGATGAGACAAACTTAGGGTCTAGGAAGGGGGGGGGGGAGAGAGAGAGAGAGAGAGAGAGAGAGAGAGAGAGAGAGAGAGAGAGAGAGAGAGAGGGGGCGGGGGTTGAATTAGACAATGCCATTAGCGATCATGTCGAAGCCAAATTTTGTGGCCTTGCCAGTTGCCACTGGTCGTGCCATTCATGGTCTTGCTTTGAATAAGAAATTGATTAATTGTAGGTTGACGTTCTTAACCCATAATCAAATCTTTTTTTTTTTTTTTTTTTTTTTTTTTGATGAGAAGTCTAGAACTTTTTATTAAAGATCAAATAAGTTTGTTACACCATGGATAAGAGCTTGCTCAATAAAGCAAGTGATCTCTTCAATCCAGGCAATGAAATCAGAAACACCAATCGCGTGTTTTGCTAATAAGTGAGCTGTTTTGTTCCCTTGTCTCCTAACGTGGGAAAATTCTATTTTGTAGAAAACCTCACACAACTCCTACATTCCTTGAACGATGGCAGACACAGAGATGGGCGGATTTGAATCGTCACTCAATGCACGATGAATAATGAGCGAGTCTCCTTCAATGATAACTTCTTGAACGCCAATGTCCTTTGCAAATAACAGTCCTGTTTCGTACGCCATAGCTTCAGCCTCCACAGCACCTAACGGTGCATCCAATCTCTTGCTCAAAGCAGCTTCTAATCTGCCCATGTCATCTCTAACAATCACTCCAATGCCCACTGCTTTTTGTTGCGCAAAAACAACCGCATCTACGTTGACTTTGAAGACATTTCTTGGTGGAGGGACCCAAGCGCCCCTAGTATCAGCCTCAGTGACTTTTGAATCCTTGCATGCCGTGGTAGCTTTATACTCCTCCAAGTAATGCTGAGCCTAGTATACCATCTCCCTACCCGTTCGGCCCTTCCCTCCTATCCGTATCACATTCCTATTATTCCACATGGTCCAAGCAATACAGACCACCTGAGCCACCTTATCTTCATCTACCCGATCCTCCACCATCGGTTCCCACAGCAACTCTTTGAATGACTACACACTATCTCAACTTGGCAGCACAGCTAACTTCGACCACGACCAGACCTCTTTTGCTTTCGGACACAACCAAAACAAGCGGCCGGTTGTCTCGGCACCCGCTCTGCATCCATTACAGGTCTGATCTTGCACCACATTCCTTTTCTTAAGACTAGCCTTAGTGGGTAGTACATCCTTGCATGCACGCCATGCAAAATGGCGTACTTTGTGTGGTAATGGTAGGTTCCATAGCCTTCTCCAAAACAGCCTCATTTTACTGTTATCCGAGCTTGCACCTTTGTCTTCAGGTTTGGATAGTCTCATTGTTACACCATAGGCACTTCTAACACTGAACTTGCCATTAGGTGTCTCTACCCAAATTAGTTTGTCAGGGGGGAGGCGTGAACTTAAAGGAATACCTTTAATCACCTCTGCTTCAAATGGCATGAACAATGCATCAATAACGTTTTTCTTCCAACCTCCAGTGGCTTGGTCAATCAGCTCATTTACTTTAGTGTCTTGGTGTAGGAACATCTTGGGTGAGGCAACTTTGTATGTGGAGAATGAAGGTAACCACTTGTCACCCCAAACACGAATGCTATTGCCATTGCTAACTCTCCACCGTGCCCCCTTCCTCACCAAGTGTTGGGCAGACATGATACTACGTCATGAGTAAGAAGGGTTGTTGCCAAGTGAAGCATCAATGAATTCACACTGAGGAAAGTGTCTCGCCTTGAGCACCCGGTACACTAAAGAGTTTGGGTTGGTTTGGAGTCTCCAACCCTACTTGGCTAGAAGGGCCAAATTGAAATGCTTGAGTTGTCTAAAACCCATACCACCCCAGCTTTTTGGCACACAATTTTTCCCAACTAAGCCAAGCAATTATCTTTTCTTCCTTCTGCTGGCCCCACCAAAAGTTCCTTGTCATGCTAGTCAATTCTTCACATAGTGTATCCGGTAACCTGAAGTAGCTCATGGTATACGTTGGTATAACTTGTGCAACTGCCTTAATGAGTACCTCTTTTCCTGCTTTTGAAAGCATCTTTTCCTTCCATCCCGCAAACTTTTTATGAAGTTTCTCCTTTATCTCATTGAAAGTATTTCTTTTGTTCTTTCCCACTAATGAAGGCAGCCCCAAATACTTCTCATATTGCTTTATAACTTGTGCACCAAATCTTTGTTTAATCTCCTCTTAGATAGCCATGGGGGTATTTTTTCTGAAGAAAAGTGATGTTTTGGCCCGATTAAGCTGTTAGCCCGATGCTCTCTCATAGACTCCTAGAATTCTTTGAAAAGCGTCGCATTCAGGAATAGACGCCTTACAAAAAATTAAGTTGTCATCTGCAAAGAAAAGACGTGACAACTTTGGGCCACCATGACACATAGCAACACCTTGCAACTCTTTATTTGTAACAGAGGCTTGTATCATTGCCGAGAGACCTTTTGCACATAAAATAAAAAGACAAGGTGATAAAGGGTCCCCTTGATGGATTCCCCTAGGTGGAATAATATTACCCCTAGGCATCCCATTAATTTTTACTGAGTAAGTGACAGTTGTGACACACTGCATAATGAGTTTCCTCCATTTAACATCAAAACCCAGCTTGTCCATAATTTTATCCAAGCAGACCCACTCCACCCTATCATATGCCTTACTCATATCAAGTTTCAGCACCATCTCTCCCACCTTCCCCCCTTTTTCTAGCTAATATAGTGCATAGTTTCGAAAGCTACAAGAACATTATCAGTAATTAACTTGCCATGCACAAAAGCACTTTGGGTATCACTGATAATATAAGGTAAAATTTTCTTTAACCTATTTGCTATGGCTTTGGATGCAATTTTGTACACCACATTACACAGGCTAATAGGCTCATAATCAGTAACCTTCTTAGGCATCTTTATTTTAGGAATAAGCACAATATGTGTTTTATTAAAGTCAAGAGGGATAATACCATGGTTAAGAAAATTCAATACCGTTGCTGTGACCACCTCACCACTTATCGCCCAAAATTGTTGGAAGAACAGGGGGGCATGCCATCCGGTCCTAGTGCTTTTAGAGGGTACATTTGCTTTAAAGCCAGTTTAACTTCAGCTGCTGTAAAGTTTTTGGTCAGTGCCTGGTTCATTGAAGGAGTCACCTTTGGCTGGACTACTTGGAGTAGTTTTGAAAATTCTGTGGGCTAACTTGTGGTAAACAACTCATTATAGTATGCCACCACCACCTCCTCCACCTTTTCATCATCCTCCTGCCAAGTCTCATTTTCATCCAATATTCCTTCAATGAAATTCTTTTTAAGTTGGGCTGAAGCTTTCGCATGGAAGAAGCTCATGTTTCTATCCCCTGACTAAAACCAGTTTAGTCTTGACCGTTGTCTCCACATATTGTTCTCCTTCTCTAACCAACAATTAAGCTCAATACGGACACCCTTTAGCTCCTTGTTGATTTCATGGGATGGGGGTTGAAGTTCAAGCCACTCAAGTTGCTTCTGCAACTCCGCTATCTTCCTTCCCACATGCCCAAACTCTCTTTTATTCCAGGCTTCTAAACTAACACGGCATTGGCCTAAGCAATTTTCAAGAACACAACCTGTGCTAATCATCATTCCTTCCTCCCATGCCTTCTTTACCACCTCCTCACACCTTTGGTCTTTCAACCACATTGACTCGAATCTGAACATCTTCCGCGTCTTCCTTTTCCTCCGTTTCTGCACCATTCAAAGAGCTAGGGGCGAGTGATCTGATACTGAGGAGGAAAGATGGAAAAGTTTGGCCTCAGGGAACAAGTTCATCCACTCCGGTGTTGCCAGGGCTCTGTCCAGCCTCTCCCTTATTTGCATGCCATTAGCCCGATGATATATCCACGTGAACTTTAGGCCGTTAAAACCCAAGTCACAGAAACTATAGAAATTAATGGCATCGATGAAGTTCTTCATCTGTTGACGTGGTCTATCACTCCCACCCTCCTTTTCTGAAGCCCCTGTGATTTCATTAAAGCCGCCAATAGTGAGCCACGACAACATTGAAGTTCCTTTCAAATGTCTGAGTTTTCCCCACGACTCCGGCCTCTTTGTTGTATCTGGGTTACCATAAAACCCCGTTAAATGCCACCACCCTACAGCAACCCCACCATCCACTAGAGCATTGATATGTGTCTGAGAATACGTCTGAACCTCCACCGTTGTTCCTTCCTTCCAGACCAGTGCCAGGCCCCCACTCTTTCCTTCACTAGGTACAATCAACCCATGTTTCATATTACACTTGTCCTTAACCATCTTCATCCACTCTCTATTTGATTTTGTCTCCGTGAGGAAGACTATAATGGGATCTTCGTTGCTAACCACCTTTTCCAAGGCTTTAACTGACCGGAGGTTCTCAAGCCCCTGGCAGTTCCAACTGATGAGACTCATTGGACCTAGTGGGACTACTCAGCAACCTTCGTCGATCCCAAGTGTGTTGCCATAAGAATGCTCAAGCTTCTGGTTTCCTCGTCTAGTTTTAGTTTCTTTTCCATGCACGTAACCTCAGAAGAGTCAGTTTTAAGATAGTCACGTTTTCTTTTTGGGTCACTCTCCAAATAAGTAAATTCCATTCCACCTTGGTTTGTTGAAGCCGGATGTGTACTAACCCAACCTTCTGTTGTTGGGTTTTCTTTAGATACCACCTGAAGCCCCACATACCCAATATTCGGCCCAGTAGATTTATTTGGAGAGGTTGGGGCCTTATTCTTAATTTTCTTAGGCCCACTTTTACTATTCCTCCTACCAGCAGTAGTCTCATCCCAGCCCACTTCAAATTTGACCTCCCTAGGTGACAACTTATATATTTGGGAAGGTAAGTCAGCTATTACCTTTTTCGGTGACTTTAATGGAGATCCCAAATTTTTCCTTGTACTGCCGTTACTCTCGATATTATGCTCCTTGCCTGAAATTGCTAGATATGGGTCTGGATTTGAAATGTTTGATTTCAAAACGACAGGCTCAGCATTAATTGCCTCATCAGTCTCCTTTATTCTCTCCTCAAAATCCAGAATTTTTGTACTTGGGTCCCCAGTGTCAGTGCCATTCACGTGACTATCTCTTTGAGCACCGCTGCTGCTACTTACTTCCACGGTCATCGACGCCGGCTGGGATTCAGTGACTCCATTTCCAACCTCTTCATGCTCCACCCCATCACCCTTTACTCGTGCTGTCATGTCCATATGGTGAGCCAAAACCCGATCCTCAGTTCGTCGTGGTATGGGTCGGTTGGTACCCACGTTTTCAAATCCTTGTACCTCTACTATCAGTTTCTTCGCTTGACTGAACTGTGGTGCTCTAAGCCACGAGCCAAACTGCTGCTCCTCCACCGATAGAGTGCCCTTACTGTTCAGCCATACATCGCACTCTTTATCATCATGCGTAAGGAGTCCACACCAGTAACAAATGTTCGGCAGCCGCTCATACATGAACGAAACCCAGCCCTCTCTACCTTGATCCCATATAATCATTCTGCCTCTACTCAATGGTTTTGTGACATACACCCGCCACTCTGACCCGCATGAAATTGCCACCTTTCATTTCGGCACCATCCTTTGGTCTGGAAACTGTACCCAGAGTTGATCCGAGGCTTATCGTGGCCTCCACCGTCATCAACGAAAATGGCAAATTATGAATCTGTACCCAAAACGAAGTTCTATCAAAGCTTATATCTTGGACTGGGCATGAACCATCGTACCGTTGTAAGACTACCAAGTGTCTGTCAAAAGCCTATGGCTCTCCTTGGAGAACCTTCTTCGAATCCACCTCCAGTTCAAAGGATATTAATAGGATGTTTTCACCTGCTGCGCTCACCACAAAGTTTCTTTTAGGACGCCATATTGGTCTGAATGTTCTCACTACTACCTCAATATTAACTGATCTCCTAGTGAAAAACTTTGCGGCAAGTACAAACTCCGCTTCCTTTTTGTCTTTGATAAGTCACACATCGTACCCTCTGCTTCGAACAACAACAACTTCCTCCACCGCTAAGCGAGATCCTCCGTATTGCCTCGTTGGTAGCGCACTAGACAAACTCCAACCCTCCTAGTACTACGTACTAGAGGGAACGAACGTCCTTCTCTTCGAGAAGGAGGCAACTATGCTACAGGGGTGAGTGGGGACCTACTCGCACCCTGAGAACTTTTCTCCGTATTGATGTAACCCATAAACAACTTGAATTAACGAAATTAATTATTTGAGTCAAAGTGGGTTGACCTTCTTTGACACGATCTCATTTAACCCATATAATTAAATATCCTTTAAAAAAAAATCTAAACTTACATTTAAATTTTAAAAAAGAAAAATGTGTAATTAAAAATTTTATAAGGGTTAAATTGTAATTTTGATCCAACAAAACCTATTATACCTAAGCTTCTATCCAAACAAACATAAACTCATTTCTACTTTCTAGTTATAGTAGAGTTGTCATTGCTGCTGATGTTGATGCTGTCTTTTTCTCATCAATGAGTTCTCTCTCATGTTTGGATTTTTTTTTCTCTCCTCTTGCATTGTTTTCATATCATTTCTCCCTTTCTTTGAAGTTCTCTGCAACCAACAACAATTAAAATAGAATCCCAATTAGGGCTATAAATGAACCAAGCTGATTATGAACAACTCAGGCTCGGCTCGATAAAAAACTCGTTTATGTTTGTTTGTTTATAAATAAGCCAAACTTGAGCCTTAATTTTAGGCTCGTTTAATAAACAAGCTGAGCCCAAGCAAAAAATCTTGTTCACGAATAAGCTCGTGAGCTATTATGCTTGATATAAAACAATTCAAGCATAGATTCATTTATAAGTTTATATGTGTTAGTGAAAGATAATCTTTACACATATCTTAATAATGCCATGACCAACATGGGACCACTACCCATTACCTTAAATTTTTCCTTCCCTCTAAACTGACCAAAAACCACTTTAGACCATAGTTACATTTAAAAATAAATTAGTTAGTTAAGTAGGCCACATATGATCCTTCCCCATCAATCATCTAAAGTAAAGTTATAAAATATGTTAGTATTTTCTTATTCATAATAGTTACAAACAAGTATTTTTCTAGTTCTTCACCATCTAACGTGAATGTAAAAATTGTGTTTTGAATATTTGCTAAAACTGTAGTAGACAAGGAATGATGAATTAATTAATTTAATTATGTAAAATTTTAATTTGAATAATGGTTAATCATAAGTAGGACTAGACGCATAATAAAATGAATATTTTGTTTTTTTTTTCTTCTTAATTTTAGAGATTTAAGCATTTGATAATGTAATTTTTTTAGATCTCAAGCTCAAAAGCTTGACCTAAGCTCGAGTTTGAACTTGATATAAAGCTTGAGCTTGGCTTGACTAATTAATCAACCTAAGCTCAACTCGAGCTTTTTAGCTTTCTTACAAGCTCAAGCTCAAACACTATTTTTAGGCTTGTCACGATCTCAAGCCAAGCTTGAGCTTTTGACTTTTTCTGACGAGCCAAGCTTGAACATGCGCTACTCGACAAAGCTCGGCTCGTTTACAACCCTAATCCCAATGACCTTCTTTCATTAACTTTCTCGTGTATTTTTTTTTTTTTTTTTAAGTAGTGATATTTCTCTTTTCGCTAGTGTGGATTGTGGACACTCTATTTTGTACTGATTTATTAAAAATCCCTAGTCTCAATAATGAAACTGGCCTAATCCTCTCTCATCAAGTATAAAAACAAATAAAGTTTTGTTTTTACAACTAAGGTATACTCAAGTTTGAAAACATTATAAATAATACTAACCCAACTCTAAACAACTATCAATAAAAGTACAAGTAAAAAAGTATCACACTAAGGCTGAGTTTGGTTTTGCTTTTTGATATTGTGCTTTTTGAAAAAGTGGAGGTTTTAAAAAGTGCAGTATGAAACTGGGCTTTTTGAAAAAGCTAAGTGTTTGGTAAAAGCTGTTAAAAAGTGTTTTTTGAAAAAGCTGAGTGTTTGGCTAGCACTTATAAAAGTGGCGGTTTGAGTGGTAAATTACCAAAAAGGACAATGTATATATAAAGGAGTTTGTTTCATACTTAAATCAACTACTTCATAATACTTAAATCAATTTTCCTTCATTCATTTCTAAAAACTACATTCATAATATTTTTACAACACCTTTACAAAAAATCATTTGTGATAAATTGATACTGATTTTAATTTGAACGTATTATTAAAATTATTTTTTTCTCACCAATATCAGTTAATAATAACCTACCATTTAAGATTTATTGTGAAAATAATGTGATAGCATTTCCTTCTTTTTTCCTTCTTTTTTTTTCCCCCGTCTTTTTTTCTCCTCCACACACATACCATATTTCCTTCTTTTTTCCTTTTTTTTTTCTCCTTCACACACGTACCCTTACTCTTTTCTTTTTTTCCTTCTTTCATCTTTTTTCCCTACCACTTCCTCAAAACTCTTGAACATTCTTGAGAGCTCTCTTTCTTCCTCTTTATTTTTTTTTATTTTCTTTCTTCCTTTCTCCCTTTTCTCTTAGCACTTCGTCTGCAAGTTTTTTTCCCTTTATCCCATCAAAACACACAAACGTACAGGTCACACACAACCACACCATTTGATTCTTATCAAACGAAGATAGAGAGAGGGGGAAATCGCCAAGGGAGGAAAATCGCCTCTGTCATCTACTGATCTGCTTTGCCTTCACCACCACCTGTCTTCCTCCCCACCGCTGCTTGATCTCTTCCCCACTGCCAACGACATGTGGTAAAAATGGGTCAGATGGTTTTTTTTTTTTTTTTTTTTTTTTTTTTTTTTTTGTGTTTTGATTTCATTATTAGGTTCCTTTGTAAAATTGTGTTATAAACAAAGTGGGTTTGCGCAATTTGGGTTTTTAAGAAAAACTAGTGGGCAATTTGGGAAATTTGCGCAACTTCCAACGTTAACATGAAACGCGCTTTTGCGCTTTTTTGCAATGGAGCTCCTTGTTGCTTTCACAATTTGGGCTATTCCTTCACAAATGAAAACGCAGCTTTTTAGAAAAAGCAACTTTTAAAAACTTACAAAACGCACATTTTATTTTTTTGGTTTCAAAAAGCACGTTTCAGCTTCTAAAAGCTGAAACAAACGGGCACTAAGATGAAACCAAATGTATCTTCAAATTTAAAACAAGTTTAGAGCCTATTCTAAAACTTAAGTATAAAAGAATCGACATAATACATTTGTTATGTGTGTACTTAAATATTTTTTTATTTTCTATTTAAATATTTTTTTGATATATAGTTTTTCTTTTTGTGGATGACTTGATGAATTCTAACATACTGTTTATTTGTCATATATACATGGTAAAAATTATTTGAAAGCGTTACAAATATATAATATAATAATAAATTTTTAGAATGTAACATTTTGTGTGGGTGCCTTTTTTTGCCTTCCAGACCCAAGGATCCTGGGCCAAATACTTGTAGTTTGGTGGACTGGGCTTGGTTCACTGCAACTAATGGGCTGTTTACAAACCAAGTGGTGCACAGGGCAAGGATCCTACAACGATGTAACAAGGAAAGAAAAAAAAAAGAACACAAAGACTATTGGAGATCCTCAAGTCAATATGAAATATTTGATTTATTTTCTTAATTATGGATTACAATGTGCTCACTAAGACGTGTTACAAGGTCCAAACTCTTTGAATCTGAGTATGTTCTATAGTGGCTGTGCTGGGCTACTGGGGAGTATCTCTCTCTTTTTTCTACTTTCTCTAAGTTTTGACAGGGTTTTCTCAATGATTCTGTTATGGTTTACTACTGCCTGCTTGCCCCTTCAACGCTGGCTGCCTTCCCCTTTTATAATGTCATGGTAAGGTTCTGGAGTACCACTAACTTCTCTCTTTTGCTCCCCTAGGCACCAGAGCTCATGTTGTGCCAGTCACTCAGAGGGCTGGTCCTTTTCTTATTCCTCATAATTTTCTCCTTTTGGTGCTGTCTCCGTGAAAGTCCCTTGCTGACTTTCCATTCCGAGGTGCCCTTAGGTAGCTAACCTCAACTTTTGGCTCTTTACCTTTTCAGCTTTTGGATGTCCCTTTTCTTATCATTTTTCCCAAGTAGTCGGAATCCTTTCCTGCTGGGTTGAAGGTTTTCCCAGCCACTTCCCCTTATAGTTCTTCATTTTGGGTTTCTCAAGGTACCAGCCTTTTGTTCATGAATTGTCATTCTCCAAGCTTTCTGGTTCTTTGCTGCACCACTGGGTGCTTGAGAAAGACATATATGTTCTTCGTTTCTTGTATTTCGTGGTACCCCTTCCAAGTTGTCTCCATCCTACCTCAGCTGTGCTGTGCATACTAGGGATTCCGAGCCTTTGGCAGCCCCTGGGGATCTAGGCCCAGCTCTTTCTGCTGGACTCTCCTCGATTCCCTGATCCTGGCAGGCTTAAGCCTTTTCCTTCCGTGGATTTTTGGGCTTCAAAACTTTTGGGCTTACCATCCTTTTTCTTTGTGGTGAATTCATCCCTTTTATGATTACTTGTCATGAGGTTGGCCAATTGTGTTATTTCCTTGGGCCTGGGAGTCATGATTTTTTTGACCTCATAAAAAAAAATTACATATACTCAATAAAAATCACCACATGTTTCTCAAAAAATAAATAAAATAAAAAACACCACACGTTCTATCTTATTAAAAATTAGAAAAAAAAATGATCATAAGTAGTATTAAATTTAGGTAAAAATTTTAATATGTGACTAATTATATTTACTTTAAAAAAATAATTTGACCAATTGTCTATATTTTATGATAAAAATTGTGTTTAATTTTAAATGTATCTATATGTATGCATGAATGCATGTGTTACATTTTTTTTTTTTTTTGAATAATAATTTGACTAATTATTTATATTTTTATAATAAAAATTTTGTTTAATTTTAAATGCATCCATGCGTTTGCATGGAGTTACATGCTAGTTATAATTAATGGATGCAAATTATTAACATGTACCCCAAAAATAGAAGAGCCTCTGAGCACGAATTTAATTTGTTTAATCACAAGTCACAACTTTTGGTTGTCAGCCAATTGTTAAAAAAAATATGTTTCATATCATATTCATCTAACTTATAAATCATAGAATGTATGATAGGTGTTTTGAGAATATATATTATAGATTCCATATTTTTAGGTTGTCAAAATGTGATCAAATATAATCCATTTATAGTGTTTTTAGTGAGTTTTGAGTGTCTTAATGGTGCATTTTATAGTCCAAGATAAAGACCTAAGTTCAACTCAAGAAAAACTCAAGTTCAACGCAAGAAAAAAAAGTTTCTATAATTTCAATTGTAAGCTTGACAACTAGTTGAACCTATTGAGATTTACAGATCTGCAAAAATCTAAAATGCTGAGAAGCCTATAACTTGCTTGTTTCAAGCCCAATTCTGATCTGTTTATTGCGCAATTTAAAGGACATCATATATAAGCCATCCCTAAAGAGGATTTTCAGAGAGAGAAATCACCATTTGTGCTGCTAGGCTTTGTGTAACTAAATTTCTCTCAATTTCACTATACTAGAGATATTCAAAGTAGATCTGAGCCTCCACCTATTCAACCTGTGAGAGTTCAAGAGCATATAGAGAAAAATCAATATGATGTTATCGCTGCCCTAGTGCAAATCTTGTATGAAGCCATAGAGCAATCCATTCTACAATAGTTTGTACGCAGTCAGTTAACCACAGTTGCTAATTAAAATCTTTGAGTGGAGATCTTAGAGTCACGACCATGTTATGTAATACCCAAAAAAAAAAAGGTATTTAAGTAAATTTGTTTATGGGGTCAATTTTATAATTAATTTTTATAAGGGGGTTTTTAGAAAATAAGGTTATAACCCTAGCTATATATAGTCTAATTTACGTCAGCATATAATAACAAATATTTTGAGAGAGGAGACTACTCAAAATACTCAAGTAGAGAAGGTTTGACTGCACAATTGAGGTAAGAGCTTAAGAATCTCTTTCTTATCAAATCTAAGCCTTATTTGAAATTAGAGAATATTTTATGTGGGTATTTTTTACTAGAAGTGAAATTATTTAAATACTCAATGAATTTATGATGTGACCGAAGAAGGGATTAAATTATATTTTTGGTATTTGTACTGTTTCGATAATATTTATTCTTCTCCTACGCCACTGTTGCGTTAAGTATAGATGGATCTCCAGAAAATTAGGTTGGTCATGGTGGGTCCAGTTCTACATAGTTTCTGCCTTAAGAAGTTGTACTTTTGGTGAATAGGAAAGTCGATGCAGCCGTAGCATCATATTGATGATGTGAGTTTGTCAGTATAGATGAGGGCTAAAACAAGAAACAAAGTAGCCTTAAACTGGCAAAAATGGGAATTTAACCATAATTTTCCAACTATATAGTTAGTAGTTCCGGTTCCCAAACTGTATTATTTACTAGCGTCTCGAGTCTAAAAGACTCGATTTTGACCTATAAATCGAGTCTTAGAGACTTGATTTCCATGGTCCGATGTGGCATATTTTTCCACGTGGCGACCACATGGAAATCGAGCCTCTAAGACTCGATTTATAACCCTTATAACTTTACACCGTAAGGAGCCCAGAATAGAACATCAGAGAAGAACCCAAAAAAAAAAAAAAAAAAAGAGAGACCACGCGTGACCCAAGCAGCGCGCGGCCCAGGCCGAGTGCAACCTAGGCTGCGCGCGACCCAGGCAGTGCGCGACCCAGGCCGAGCGCAACCTAGGCCTGCTTCAGCTCCTATATGATCTGAGTCTTCTTTCTCCTTCTGATCTGATTGTATTGGAATTGGGGATTCTTTCTCCCTCTGATCTGATTGTACTGGGATTGGGATTATTGTGTTTCTGGATTTCTTAAATTTTTTTGGGTATTTCGGCTTGTACAAGAGACTGAGACTTAGAATTTTTTTTAAAATTTTTGGTTTATAAATTGAGCCTTAGAGACTCGATTTCCAGGTGGGAAAAAAATGCCACATCAAACCATGGAAATCGAGTCTTTGAGACTCGATTTATAGGCCAAAATCGAGTCTTTTAGACTCGAGATGCTAGTAAATAATATAGTTTGGGAATCGGAACTACTAACTATATAGTTGGAAAATTATGGTTAAATTCCCATTTTCGCCCCTTAAACTTCTTTTTATTATTATATTTTGTTTATTGGATTTGGTAGGGTTGAATAGGGAGTCAATGAAGTCTAACAAGTCATAAATTATAGTGAAAAATATAAATGGATGTTTTTCCATAAGGCACATGGCCTAGCTTGTACTTGGAGTTGTCATCATCTCAAAAGGTGTGTTTGTTTGTTTGGCCTAGCTTGTACCTGACGAGGAGTCCACGTGTTGCTCTTCTTTTACAAGTGACTTTTACTTGCATTCTATAGGTCTTATCCTAGGGTATTAAGATCTTCGGTAGATGCAAAAATTTTGTAAATTTGTATATTTAAAACCTATTTTTTCTATTTTATACTCTCAATTTTACAAAGCATCCACATCAGTTTGTCCATTATACACATCAATTTATTTAAATAATCATTTTTATTATTATTTTATTATATACCTCTTCATTAATATGTCCCTCATCTCTCTCATCCCAAGCCCCCTGCCCCCACACGCACACACATGGCTCTGGTGATATCAGCAACTCCAGTGACATCAGTAACTCCGGCGACATCGGCAATCGCTCTGGAGACAACGGTGACATCAACAGCCACGGCGAATCTGCCTTTCTCTCTTTCTCTCTCTCTCTCTCAATTTTGTATAGGTTTGATTTTTAGTTGATTTTGTTTTGGGTTGATTTTGAGTTGGGTTTGGGATGGGTTTTCCAACAGGATTTGAGTTGATTTTAAGTTGTTTTGTGTTGATTTTGAGTTATTTTAGGTTTGATTTTGTTGATTTTGTGTTTGGATTATCAAATGTTGAAATGGGTTGTGGTGGTAGACCGGTGATAGTTGGGTGGTGCTGGGTTGATATGGTGGTGGTGGTTGGGTGGTGGTGATCATCTGGGTTTTGGTTAATTTTGGCTTTGATTTCATCTAGGTTTTGCTTGGTTTTATAATAGGTTATTGTTAAATTTAGTTTTGGGGTTTTTGTATTTGGGTGAAACTTTCTTGACCAATGTTGGTCTGTAACAGAGGAGTAAGAATATGAGGGAGAAGAGAAAAGCCCGAGTTCGTTTCAAAGGAAGAAGAGAGAGAAAAAATGGAGCCAAATTGGGAAATTAATAAAATAATAATATGCATTTATGCATATTATTATTGTGCATTTATGCACAATTTTATACCCACTGATGTGGGTGTTTTTTTGAGTCAAAATATGTAAAATTACTTACTTTTTTGTATTTTGCAAGATTATGCAACCACTGATGTGGTTGCTCTAATAGTGGTAGAAAGTAAAGAAAATATATACGGTGAATACGTGGATTTTTTTCCATTGAGATAATAGTGGAAAATTATGGGATATTTTTAGTTGTCTCTCTTTTGGCCGGGAACTGTTATAAGTTTTTCTTGAATTGTTTGATTATTGAGTAAATAGTGCCTGAAAATTGTTCAGGTGATATCTAAGGATTTTAGAGGAACCGTTAGGGAAAATTTCTTTTGTGGTGAGTTAGCTGAGGTAAGTAATCTTATCCTAATTGGTTTTATTTTGCGTATTTTAACTACTGAAAATTGTTTACAATTGTTACAATTTTATTTTAATTGTTTTAGCTACATTGATTTAAAATAAAGAATTATCACAAATATATTTGATAACTGAGTGTATGATTTTATATATGTATTTGAGTGAAATATATTTTTGTTTGAACTATGATTGGATATATATGATTTTTAGACAATCTGACTATGTTTTGACTATGATGCCTAGCCAATGAGGGTTATTCATTGGTACTTTGATACCCAGCCAATGGGAGTTATTCATTGGTACCAAAACTAGTTCTATCTGGGGCATCACGAGCCTATCATGTTTTTGGACCCAGCTAATGGTGGATATATATTAGCACAAAACTAGTTTCATCTGAATCTGATGCCCAGTCACGGGGATATAATGTGACCATAGTTGTAAAGATTGTTAAGAATATGAATTATGTTGAATATTTGAATTGCTTAAAGTCCTTGAAACTGCTTATGTGTTTTTGGAACCTATTGTAAATTATAGCTTTGATATATATGGAAAACTGATTAATTTCTAATTCATCTATAATATATTTGTAACATTTAAAATATTCGATCTATATACAACTTATTATTTTACAAATCTATTTGCTTGATAGAACTTTTTAGGACTTTGGTTATTTATTGAGTTGTCAACGCACCCCCCCCCCCCCCTCGCCCCCCCTCTTTCTCCTTTCAGATTCTGATCAGGAAAAGTAGCATGTATTTGGCCTTCCACTGGGATGTGCATATGAGTGAAGTTTAGGAATCATTGGAAATAGATTTGGACTTTTAGGTTTAACACTGTCTTTTGTACAGACTTTAGTCTCAAAGATTTAGTTTATTTTCTTTATGATGTTGGAAGATTATTATTTTGGAGATCCTTTAAGAATTGCACTATTGAAGATATTTTTGGATTTATTGATAAAATTTTCTTTGAGGGTAATTCTTTAATTGTTAAGAAGGTCTTTCACACTTGTAGGGTGTAAACTTTATAAGTGTGTGGTTGTTGTCACATGCCTAGCTCTTACTTGGATTCGGGGCATGACATGTTAGGTTATGTACAGCAGTCCATAACAAAAGAGTTCGTAGATTCGAAACTAATTGTTGTAACGGTAATAAATAGTACATGAGATAGCAATAGATTTAAAGTTAAGCACATTGTACAACTTCAATTCTATTAGTTAATATGTTGCCTAGAGGATTGTTTAGGTTAAATCCTTCTTAGATTTTTTACTATGAAACAATAGTTCTATTGGTTTTCCAAAAGTCATCATTTATGGTGTCTATATGATATGTGCTTGATTGATATGTTACTCAATTTAATCAAGTGCATAATTAATTAATAATTTGGTTAAAAGTTAATGAATTTTGGGACAACCGAGGCCTAAAACTCAAACATATATTCATACAAACATATTGCTTATGTACGTGATTCAGTTTAATTCCCCCACGAATTTTTATGGCTCCGCTACTACGTACGTATGTATGTAGTACGTACAACATAAAAAGTCAAAAAGACGCGTGATTCGTCACCACATATCTCGATGACGGAAAATGTCGTTGAATTGTACATGTGTGCCATCTGGCCAGCTGTTTGTCTTTCATGTCACCAATGTGTTGTCTGAGCATTTGCGTCTATAACATTTTTTTTCACAATACTTTCACAACAAAATCTTATATGGTAAGTTGTTACTAGTTCTAATTTAAACCCACCATTTAAATTATATTTTTACTCACTAATATCAACTAACAACAATCTATCACTCCAAATTTATTGTAAAAATATTATGAAAATACCATAGTAGTAATATTACTCAATTTTGATTTCTTATTCCTTATATTATTTTTCTTCCTTTCTTTAGTTTTTTTTTTTCATCCATACGTTTTTTTCTCTCTTTTTTACTCTTGTTTTTTCTCTTCCACTCATGTACACCTACCCCAATATCAATCTTCACACACCTTTTCTTTTACTAGTTCTTGATCTCTAGAACATATCTCCACTTCTCCCTCTCTCTTTCTTTCTCTCTCTAACGCACACATACAAAGAAAAAGAGAAAGAGAAAGTGTCAATGCCAACGAAACAGTGAATTGGGTTTATTCAACTCTTTCCACTTTCACTTGCTTTTTTTTTTTTTTTTTTTTCATTTTCAAATTTGGTTGGTAAATTGGCCTATTTAACACGCTTTTTATTTTTAATTCTTTTACATACATATGAGCTATACTAAAAAAACAAAATATTAACACAATAAATTGCAACAATAATTTCAGAATTGTTGAGGTGTTAAATCCTTGTAGGCCAAAATAAAATAATAACATATCATACAGGAACCAATCAAAGCAAAAAAATAAAATTATTGTAAAAAAGAAAGTGCGACATCCATAACATTTTTCACAACACATTCATAACAAAGCTTAGGAGGTAAATTGTTATTGGTTCAAATTTAAGTTTACCAATGAAATTGCTTTTTTGCCCATCAATAACAACCCAAAACAACATATTACTTATGATTTGTTGTGAAAATGTTGTAAACATAGCATTTATCTTGTGAAAATACTAAGACAATTTGCTGTCATCATAATATTTTTATAAACACTAAAGTATCAATTCTTTACGAATCAAAATAAAATATAACAAAATTATTGAATTACGAAAATGTTGTACCATTATGTTGTGTTTCTAGAAAAAGTGTCAATGCTAAAGAAACAGTGAATTTGGTTTACTCAACTCTTTTCGCTTTCTCTTTTCTTTTTTTTTCTTTTTAAAATTTGGTTGGTAAAATGGCCTATTAAACACGCTTTTTATTTTTTATTCTTTCATATACATATGAGCTACCTATATATAAAAAGTGTCAATGCTAAAGAAACAGTGAATTTGGTTTACTCAACTCTTTTCGCTTTCTCTTTTCTTTTTTTTTCTTTTTAAAATTTGGTTGGTAAAATGGCCTATTAAACACGCTTTTTATTTTTTATTCTTTCATATACATATGAGCTACCTATATATAAAAAGTGTCAATGCTAAAGAAACAGTGAATTTGGTTTATTCAACTCTTTCTGCACTCACTTGCTTTTTTTTTTTTTTTTTTCATTTTCAAATTTGGTTGGTAAATTGGCCTATTGAAAACGCTTTTTATTTTTTATAATTTTATATACATATGAGCTACTCTAAAAAAATAAAATATTAACACAACAAATTGATACAATATTTTCACAATTGTTGAGGTGTTAATTCCTTATAGGCCAAAATAAAATAATAAAATATCATATTGGAACTGTGGGTACTTGCCCCGCCATTAAGCAGTGTTTGTCCGCTTTGGGGAGCCAAGCCCTTACGGATTTGTCACGAAGGGGTGGGAGTCCAGGATCTTCACCATTTTTGGCTTTACACCTTTGTCCCACATCGCCTAAGTAACCCTCCCACTCATGCTTTATATGCCCTTGGAGCTTGCATGAGTGTAAATCCAGTGTTCTAATGTGGTTAATACAGAGGATCCACTTAATGTGGCAACTGCAAACCACAGAGCATACTAATCAGGACAATAATCAAAGTATACTAATCAAAGGAGAGAGAAACTAATCACAAGGCTCTGATAATCAAGTAGAACACTAAGGAGTTTGCTCTTAAAAGTCCTTAGAGAATTTTATTTGCCATAGTCTCCTTGTGGACGTTTAAGCCTGAAGTTGGTGTTTTAAGTCCTGATAGGTCTTTGGTAAATAGTTCTTTCTATCAGAAACTATCATGGCAAGTCCATCTTTGGAAGTAACTGATACCACTAAATCTGTTTTTGATCTTTCTCTATGAAAGTCTACTGCAAATAGGCTAGACTACTTGTATGAAATTTCCCATGTACCTGAGGATAGTAAAATCCCTATTACTGATTTTCCTATTGTAAATCCTTATATTGTGTTTGATAAACCCCAAGTCTCTTTCAAAAAATCCATAAAAAAATTGTTAGGTCCCTCTTAGTCTTCTACTGTAAAGGAGTATGTCCAAGCCTCTAAGTTTGACCAGTATAATATTCCAGCAAGAAACAGAAAACATCATCACCCTTGCCCTTCCTAGAGAATTTGTAATCCCATGGCAAAAACAAGGCTACACACACCTCCATTTCGGAGCAATAAGGTTGGCTCTAACTTTCCACGGAAGAAAGGGACTCCCTGTAGTCTCTAAAATTTCACTTCTTGATTCCAGATTTCTGGAATATCAAAATGCTGTCATAGGAACGGTCCAAACTACTTTAAATGCAGGAACAATTTTTGTTACCCTTTTTCCAAACTTCAATATGTCTCTAAAGGACCCTCATCTTTGTGATGCTCTTAAAGTACAAGTTCAAATTACAGGAGCCTCTCAAGTGCAAGATATGTCTGCTACCACACTTCACTACCAGCTAGCTTATAGGCTTCAGAATCATGCTTTTGACATGGCGGTTCCAGACATAGCCCAATCAAATGATGCGTTGTTGATCCAAGTTGATCCGGGAATGACACCCATGTGTACGTTTGTCCCAAGACAACTTAGCAAAGATCAGATGGCTTCTCTTTTCCCAGAAACATGGATTACGAAATATGAGATGCTTCATCAAGCAACCAAACTGATTCAGTCAAAAGACCCTCTTTTCATAAGAAAAGCAAATGGTGAAATAGAGACGAAATTCCTGACAGAACCACCAGAAAAGAAGGATGTAATAGTCTTCCCAACCCAAATTGCCATGCTTCAACTAGTATCCTATGTTGGAGAAGATGGTCTCCAAATCAAAGCATTTCGAGAAGATGGAAAGCCTTGCTATGAAGGGAAATCACCCTCTGGACACATATGGTGGGACATTTGTGATTGTGTTGATTGCCAGGAGGAAGAAGTTTTTGAAGAAGATTATCCCAGGAGAAAGAAAAATTCTTCTCAGCAAAAGCTCAAAGAAAGATATGAAGTAGGAGATCCAGAAGTTGATCTTCTAGGAGAACCTTCTGGAAAATTTGATTATTATGTTCTTTATCCTAGAACCAAAAGACAAGCCTCTCCCTCTCCCCCTCCATGTAAAGAAAATCATGACCAAAACCAGAAATCTCCAATAATCCCATATTACCAAAAAATCTTTTCCCAAAACTCAAAATACCAACCCCTCTTAGAGCCTTCCCCCTGTTACATGTTTGACCAAGCCTCACCTTCCTACTCCCAGAACTTTCCTCCATTAGAAAGCTTTTACCACCCCTAAACCAATACCAAACATGTCTGGAAGATTAAAAATCCTGTTGGAACTAACTCAGATGGCACCAAAAAACAGGTCTCTTCGGTAGAAGCAGCTTTGAACTAGCAAACGGAGAATGTTGTAGCACAAAACAAAGTCCTTTCAAGAATTTTAGATAACCAGCAAAGGATGGCTGAAGCAGTCACTCATACTTTTTCATCCTCCAATTCTCTTATTGAGGATTTGAAGAAGAAAATCAAGGCAGTGGAGCAAGAATTGACAATTATTGCTTCCATAGTTAAAGACCTGTCTATCTCCTTTCCACTTATTGGACAAAAAGAAAAAGAGAAAAAGCAGTTGCTGTTACAACTCCAATCTATGGAAGACTCACAGAAAGAAACTACTCAGACTCTCCCAATGCATGTCCATACACCCTACCAGCCTCGGCAACTATTATATAAAGACCTAGCCATGCCTTTGACCTCACCATTTTTACCAGCCTCTCCTTTTCAAAACCCACAACCATTAGCCATGACACATCCTACTCATAATCCTTTTAGAACAAGCGGAATTTTCCCCAGTATTACAAATACAGTTCCACTCCAACCAGAACCACAAGCCAGCCCTCAAAATAACATTTCCATGAAAAAAGATAAAGAACAAGTATACCAATTCCCAGATCCAACTGTTGGTGCTTCTTCTAGACCCCTAGATATGAACATGTTGGCTGTAGACCCTGATCCCCCAAATCCAATTTCATCATTCCTAAGAACCCTCACTCTTAATGACCCAAGAGAACCTTTAGTGCTTCCAATAATTGAGGATGCTGACCTAGATTTATCCGACCTTGGCCTGGAAGAGGTGTTTATGACGAATGATGAACCAAAAGAAGAAGAAGATGATGTTCTTCATCCTAACAAGCCTCCATCCCCTCCACCAATTTTTCCTCCACCACCCTTTATTCCAAAATATCAAACAAGGTTGGTTTATTCTCCAACTACAGATTCAAAGCATTTGTTCACCCTAGATAATGCTCCTCCTTCCAAATGGCATGACGAGATCTTTAGCATGTATTCCTGGTGTATTGCTGAGCTTCAAGCCCCGAATGCCACTATTGCCCAAACCATTGCTAAATTTGTGGCAAGGATTACAGGAAGACTAAGAGAATGGTGGATCAATCTGAGAGAATATAGACAAAGACAGGCAGCCCAATGCAAAACTTTGGAAGATTTTTTCACAATTGTCCATAACGAATTTCTTGGCTCGGCGACTCATTACACAGAGGTGGCTCGAGAAGAATTCCTCTTGATGAAATATTGCTCATTTGAAAGGAAAAATTTGGAGAAACATTTTGACAGGATGTCAAGGAGATACTACTCTTTCAATGGTATGGATGATGTTAATGCCAAGCATACTTTTCTCAACTCCCTTCCTGAACCATTAGGAGATGAAACTCTCCGTATGATGAATCTTCAAAAAATAACTTTGCAACAATCTTCCTTGGGAGAAATCTATCAGCATGTGCTAATTGCTCTGGAAAAGCTCTGTAACCAGAGGAAATTTCTTTCCGAAATTGACAAGGTCCATAGCAAGCTAAAAGACAATTGTAGGAGAAAAGACTTGCAGATAAAGTGCTATTGGAAAAATTGTGCCTGTCCATAGAAGAAAAGAAATCATTTCAAAAAAAATTTTGGAAAGAAGAGATATTATGCAGGGAAAAAGAAAAAACCTTTTGGGAAGAAGAAATGGAAGTTTCTCAGAAGGAAGCAGTTTAAAGGAAAAACTTCGAAAGTCTGCTTTGTATGTAGAAGACCAGGACATTTTGCAAAAAATTGCCCGAAAAAAGAAAAAGCAGCAAAGCTTCTTGAACAAGCTCAAATCCATGCAGAAGATATTCCTTTCTCAGATGTAGAGTCACTCTTTTCCCTGGATGATGACTACTTCCCTCAAGCTTTGGCGGTCATGGCCTATTCCACTTCAGAAGAAGACTCAGAGCCAAACAATGAATATGATTCAGACCCAGAAATCCAAGCCATTTTCACATCCCAGCCAATTATAGCTCCCCTGACCAATCCAACACCTATAGCTCAAGTACACCTTCTCCTGGATACCTACTCTAGACCTATTCCAGTGATAGCCTTATTTGATACAGGAGCAGCAGCAACAATCCTTCATCCCAAAATTCTACCTGAGGAATGTTGGCTACCCTATCACCAAATGTTTAGAGTAGCAAATGGAGAAACATTCCTTATAACCCTAAAAAGTAAGCCTATCCTCATCAGAATCTTTCCAATCCTGACCATTAAACACCAAGTTCTTGGATCCCCTCTTACAAGCAGAGACCTTCTCATAGGATTTGATCTCCTTCATCAGATACTGTTGAGGTCTAAAAAGGATCATAGTAAGAGAGGCCCAAAAGAGTGAGTCAGGCCCAAAAGGAAAAGAACAAGCTAAGTCCAAGAAGCAGGTGCAGGGGAACCACGAGGGAATAAAGAGGCCCAGGAGACTCGAAGCCCAGACGAAGAAACATCAAGAAGGAAAAGAAACTCACGGCAAGAGGCTAAGTAGCCAGGATCCTTAGCAATCATCAAGAGGCGTGAATCCTTCCAGGCGCATAGTCAAAGAAGATTAAGACAGTTCGAAAGAAAAGGACGGAAAAGAAAATAAGAAACAGAGCAAAGGAACACAAACACCAAAATACCCAGCGACTCTCATGACACAAGCAGGAAGCGTCCCAGGGAACCAGAACAGAGAAATACGAAAAAAGAGAATAGCATCGAGTGACTTTCAATTTGGCAGAATGGGATTTCGCCCAGATGGGAAAAAAGGGGCAAACGGGGAATTGACAAACGGTGATGCCGAGAAGGGCATACCTCAGCACATCCCAAAGGAGGTAGCCAACCAAGGACTTTCAAAAGAATCAGAGCGGAAAAAGATAGGAAAAAGAAGAGATTTTCTAGAGAAAAGGACTATCAGTAAATTTGTGGTGAAGAGAAAGAAAACACTAAGGGAAAAGTGAGTATTGCTTCCCGGTATCCTGTAAAAGGCCACTATTGCACATGCTTGGATTCAAAGGGAATCAAACTTTGCAAGTTTTGAAGGCTGAAATAGCAACTCAAGACTGTAATTTTTGAGCTCGATTGAACCTTGAATCACGTCCTAGTGAGCTTTCTGTAATTTAACAAAGAACATATTAATGAAATATTTCTCAGTAATCTCAGGATCCCTTTAACGTTAACTTTTGCACCACTTTGCTAATCCTGCTTCTTTCCTTTTGAATTTATCTTGTTGTTTTGGCATTTTTCAATACGAATATCCTTGCTTGTCATTTTTTCTTGTATTGTTAGGAGCATCCCCTCTATATTACTTGACTTTTAAACAGCCTTTTAGCTGCGGTGAGTCAAGGCTCGGTTCACCAAACCTCTTATTTAGGCCCGGGATCCTTGGGCCTACGTGTCACAAAAAAGGCACTCTCACAGATACCAAGTCTCAGATGGTCTTCGAAAGGACTCATGCATAAACAACATCTTCTCACTTGGACCCAAGGACTCTGAAATTCCAGATTATTAAAGACTGTTGTGCAAATAGCCATTCTGAATTTCTCCTTAAAAATCCAAACCCCTTGTGGAAAAACCCAAAATTTTTCATATACCTCCCATTCAAGAAAAATGAGGATGTTAACCCCACAAAAGCCAGTCACAGAGGAATGAACCCAGAACATTTAGCCTTGGCCACTCAAGAACTATCCACTCTCCTGTCCGAAGGCCTCATTGAACCCACGACTTCTCCCTGGGCATGTGAAGCCTTTTATGTCAATAAGCATGCTGAGCAGGTTCGAGGTAAACTCAGATTGGTAATCAATTACCAAGATCTCAATCACTTTCTTGCAGACGACAAATTTCCTTTGCCAAACAAGAGTGCTCTTTTCTAGCATCTTTCAAATGCAAAAGTATTTTCAAAGTTTGATCTCAATGCAGGATTTTGGCAATTAGGCATCCATCCAGAAGAAAGATGCAAGACGGCTTTTTGTATTCCAGATCACCATTATCAATGGACCGTGATGCCTTTTGGTCTAAAAAATGCTCCCTCTTAATTCCAAAAAGCAATGGTAATGTTGTTCCAGCCACTTTTGACCAATGCATTAATCTATGTGGATGATATCCTTTTGTTCTCAAAAGATGAAGAATCCCATACCAAGTTACTCACTGAATTTTATAATTTAGTAAAATCTCAAGGAATAATGCTTTCAGAAAAGAAAATGGTCATAGGACAGTCTTCTATAGACTTTTTGGGAGTAAATATCTCGGATGGAAAGTATACTTTACAGCCTCACATAGCTACCTCTTTGAGTGAATTTCCAGACAAGCTCACAAGTGCCAAGCAGATACAACAGTTCCTTGGAATTCTAAATTACATGTCAGATTTCATTCCAAAAGTCTCCAGATACAGGAATTGTTTGGCCCAGTTATTAAAGAAATCTCCTCCCGAATGGAACTCTACTCACACTGAAGTGGTTCAACAATTGAAAAGGTTATCAGAAAAGCTTCCTCCCTTACAGATTCCAGGACCAGGAAAACGAATATTGCAGACAGATGCAAGTGATTAATATTGGGCAGTAGCTCTTTTTGAAGAAATTGAAGGTAAAAGGAGTATTTGTGGCTATAAAAGTGGTGCATTCAAGCCTTCAGAAATTCACTATCACTCTACTTTCAAAGAAATTCTTGCAGTCAAAAATAGAATTGAAAAATTCCAATTCCACCTTCTTGGACATAATTTTCTAGTAGAAATGGATATGTCCTCCTTCCCCAAAATGTTCCAGTTCAAGAGAAAAATGCTCCCACATCCCCAGTTACTCAGATGGTCAAATTGGTTTTCACAATGGTCTTTTCAGGTCAAGCATATCAAGGGAAAAGATAACCTTCTCACTGATTATCTCTCAAGAAAACCTCCAACCCTTAACACCACAATCCTCTCTCCACCCTTATGTGTATATCCTGTTACAGATCCATCCTCATCCTTAAGCCTTTCTCCTATAGTCCCTGATGATATCCTTGGCATAATTGAAGACCTTCCCTCAGAAATAAAAGACCAGATAAAGACCTTGACCCTTAAAGCAAGAACCTAAAGAATCATTAAAGCCCTCCATGATTACCTCAAAAGGTGCCAGCCCCATTTCCTGGCCATTTTCCCTGATATAGACCAACCATGGAAAACTCCTTTTGCTTTTTGGATAACAAATTGGACGGTTGCACATTACCTTTACATGTGGTATTTACTCAACGAATATCACTTGTGCCTCCATTTTGAGCTAGAATTTTATGCATATATTTTCCCACGAGAAAACAGATATTTTCATAAATTCTGGTTTGAAATTCTGAAAAATAATGCTCATGATGGACAATGGATAAGGTACCCTACCACAGAACATCCAAGATTTGGAAGCAAGATTACTTCAGCAAGTGTAATTGTTAAGCTTAATTCCAAAAATGACATCCGAGCAGACGGAATTTTTCACCCAGCAGAAATACATTGGGTCATTAATCCAGATGGCACTCCTCACACACATCGGGACCCATCTTGGGTATCCTGTTACCATGCTCTCACAATAACAGAATCCCTAAACAAAGGAATCTTCCCTGAAATAGTACCCATGGATCCAGAAGTTTGTAGACAGCAATGGCCACATGAAGATCACTGGGAAATGCCCAATCCTCTTATTGGGAATGATGACCCCTATTATCATAACCATAATCCAGATGTCAATACTGATGTAGATGAAGAATGGTTCCAAGGAAGAGATGGATGGGACTAGTTATTTATAACACTTAAAAAAAAAAAAAAAAAAAGGTCCTAGAAACGTCTTCAGACGTGGCATCCTTTTCCTCGACAGGAATACTCCTACTCCCTCTTTAGAAGCTTATCCACATACAGACCTATCCTCCATCCAAAATGGACACTTGTTCACCAGCCCCAGCTCCAATTCTGCTACATCTGAAACCTATCCTGGCATGCACAATTATGATAACGCTTTGGCCCCTACTCTCTACTGAAATGAATATTGTACATTATCTCTAAGCTTGGTAGTCTATAAATAGCATCCTTGTAACTCTGAAGAAGCAAGAGTGAAAAAAAAGAAAAGAAAGAAATCCCTTAGAAACCTTGTAAGATCACCAGTCCCTGTAAAATGTTCCTCAGTATCTTCAATGTCAAATGTAAAAAAGTTGTTGAAGAATTGGAGGATGAAAATGTATGAGTGACTGCTTCAGCCATCCTTTGCTGGTTATCTAAAATTCTTGAAAGGACTTTGTTTTGTGCTACAGCATTCTCTGCTTGCCAGTTCAAAGCTGCTTCTGCCGAAGAGAACTGTTTTTTGGTGCCATCTGAGTTAGTTCCAACAGGATTTTTAATCTTCCAGACATGTTTGGTATTGGTTTGGGGGTGGTCAAAGCTTTCTAACGGAGGAAAGTTCTGGGAGTAGGAAGGTGAGGCTTGGTCAAACATGTAACAAGGGGAAGGCTCTAGCAGGGGTTGGTATTTTGAGTTTTGGGAAAAGATTTTTTGGTAATATGGGATTAATGGAGATTTCTGGTTTTGGTCATGATTTTCTTTACATGGAGGGGGAGAGGGAGAGGCTTGTCTTCTGGTTCTGGGATAAAGAACATAATAATCAAATTTTCCAGAGGGTTCTTTTAGAAGATCAACTTCTGGATCTCCTGCTTCATATCTTTCTTTGAGCTTTTGCTGAGAATTTTTCTTTCTCTTGGGATAATCTTCTTCAAAAGCTTCTTCCTCCTGGCAATCAACACAATCACAAATGTCCCACCATATGTGTCTAGAGGGTGATTTCCCTTCATAGCAAGGCTCTCCATCTTCTCGAAATGCTTTGATTTGGAGACCATCTTCTCCAACATAGGATACTGGTTGAAGCATGGCAATTTGGGTTGGGAAGACTATTACATCCTTCTTTTCTGGTGGTTCTGTTAGGAATTTCGTCTCTACTTCACCATTTGCTTTTCTTATGAAAAGAGGGTCTTTTGACTGAATCAGTTTGGTTGCTTGATGAAGCATCTCATATTTCGTAGTGGTACACTCATGCAAGCTCCAAGGGCATATAAAGCATGAGTGGGAGGGTTACTTAGGCGATGTGGGACAAAGGTGTAAAGCCAAAAATGGTGAAGATCCTAAACTCCCACCCTTTCGTGACAAATCCGTGAGGGCTTGGCTCTCCAAAGCGGACAAACACTGCTTAATGGTGGGGCAAGTACCCACATTTTGTATGGATAAAATTTGGAGCCCAGGCCCGCACTGTATGGAATCCTGGTTCAAAAAGCCCAATACAATGAATTTTGTAGAGTATGGGTCAAAGAACTAGATTTGGATAAGTTAAGCAAAGGCTTGCATGAGATTATGGAACACACAGATAAGAACAGAAGCTGTTATGATGGAATAACCTCCGGTCCGAGGAGACACAGAATTTAATTTATGAATACAGATCACTGCTTTAGGGTTCTTTTGCATGCTACAGTATTCTCTCTCCTTTTTTTTCGTCCTCACTTCATGAGGGTTTCTATACATTATATAGGCTCCTTCTGATCATCTGGGTCTTACACTTGTTGATCATCTAAATCCCCACTTGAGCACCTATCCCATCAGACACACTTTCAGTCCTTTGTGAGTTGCGGTAGCCAAGGTAACACTGTTCAGGAGTCTTCTCCATATTAATGCGGCCAAGAAAGTAGCTGCAGTGCATTTAATGTGGTGGTGGTAGCTTTTGCTTAGATACTTTGGGTCCTCTTCCTTTTCATGGGTTTAGGGGATGACCTTCAATGGTTTGAACATGCCTCCGCCCCGGATTTTAAGTATTCGAGGAGGAGCTCCGCCTTGGACCATCTTTCTTTGTCTCCCGTGATAAGCCTTATAACGTAGATCTTCTAAGCCATGTTGCCTCCTCGGACTAGTTGGTGTCCTTGGACAGACCCAAGGCCCAACCTGTTACTTTGGGCCATAGTGCCCACCGGAACCAATCACAGCAAAAAATAAAGGTATTATAAAAAAAAAAAAAAAATGCAACATCCATAACATTTTTCGCAACACTTTCATAACAAATCATAGGAGGTAAATTGTTATTGGTTCAAATTCAAATTTACGAATGAAATTACGTTTTTGCACACCAATAACAACCCGAAACAACACACTACCTATGATTTGCAGTGAAAATGTTGTAGACATTGCATTTCTCTTGTGAAAATATCAAAACAATTTGTTGTCGTCATAATATTTTTACAACTACTAAAGTAAAAATTCCTCACGAATCAAAATAAAATATAACAAAATTATGGCATTACAAAAATGTTGTACCATGATGTTGTGTTTCTAGAAAAAGAGTCAGTGCCAAAGAAACAGTGAACTTTGTTTACTGAACACTTTTCGCTTTCACTAGCTTCCTTTTTGTCATTTTCAAACTTGGTTGCTAAATTGGCCCATTGAACACGCTATTTATTTTTTATTCTTTAATATACATCAGAGCTACCTATATACAAAAAGTGTCAATATCAAAGAAACAGTGAATTGGGTTTATTCAACTCATTTCGCTATCACTCGCTTTTTTTTTTTTTTTTTTTTTTCATTTTCAAATTTGGTTGGTAAATTGTCCTATTGAACAAGCTTTTTATTTTTTATTATTTTATATACATATGAGCTACTCTAAAAAAAATATATTAACACAATAGATTGATACAATATTTTCACAACTGTTGAGGGGTTAATTCCTTATAGGCAAAAATAAAATAATAAAATATCATATTGGAACCAGTCACAGCAAAAAATAAATGTATTGTAAGAAAAAAAATGCAACATCCATAACATTTTTTGCAACACTTTCATAAGAAAGCATAGGAGGTAAATTGCTATTGGTTCAAATTCAAATTTACGAATGAAATTACGTTTTTGCACTCCAATAACAACCCGTAACAACACACTACTTATAATTTGCTGTGAAAATGTCGTAGACATTGCATTTCTCTTGTGAAAATATTAAAACAATTTGTTGTCATCATAATATTTTTACAACAACTAAAGTATCAATTCTTTACGACTCAAAATAAAATATAACAAAATTATGGTATTACGAAAATGTTGTACCATGATGTTGTGTTTCTAGAAAAAGTGTCAGTGCCAAAGAAACAGTGAACTTTGTTTATTGAACTCTTTTCACGTTCACTTGCTTCCTTTTTTTCATTTTTAAACTTGGTTGGTAAATTGGCCCATTGAACACGCTTTTTATTTTTTATTCTTTAATATAGATCTGAGCTACCTATTCACAAAAAGTTTCAATACCAAAGAAACAATGAATTGGGATTATTCAGCTCTTTCCGATTACACTCGCGTTTTTTTTTTTTTTTTTTTTTTTTCATTTTCAAATTTGGTTGGTAAATTGGCCTATTGAACAAGCTTTTTATTTTTTATTATTTTATATACATATGAGCTACTCCAAAAAAATAAAATATTAACACAATAAATTGATACAATATTTTCACAATTGTTGAGGTGTTAATTCCTTATAGGCAAAAATAAAATAATAAAATATCATATTGGAACCAGTCACAGCAAAAAATAAATGTATTGTAAAAAAAAAAAATGCAACATCCATAACATTTTTTGCAACACTTTCATAAGAAAGCATAGGAGGTAAATTGCTATTGGTTCAAATTCAAATTTACGAATGAAATTACGTTTTTGCACTCCAATAACAACCCGTAACAACACACTACTTATAATTTGCTGTGAAAACGTCGTAGACATTGCATTTCTCTTGTGAAAATATTAAAACAATCTGTTGTCATCATAATATTTTTACAACAACTAAAGTATCAATTCTTTACGAATCAAAATAAAATATAACAAAATTATGGTATTACGAAAATGTTGTACCATGATGTTGTGTTTCGAGAAAAAGTGTCAGTGCCAAAGAAACAGTGAACTTTGTTTATTGAACTCTTTTCACGTTCACTTGCTTCCTTTTTTTCATTTTTAAACTTGGTTGGTAAATTGGCCCATTGAACACGCATTTTATTTTTTATTCTTTAATATAGATCTGAGCTACCTATTTACAAAAAGTGTCAATACCAAAGAAATAGTGAATTGGGATTATTCAACTCTTTCCGATTACACTCGCTTTTTTTTTTTTTTTTTTTTTTTCATTTTCAAATTTGGTTGGTAAATTGGCCTATTGAACAAGCTTTTTATTTTTTATTATTTTATATACATATGAGCTACTCTAAAAAAATAAAATATTAACACAATAAATTGATACAATATTTTCACAATTGTTGAGGTGTCAATTCCTTATAGGCCAAAATAAAATAATAAAATATCATATTGAAACCAATCACAGCAAAAAATAAAGGTATTGTAAAAAAAAAAAAAAATGCAACATCCATAACATTTTTTGCAACACTTTCATAACAAAGCGTAGGAGGTAAATTGTTATTAGTTTAAATTAAAATTTATGAATGAAATTATGTTTTTGCACTCCAATAATAACCCGTAACAACACACAACTTATGATTTGCTGGGAAAATGTTGTAGACATTGCATTTCTCTAATGAAAATATTAAAACAATTTGTTGTCATCATAATATTTTTGCAACTAGTAAACTATCAATTATTTATGAATCAAAATAAAATATAACAAAATTATGGTATTACAAAAATGTTGTACCATGATATTGTGTTTCTAGAAAAAGTGACTATGCCAAAGAAACAGTGAACTTGGTTTATTGAACTCTTTTCGCTTTCACATGCTTCCCTTTTTTCATTTTTAAACTTGGTTGGTGAATTGGCCCATTGAACACGCTTTTTATTTTTTATTCTTTTATATACATCTAAGCTACCTATATACAAAAAGTGTCAATAACAAAGAAACAGTGAATTGGGTTTATTCAACTCTTTCCGCTTTCACTTGCTTTTTTTTTTTTTTTTTTTTTTTCATTTTCAAATTTGGTTGGTAAATTGGCCTATTGAACAAGCTTTTTATTTTTTATTGTTTTATATACATATGAGCTACTCGAAAAAAATAAAATATTCACACAATAAATTGATACAGTATTTTCACAATTGTTGAGGTGTTAATTCCTTATAGGCCAAAATAGAATAATAAAATATCATATTGGAAACAATCACATTAAAAAATAAAGATATTGTAAAAAAAAAAAAAAAATGCAACATCCATAACATTTTTCGCAACACTTTCATAACGAAGCATAGGGGGTAAATTGTTATTGGTTAAATTAAAATTTACGAATGAAATTATAGTTTTGCACTCCAATAATAACCCGTAACAACACACTACTTATGATTTGCTGTGAAAATATTGTAGGCATTGCATTTCTCTTGTAAAAATATTTAAACAATTTGTTGTCGTCATAATATTTTTACAACTACGAAAGTATCAACACTTTACGAATCAAAATAAAATATAACAAAAATATGGTGTTATGAAAGTGTTGTTCTATGATGTTGTGTTTCTAGAAAAAGTGTCAGTGCCAAAGAAACAATGAACTTGGTTTACTGAACTCCTTTCGCTTTCACTTGCTTCCTTTTTTTCATTTTTAGACTTGGTTGGTAAATTGGCCCATTGAACACGCTTTTTATTGTTTATTCTTTTATATACATCTGAGCTACCTATTTACAAAAAGTGTCAATACCAAAGAAACAGTGAATTGTGTTTATTAAACTCTTTCCGCTTTCACTTGCTTTTTTTTTTTTTTTTTTTTTTCATTTTCAAATTTGATTGGTAAATTGGACTATTGAACAAGCTTTTTATTTTATTTTATTTTTATATACATATGAGCTACTCTAAAAAAATAAAATATTAACACAAAAAATTGATACAATATTTTCACAATTGATGACTTGTTAATTCCTTATTGGCCAAAATAGAATAATAAAATATCAAATTGGAAACAATCACAGCAAAAAATAAAGGTATTGTAAAAAAAAAAAAAAAAATGCAACATCTACAACATTTTTCACAACACATTTATAACAAAGCGTAGAATGTAAATTGTTCTTGGTTCAAATTCAAATTTACGAAAGAAATTACGTTTTTGCACTCCAATAATAAACTATAACAACACACTACTTATAATTTACTGTGAAAATGTTGTAGACATTGCATTTCTCTTGTGAAAATATTAAAACAATTTGTTCTCGTCATAAGATTTTTACAACTACTAAAGTATCAATTCTTTACTAATCAAAATAAAATATAACAAAATTAAGGTATAATGAAAACGTTGTACCATGATGTTGTGTTTCCTGAAAAAGTGTCAGTGCAAAAGAAATAGCGAACTTTGTTTACTGAACTCTTTTGGCTTTCACTTGCTTCCTTTTTTTCATTTTTAAACTTGGTTGGTAAATTGGCCCATTGAACACGGTTTTTATTTTTTATTCTTTAATATACATCTGAGCTACCTATATAAAAAAAGTGTCAATACCAAACAAACAGTGAATTGTGTTTATTCAACTCTTTCCACTTTCACTCACTTTTTTTTTCTTCATTTTCAAATTTGGTTGGTAAATTGGCCTATTGAAAAAGCTTTTTATTTTTTATTATTTTATATACATATGAGCTACTCTAAAAAAATAAAATATTAACACAATAAATTGATACAATGTGTTCGTAATTGTTGAGGTGTTAATTCCTTATAGGCCAAAATAAAATAATAAAATATCATATTGGAAACAATCACAGCAAAAAATAAAGGTATTGTAAAAAAACAAAATGCGACGTCCATAACATTTTTCGCAACACTTTCATAACAAAGCATAGGAGGTAAATTGTTATTGGTACAAATTAAAATTTATGAATGAAATTACATTTTTGCACTCCAATAATAACCCGTAACAACACACTACTTACGATTTGATGTGAAAATCTTGTAGACATTGCATTTCTCTTGTGAAAATATTAAAACAATTTGTTGTCGTCATAATATTTTTACAACTACTAAAGTATCAATTCTTTACGAATCAAAATAATATATAACAAAATTATGGTATTACGAAAATGTTGTTCTATGATGTTGTGTTTCTAGAAAAAGTGTCTGTGCCAAAGAAACAGTGAACTTGGTTTACTGAACTCTTTTCGTTTTCACTTGCTTCCTTTTTTTCATTTTTAGAATTGGTTGGTAAATTGGCCCATCGAACACGCTTTTTATTGTTTATTCTTTTATATACATCTGAGCTACCTATTTACAACAAGTGTCAATATACCAAAGAAACGCTGAATTGTGTTTATTATACTCTTTCCGCTTTCACTTGCTTTTTTTTTTTTTTTTTTCTTTTTCAAATTTGATTGGTAAATTGGCCTATTGAACAAGCTTTTTATTTTTTTATTATTTTATATACATTTGAGCTACTCTAAAAAAATAAAATATTAACACAAAAACTTGATACAATATTTTCACAATTGTTGAGGTGTTAATTCCTTATTGGCCAAAATAGAATAATAAATTATCATATTGGAAACAATCACAGCAAAAAATAAAGTTATTGTAAAAAAAAAAATGCAACATCTATAACATTTTTCGCAACACTTTCATAACAAAGAATAGAAGGTAAATTGTTATTGGTTCAAATTCAAATTTACGAAAGAAATTACGTTCTTGCACTCCAATAATAACCCGTAACAACACACTACTTATGATTTGTTGTGAAAATGTTGTAGACATTGCATTTCTCTTGTGAAAATATTAAAACAATTTGTTGTCGTCATAATATTTTTACCACTACTAGAGTATCAATTCTTTATGAATCAAAATAAAATATAACAAAATTATGGTATTACGAAAATGTTGTACCATGATGTTGTGTTTCTAGAAAAAGTGTCAGTGCCAAAGAAAGAGTGAACTTTGTTTACTGAACTCTTTTGGCTTTCACTTGCTTCCTTTTTTTCATTTTTAAACTTGGTCGGTAAATTGGCCCATTGAACACGCTTTTTACTTTTTATTCTTTAATATACATCTGAGCTACCTATATACAAAAAGTGTCAATACCAAAGAAATAGTGAATTGGGTTTATTCAACTCTTCCACTTTCACTCGCTTTTTTTTTTTTTTTTTTTTTTTCATTTTCAAATTTGGTTGGTAAATTGGCCTATTGAACAAGAGTTTTATTTTATTTTATTTTTATATACATATGAGCTACTCTAAAAAAAATAAAATATTATCACAATAAATTGATACAATATTTTCACAATTGTTGAGGTGTTAATTCCTTATAGGCCAAAATAAAATAATAAAATATCATATTGAAACCAATCACAGCAAAAAATAAAGGTATTGTAAAAAAAAAAAAAAAAATGCAACATCCATTGCATTTTTTGCAACACTTTCATAACAAAGCGTAGGAGGTAAATTGTTATTAGTTTAAATTAAAATTTACAAATGAAATTATGTTTTTGCACTCCAATAATAACCTGTAACAACACAAAACTTATGATTTGCTGGGAAAATGTTGTAGACATTGCATTTCTCTAATGAAAATATTAAAACAATTTGTTGTTGTCATATTATTTTTGCAACTAGTAAAGTATCAATTCTTTATGAATCAAAATAAAATATAACAAAATTATGGTATTGCAAAAATGTTGTGCCATGATATTGTGTTTCTAGAAAAGTGACTATGCCAAAGATACAGTGAACTTGGTTTGTTGAACTCTTTTCGCTTTCACATGCTTCCCTTTTTTCATTTTTAAACCTGGTTGGTAAATTGGCCCATTGAACACGCTTTTTATTTTTTATTCTTTTATATACATCTGAGCTACCTATATACAAAAAGTGTCAATACCAAAGAAACAGTGAATTGGGTTTATTCAACTCTTTCCGCTTTCACCTGCTTTTTTTTTTTTTCATTTTCAAATTCGGTTGGTAAATTGGCCTATGGAACAAGCTTTTTATTTTTTATTATTTTATATACATATGAGCTACTCGAAAAAAATAAAATATTCACACAATAAATTGATACAGTATTTTCACAATTGTTGAGGTGTTAATTCCTTATAGGCCAAAATAGAATAATAAAATATCATATTGGAACCAATCACAGCAAAAAATAAAGGTATTGTAAAAAAAAAAAAATGCAACGTCCATAACATTTTTCGCAACATTTTCACAACGAAGCATAGGGGGTAAATTGTTATTGGTTAAATTAAAATTTACGAATGAAATTATGGTTTTGCACTCCAATAATAACCCGTAACAACAAACTACTTATGATTTGCTGTGAAAATGTTGTAGACATTGCATTTCTCTTGTGAAAATATTAAAACAATTTGTTGTCGTCATAATATTTTTACAACTACTAAAGTATCAATTCTTTACGAATCAAAATAATATATAACAAAATTATGGTATTACGAAAATGTTGTTCTATGATGTTGTGTTTCTAGAAAAAGTGTCAGTGCCAAAGAAACAGTGAACTTGGTTTACTGAACTCTTTTCGCTTTCACTTGCTTCCTTTTTTTCATTTTTAGAATTGGTTGGTAAATTGGCCCATCGAACACGCTTTTTATTGTTTATTCTTTTATATACATCTGAGCTACCTATTTACAACAAGTGTCAATATACCAAAGAAACACTGAATTGTGTTTATTATACTCTTTCCGCTTTCACTTGGTTTTTTTTTTTTTTTTTCTTTTTCAAATTTGATTGGTAAATTGGCCTATTGAACAAGCTTTTTATTTTTTTATTATTTTATATACATTTGAGCTACTCTAAAAAAATAAATTATTAACACAAAAACTTGATACAATATTTTCACAATTGTTGAGGTGTTAATTCCTTATTGGCCAAAATAGAATAATAAATTATCATATTGGAAACAATCACAGCAAAAAATAAAGTTATTGTAAAAAAAAAAATGCAATATCTATAACATTTTTCGCAACACTTTCATAACAAAGAATAGAAGGTAAATTGTTATTGGTTCAAATTCAAATTTACGAAAGAAATTACGTTTTTGCACTCCAATAATAACCCGTAACAACACACTACTTATGATTTGCTGTGAAAATGTTGTAGACATTGCATTTCTCTTGTGAAAATATTAAAAAAATTTGTTGTCGTCATAATATTTTTACCACTACTAAAGTATCAATTCTTTATGAATCAAAATAAAATATAACAAAATTATGGTATTACGAAAATGTTGTACCATGATGTTGTGTTTCTAGAAAAAGTGTCAGTGCCAAAGAAAGAGTGAACTTTGTTTACTGAACTCTTTTGGCTTTCACTTGCTTCCTTTTTTTCATTTTTAAACTTGGTTGGTAAATTGGCCCATTGAACACGCTTTTTATTTTTTATTCTTTAATATACATCTGAGCTACCTATATACAAAAAGTGTCAATACCAAAGAAACAGTGAATTGGGTTTATTCAACTCTTTCCACTTTCACTCGCTTTTTTTTTTTTTTTTTTTTTTTTCATTTTCAAATTTGGTTGGTAAATTGGCCTATTGAACAAGCGTTTTATTTTATTTTATTTTTATATACATATGAGCTACTCTAAAAAAAATAAAATATTATCACAATAAATTGATTCAATATTTTCACAATTGTTGAGGTGTTAATTCCTTATAGGCCAAAATAAAATAATAAAATATCATATTGAAACCAATCAAAGCAAAAAATAAAGGTATTGTAAAAAAAAATGCAACATCCATAACATTTTTTGCAACACTTTCATAACAAAGCGTAGGAGGTAAATTGTTATTAGTTTAAATTAAAATTTACAAATGAAATTATGTTTTTGCACTCCAATAATAACCTGTAACAACACAAAACTTATGATTTGCTGGGAAAATGTTGTAGACATTGCATTTCTCTAATGAAAATATTAAAACAATTTGTTGTTGTCATAATATTTTTGCAACTAGTAAAGTATCAATTCTTTATGAATCAAAATAAAATATAACAAAATTATGGTATTGCAAAAATGTTGTGCCATGATATTGTGTTTCTAGAAAAGTGACTATGCCAAAGATACAGTGAACTTGGTTTGTTGAACTCTTTTCGCTTTCACATGCTTCCCTTTTTTCATTTTTACACCTGGTTGGTAAATTGGCCCATTGAACACGCTTTTTATTTTTTATTCTTTTATATACATCTGAGCTACCTATATACAAAAAGTGTCAATACCAAAGAAACAGTGAATTGGGTTTATTCAACTCTTTCCGCTTTCACGTGCTTTTTTTTTTTTTCATTTTCAAATTCGGTTGGTAAATTGGCCTATGGAACAAGCTTTTTATTTTTTATTATTTTATATACATATGAGCTACTCGAAAAAAAATAAAATATTCACACAATAAATTGATACAGTATTTTCACAATTGTTGAGGTGTTAATTCCTTATAGGCCAAAATAGAATAATAAAATATCATATTGGAACCAATCACAGCAAAAAATAAAGGTATTGTAAAAAAAAAAAATGCAACGTCCATAACATTTTTCGCAACATTTTCACAACGAAGCATAGGGGGAAAATTGTTATTGGTTAAATTAAAATTTACGAATGAAACTATGGTTTTGCACTCCGATAATAACCCGTAACAACAAACTACTTATGATTTGCTGTGAAAATGTTGTAGACATTGCATTTCTCTTGTGAAAATATTAAAACAATTTGTTGTCGTCATAATATTTTTACAACTACTAAAGTAACAACTCTTTACGAAATCAAAATAAAATATAACAAAAATATGGTATTACGAAAATGTTGTTCTATGATGTTGTGTTTCTAGAAAAAGTGTCAGTGCCAAAGAAACAGTGAACTTGGTTTAATGAACTCTTTTTGCTTTCACTTGCTTCCTTTTTTCATTTTTAGACTTGGTTGGTAAATTGGCCCATCGAACACGCTTTTTATTGTTTATTCTTTTATATACATCTGAGCTACCTATTTGCAACAAGTGTCAATATACCAAAGAAACGCTGAATTGTGTTTATTATACTCTTTCCGCTTTCACTTGCTTTTTTTTTTTTTTTTTTTTTTTTTCAAATTTGATTGGTAAATTGGCCTATTGAACAAGCTTTTTATTTTTTTATTATTTTATATACATTTGTGCTACTCTAAAAAAATAAAATATTAACACAAATACTTGATACAATATTTTCACAATTGTTGAGGTGATAATTCCTTATTGGCCGAAATAGAATAATAAATTATCATATTGGAAACAATCACAACAAAAAATAAAGTTATTGTAAAAAATAAAATGCAACATCTATAACATTTTTCGCAACACTTTCCTAACAAAGAATAGAAGGAAAATTGTTATTGGTTCAAATTCAAATTTACGAAAGAAATTACGTTTTTGCACTCCAATAATAACCCGTAACAACACACTACTTATGATTTGCTGTGAAAATGTTGTAGACATTGCATTTCTCTTGTGAAAATATTAAAACAATCTGTTGTCGTCATAATATTTTTACCACTACTAAAGTATCAATTCTTTATGAATTAAAATAAAATATAACAAAATTATGGTATTACGAAAATGTTGTACCATGATGTTGTGTTTCTAAAAAAAGTGTCGGTGCCAAAGAAAGAGTGAACTTTGTTTACTGAACTCTTTTGGCTTTCACTTGCTTCCTTTTTTTCATTTTTAAACTTGGTTGGTAAATTGGCCCATTGAACACGCTTTTTATTTTTTATTCTTTAATATACATCTGAGCTACCTATATACAAAAAGTGTCAATACCAAAGAAATAGTGAATTGGGTTTATTCATCTCTTTCCACTTTCACTCGCTTTTTTTTTTTTTTTTTTTCATTTTCAAATTTGTTTGGTAAATTGGCCTATTGAACAAGCATTTTATTTTATTTTATTTTTATATACATATGAGCTACTCTAAAAAAAATAAAATATTAACACAATAAATTGATACAATATTTTCACAATTGTTGAGATGTTAATTCCTTATAGGCCAAAATAAAATAATAAAATATCATATTGAAACCAATCACAGCAAAAAATAAAGGTATTGTAAAAAAAAAAAAATGCAACATCCATAACATTTTTTGCAACACTTTCATAACAAAGCGTAGGAGGTAAATTGTTATTGGTTTAAATTAAAATTTACGAATGAAATTATGTTTTTGCACTCCAATAATAAACTGTAACAACACAAAACTTATGATTTGCTGGAAAAATGTTGTAGTCATTGCATTTCTCTAATGAAAATATTAATACAATTTGTTGTCGTCATAATATTTTTGCAACTAGTAAAGTATCAATTCTTTATGAATCAAAATAAAATTTAACAAAATTATGGTATTGCAAAAATGTTGTAACATGATATTGTGTTTCTAGAAAAGTGACTATGCCAAAGATACAGTGAACTTGGTTTGTTGAACTCTTTTCGCTTTCACATGCTTCCCTTTTTTCATTTTTAAACTTGGTTGGTAAATTGGCCCATTGAACACGCTTTTATTTTTTATTCTTTTATATACATCTGAGTTACCTATATACAAAAAGTGTCAATACCAAAGAAACAGTGAATTTGGTTTATTCAACTCTTTCCGCTTTCACTTGCTTTTTTTTTTTTTTTTTTTTTTTTTTTCATTTTCAAATTCGGTTGGTAAATTGGCCTATGGAACAAGCTTTTTATTTTTTATTATTTTATATACATATGAGCTACTCGAAAAAAATAAAATATTCACACAATAAATTGATACAGTATTTTCACAATTGTTGAGGTGTTAATTCCTTATAGGCCAAAATAGAATAATAAAATATCATATTGGAACCAATCACAGCAAAAAATAAAGGTATTGTAAAAAAAAAAAAATGCAACGTCCATAACATTTTTCGCAACATTTTCACAACGAAGCATAGGGGGTAAATTGTTATTGGTTAAATTAAAATTTACGAATGAAATTATGGTTTTGCACTCCAATAATAACCCGTAACAACACACTACTTATGATTTGCTGTGAAAATGTTGTAGACATTGCATTTCTCTTGGAAAATGTTAAAACAATTTGTTGTCATCATAATATTTTTACAACTACTAAAGTAACAACTCTTTACGAATCAAAATAAAATATAACAAAAATATGGTATTACGAAAATGTTGTTCTATGATGTTGTGTTTCTAGAAAAAGTGTCAGTGCCAAAGAAACAGTGAACTTGGTTTACTGAACTCCTTTCGCTTTCACTTGCTTCCTTTTTTCATTTTTAGACTTGGTTGGTAAATTGGCCCATTGAACACGCTTTTTATTGTTTAGTCTTTTATATACATCTGAACTACCAATTTACAAAAAGTGTCAATACCAAAGAAACAGTGAATTGTGTTTACTAAACTCTTTCCGCTTTCACTCTCTTTTTTTTTTTTTTTTTTTTTCATTTTCAAATTTGATTGGTAAATTGGCCTATTGAACAAGCTTTTTATTTTATTTATTTTTTATATACATATGATCTACTCTAAAAAAATAAAATATTAACACAAAAACTTGATACAATATTTTTCACAATTGTTGAGGTGTTAATTCCTTATTGGCCAAAATAGAATAATAAATTTCCATATTGGAAACAAGCACAGCAAAAAATAAAGTTATTGTAAAAAAAAAAATGCAACATATATAACATTTTCCGCAACACTTTCATTACAAAGAATAGAAGGTAAATTGTTATTGGTTCAAATTCAAATTTACGAAAGAAATTACGGTTTGCACTCCAATAATAACCCGTAACAACACACTACTTATGATTTTCTGTGAAAATGTTGTAGACATTGCATTTCTCTTGTGAAAATATTAAAACAATTTGTTGTCGTCATAATATTTTTACCACTACTAAATATCAATTCTTTACGAATCAAAATAAAATATAACAAAATTATGGTATTACGAAAATGTTGTACCATGATGTTGTGTTTCTAGAAAAAGTGTCAATACCAAAGAAAGAGTGAACTTTGTTTACTAAACTCTTTTGGCTTTCACTTGCTTCCTTTTTTTCATTTTTAAACTTGGTTGGTAAATTGGCCCATTGAACACGGTTTTTATTTTTTATTCTTTAATATACATCTGAGCTACCTATATACAAAAAGTGTCAATACCAAAGAAACAGTGAATTGGGTTTATTCAACTCTTTCCACTTTCACTCGCTTTTTTTTTTTTTTTTTTTTTTTTTTTAAATTTGGTTGGTAAATTGGCCTATTGAACAAGCTTTTTATTTTTTATTATTTTATATACATATGAGCTACTCTTGGAAAATAAAATATTAACACAATAAATTGATACAGTATTTTCACAATTGTTGAGGTGTTAATTCCTTATAGGCCAAAATAAAATAATAAAATATCATATTGGAACCAATCACAGCAAAAAAAAAAAGGTATTGTAAAAAAACAAAATGCAACATCCATTACATTTTTCGCAACACTTTCATAACAAAGCATAGGAGGAAAATTGTTATTGGTTCAAATTAAAACTTATGAATGAAATTACGTTTTTGCACTCCAATAATAACCCGTAACAACACACTACTTACGATTTGATGTGAAAATGTTGTAAACATTGCATTTCTCTTGTGAAAATATTAAAACAATTTGTTGTTGTCATAATATTTTTACAACTACTAAAGTATCAATTCTTTATGAATCAAAATAAAATATAACAAAATTATGGTGTTACGAAAATGTTGTACCATGATGTTGTGTTTCTAGAAAAAGTGTCAGTGCCAAAGAAACAGTGAACTTTGTTTACTCAACTCTTTTCACTTTCACTTGCTTCCTTTTTTTCATTTTTAAACTTGGTTGGTAAATTGGCCCATTGAACACGCTTTTTATTTTTTATTCTTTTATATACATCTGAGCTACCTATATACAAAAAGTGTCAATATCAAAGATACAGTGAATTGGGTTTATTCAACTCTTTCCGCTTTCACTCGCTTTTTTTTTTTTTCATTTTCAAATTTGGTTGGTAAATTGGCCTATTGAGCACGCTTTTATATATATATATATATATATATATATATATATATATATATATATACATATGAGCTACTCTAAAAAAATAAAATATTAACACAATAAATTGATACAATATTTTCACAATTGTTGAGGTGTTAATTCCTTATAGGCCAAAATAGAATAATAAAATATCATATTGGAACCAATCATAGAAAAAAATAAAGGTATTGTAAAAAAAAAAATGCATCATCCATAACATTTTTCGCAGCACTTTCGAATCAAAGCGTCGGAGGTAAATTGTTATTGGTTCAAATTAAAATTTACGAATGAAATTACGTTTTTACACTCCAATAATAACTCGTAACAACACACTACTTATGATTTGCTGTGAAAATGTTGTCGACATTGCATTTATCTTGTGAAAATATTAAAACAATTTGTTGTCGTTATAATATTTTTACAACTACTAAAGTATCAATTCTTTATGAATCAAAATAAAATATAATAAAATTATGGTATTACGAAAATGTTGTTGTATGATGTTGTGTTTCTAGAAAAAGTGTCAGTGCCAAAGAAACAGTGAACTTGGGTTACTGAACTCTTTTCGCTTTCACTAGCTTCCTTTTTTTCATTTTTAGGCTTGGTTGGTAAATTGGACCATTGAACGCGTTTTTATTTTTATTCTTTTATATACATCTGAGCTAGCTATATACAAAAAGTGTTAATACCAAAGAAATAGTGAATAGTGTTTATTCATCTCTTTCCGCTTTCACTTGCTTTTTTTTTTTTTTTTTTTTCATTTTCAAATTTGATTGGTAAATTGGCCTATTGAACACGCTTTATATATATATATATATATATATATATATATATATATATATATATATATATATATACATTTGAGCTACTCTAAAAAAATAAAATATTAACACAATAAATTGATACAATATTTTCACAATTGTTGTGATGTTAATTCCTAATCGGCCAAAATAAAATAATAAAATATCATATTGGAACCAATCACAGCAAAAATAATGGTATTGTAAAAAAAAAAAATGCAACATCAATAATATTTTTCGCAACACTTTCATAAGTTCATCTACGGGGATTATAGAGTCTAGACACAGGTTTTATACTAGATCTGAAACTTCTCTTTACTATAATGGATTGCTTTTTGGGAAGGTTTCCCCCCAAATTTTTTTTTTTTCTTTTATCTGTGAAACTAGTTTGTTTCATTGGTTTTCCTAGGTCATCATATCTTGTCTAATTTACTTTTCCGCTGCGCATGATATTGATATTTGTTTGTTTTAACAAAGTTTATTCATAATAAATCTAATTAACAAATTGGGTTTAAAACTTGTTAATTATAACAACCAGGGTCTAAATTTCCCAACACAAGATTTGACTCTATTCTCAAGCAACTCACGGGCTTGACTTGGTCGCGAGTTGCTCATTAGCTACATTGAAAAAGGTTGTTCCTTTTTCTACCATGTGTCCATCTCACGGGCTGCACTCTATCTCATTAGTGAACCTTTCTCTTCAAAGCAATAGTGGTCAGGGCTCATGTACTTTTACCCAATTACAAATTAACCCAAAATACATGAAAATTGAGAAGAAAATACAAATAAATTTGGCATGCAAATAAGCCAACAAAAACATGGACTTAACAGAACTCAAGCTTAACAGAGAAGAAGTTTGGAAGTGCAGCAGCTACAGAGAAGCTTTAAAAAAAATTATTAAAAAAAAAACTCTATTATATGCTTTGAGTGGAGAGTGACAAAATTTTCAGCAATTTGCACCAAAAAAATTTTAAAAATTAAGGTTTGAAAAAAATAAAAATAAAAATAAAAATAAAGGTTTGGGATTATTTTTATTTTTATTTTTATTTCAATATTTTTTGTTGAGAGTAGTGTGTGTATATTTTAGCTTCTGGGAGATTAAGAACTTTTACACTCTAAAACTCCATGGAGGAAACAAACGGATAGTAGCACATCCAACGAAAATATTTTTTATCATTTTTTTTTTTTTGAAAATGTTAATTTACTACAATTTTTATTACAAAATGCTTACAAGACTAATGTCACAAATATGATTGGTGACATTTCAATCATATAATAAATGAATGTCAAAATTAATTTTTTGCAAATGGTGAATAATTAAAATTTGTAATATCTCTAACATCTCTCTTCTTTTTCTTTGATAATAATTTTTACTTGGCGGCTAATATTTGAGTCTTTATTAATACTCACATATAAAGAGATATACTTATTGTTTAATATTTGGGGGTCTAATTCCACCTGGATTCTTAGGTGATCTCTTAACTCGACTAGTAATTGGGTCGGCATTGCTTTACGTAATTTTTTTAATTAATCATGTAATTTATTTAAATAATACATATGGATGATCTTATAACTTGTTAAAAAAAATTCCTCCAATGTCCAAATCAATTTAAAAACAAACTTTGTCCCTACGTGAATATTTCCAGCCAAAAACAAATATTAGGCTCAAGCTAACCGAGTTAATGGTTTAATTGAAGCCACATCTTCACATATACAACATCACTCTCACATCACATTTACATGTACCTTATCTCAAGTCCTTCATGTGAGATCCCAAAGTAACGTAAAGCCACCTCTTCGCTAAATTGACAAATTGGTGATCATTTTGAAGTTGTCAAAGCTATAAATACCAAAATCTTATCCAAATTATAATGAACGTTATCCAGTTGAAACCTCTTTCTTTTGTTAGGTACCCAATTCCTAGGAGTTTTTAATATCTCTCTCTTTCTCTCTGTTCATTGAAGCAAAAATATGGATTTGCTTCACAAATTCTTGAACATTGTACTCCTTCCTATTACTCTCACCGTGTTACTGCTCTTCATGCCACCATTTCTTTTTCTCAAGTTTCTTTGGTCCTTAAAAAGATCCATATATAGAGAAAATGTGGCTGCTAAAGTCATACTCATCACTGGAGCTTCTTCAGGAATTGGTGAGGTAATTTTTTTATATGTATATTTAGTCATACCAATAATTTTCTAAATTCTATTCCAAATAAAAATTTTCTAGCAATTTAAAATAAATTAATATTTAGTTTAATTACTTTGATTATATATCATAATTTTACATTTTGATATTATAAAATTTACACATTACATACCTTGCTTGGATGAAGTAGCTCAATAAATTTACCCACTATACTTCACAAAATTAATGTGTTTTTTTATTATATGATTCACTAATTATTAATATAATTTTAATTTATTTATATATAATTTTCAATTAAGTCGTACATCACACATACATTATAATAGTTTTCAATAAAATTTGACACAAAATGACATGTTGTAATTGTTAGAATTGTGTAGTTAAATTATTAAATTTACCATGTCCCAACATCTTAAACTTTTGGGAGAATCGGAGATTTAACATGGTATCAGAGTGGCCCATGTCTCCTTTGCTTTACCTCCCTTTTAAAATCCCACTTGTTAGACCTTGTCTATTAAAAAGTTAGTTTCGGCCCACAAGTGAGGGGAAGTGATGGAATTTGTGGCTAAATGATTTAATTTATTATATCCTAATAACTTTAGCTTTTGGGAGAATCGGTACTTAATTTAACATTGATTAGTACTAACAAAATAAAGCGATGTCAATGACTCAATGGTGGAATCATGTAAGAGTGAAGTTACTTCAATCACAATATCATGTGAAAATTTTAAGCTTATATATATATATATATATATATATATATATATATATATTTTTTTTTTTTTTTTTTTTAACTTTTCAAACTCTTTTACTATATTTTTACCTTTTAACATTAATAATCCACATCCGCTTATCTATGTCATCCATTCAACTATGTAGAACAAAAATTTAAAAGTTCTAATAAACACTGTATTTCATTATAATTAGTGGTTTCTAAGACCTCATGAGATTTTGGGTTTGAAACCTCTTGTCAACGTCTTGGTGCCACCCTTAAGGGATTCCTCCCTATAATAAACCAATGTGTGTGGGACAAGGAGACTGCATACAGTTGAGGGAATAGTCAGATACTCGAAGAGGTTTAGATATCCTTGTTTTAAAAAAAAAAAAAAAATCATCAATTTATTAATTTAACACATTTCTAGTGTCTTGTTACTTGACTATGAATGGTTTTACAAATAATTAATACAAACATTTCTCGTACCACTGCATAGACTTGGCCCTAGTGAAAAATTTCTAGTTGTGCCTTTGTTAATATATAGATTAATCAATGATAGTAATGTGACATTAATTTTGTGGGTTTGAAGTATGTTGCTTATGAGTATGCAAAGAGAGGAGCTCGTTTAGCCCTTGTTGCTAGAAGAGAAGATCGTCTTCAAGCAGTGGCAAATAGAGCCCGTAAGCTAGGGTCACCAGAGGTTGTTGTGGTTCGTGCAGATGTTTCCAAGGTTGAAGAATGTAAGCAGTTTGTTAACGAGATAGCGAACTATTTTGGACGATGTAAGTGTCTTAATTTTTGTTTTCACAATGTCTTAACTCAAACGACACATTCTTCCCTTGTAAAAGTAACGTAAATGATTATATCGTGAATTCAAGACCTATTGAGTGCATGTGTATATAATTAACTTATCAATAAATAATATTGTGCGATGTGTTTTCATTTTCTATAGCTTTTTGTGAAAAAATAAATAAAAATTGTAACTCATGTGTTATGGTTGGTGTGGTTTTTGGAACAGTGGATCATTTGGTGAACAATGCTGGGGTAGCACAAATACGCTTGTTTGAAGTGTTCACCCAATTCTCTGATATTGCTTCAGTTATGGTAATAAAACCAGCATGCATGATTGAACCTCCATCCTACTTTCTTAACAATGATTGTTATTAGAATTTATGAATGAATAGTGATAGCTATTGTGTTTTAGATAATGTCAATTGTTAACCATACAAAAACACCAAAATATTGAAAATTAACGCATGTCTAGGCTTATTGTTAACTGTATTAGGAATCTTTGCAATTAACCTTTAGGTCTAAATGAAAGCTCGAATTTGTGTGAAAACATAAGAGCTATTTAGACCCCCAAATAAAAAATTACGACTCGGTTAATTTTACTCTAACTCAAACTGATGGTTTTTAGACCCCTTAAAAACACAATTGGATTAACCTAGGTAATTAGCCAAGTTGTTACTTAGTCCAATTTAACAAAACTAGGTTATCATAATCAAAACAATCATATCATGCAAAGTAGCGAAAAGATAAATAAGACAATGATATGATCACCTAGGAAACCAAACCGGTAAAAACCTGGGGAGGATTTAACCTAGCTATCCCCAAGGTAAACCTAAATCCACTATCTTGAAAGAATCGAAGTTCATACAATAAGACTTACAAGCCCCTACGCTCGACTTCTTATTGCTACCCACCAGTAGAACTTACTGACACGACCACGTGCAAGCTCCGAATCCACGGACTCCTTCTTTCTTGAATTCACCACCAGATACAAGCACACCGGCTTGTGTTTCTTTAAGCTTTAATTTCAACAACTAAGTTGATCATCAAGGTGTAGATAATATCTCCTCCTTGAAAACTCTAAGTTTGTGTAAAGGAAAGCTCCTCTAGATCTCACAAGAGATTTACACAAACAGCAATATGAGCAACACTAAAACGTGGCTAGGGTTTTCCTTTTATACTTAGGACAAATTAGAAAACCCTAAACGTTTTAAACAAACTAGGGCTGAGTTGGAAATCTGCAGAAAAACGCATTCTGCCCGAGATTCGATCGATCGAGCCTAAGCTTTGATCGATCGAGCCAGGCTGAAATGCATAGTAACTTCTACATTAGCTCAATTCCAACTTTACATAAAAGATACAACTTTGAGCAAGTCTAAACACTTCTAAACATATTGTTTTGATCATAGTTTGCCAACAATACACATTAGAGTTCTAAATACATAAAACCTAAGTCTTTAGAACCTAACAAACTCCCCCTTTGGCAATCCGTGACAAAACACAACTAAAAGCTCAAAGTTTACAAAGAAAAGCCCTTTACAAAAGTAATGCTTATAAAATCAAATTCAATCCTAACTACTATCCATTAGTTGCAAGTGTAAACAGCAGCTCAATGAATCAACCTGTATTTTTCCTAAAACACTAAACAAAACGCATAACCGCATGTGACAGAAAAACAAAAACAGTAAATCAACAAATATGCAATCTAACTCTCCCCCTAAGTTAGATACATCAAAAATAATGTTAACTCAATGTTAACTCCCTCTAAACAGAACATTCTTGTATTTTCCACACATTCTCAAAAATAATTTCAAATAAATCTCCTCCTTTTTGTCACGAATTGACAAAGATAACTCAAACAAAGAGTAACAAAGGTCAAGAGAAAATAGACAATCAAGGGAACACAAAACAATTCAACTCTATAGAAAATAAAGACAACTCCCCCTATGAACAACAAAGGATAAAAACAAGCTTCTCCCTCTATAAAAATAGGAAACACCAAACAAGTGTTTGGGAAAAAACAGTTTTGGGGAAAATTTAGGAGGTGGGGAAAATAAAAAGACACAAACCAAAACTCAAAAACTAAGTTGAGGATACACATAAAGAAAAAATATTCTGTCTTTCAATAAATGCAAACTTGACACTACGTGACCCATAAACAGTTGCATGAGTAAAGAAAATATTTGCACATTGATTATCCATCATATCTCTTAAGAAAAATATTTTCTGTAGTTCACACATAAAAATAGCATATACTAAAAAGTACATAACTCAAAAATTAATCAATCAATTTTTAAATCAAGTTGAGTACCCAATTTAGCAAAGTGTATGCATGCTATGTGTGAAAACAATGAGAGATACGACTGCAAAACTGCAAGATGGATACAGAAAAAATCAATGCAATACATGTGAATCCTAAACATAAATGATGCATGGAAAAATCAAATTTTTAAAAAATAGAGCAATTTAATGCAGAAACTCCTCAAAGCACAATATTTTATAAATGAAATGCATGGGTATAAGATTAAAAGTTTTTCAAAAAAAAAAAAAAACACTTGAATTCAACCCAGATCTTCCAAAAACAAGTTTTTCTACCAATTTGTCTCCAAAACTCAAACATTAAAGACATTTTGCATCAAAATCCAGGAACATGTAATCTTGGATGGCCACAACAAGATCACACACAATATAATGTACCAAATTTAGTAAAGAGTAACTTGTGTAGTGTGTGCAACTAGCAAAAGCTTGAGATACATGTGAGGTGATATATAAATAGAAATCAATCACAAAGTCTACAAAATTCATCACATAGAATTTGAAAGAGACTATCACCTAAAGAGTTACATCATATAACTCCCACATCTCCTAGAAAACAAGCTTGCAATCATGTAAGTTTCTTGATTTGCCTCATATTGTACACACCAATTTTTATTTGATCAGAAACTTATTAAAATAGCCGGGATAATGTACACACCAATTTTATTTGTTTGATTTAACATTAAGTCCAATAATGTACACACCAATTTTAACATTTAAACCGAGGCTACACCTTATGTTCTTTTTGTGCATGTGCTCCACTTTTCCGAGCACAAAATCTTACGATATGCACTAAGGTGTTCATAATTGGCTAGTAAACAGTGGTGAGATGGTTATTTATGCCTTTCTCAAAAGGTTCAAGTCCGACAGTTAAAGACATGTAACTTCAAGATCAAGACAAAGTGATCAAAAACTATAAACATCTCCCACACAACATGCACTACAAGGCTCAAACTAGTAAAGTGCAATAAAAGAAGCTCATCCAAGCTAAGTAAGGTACATAAACATGTTATGTAAAGATAATATGTCCAGTCCTTGATTATAAATCCAAGATGTGAAATACAAAACACAAAAATCTTTTTGGTTTATTTTAAAAAAAAAAAATTATGACCAAAAACAAAAAGCACACATTATGATAAATGAACAATGAACAATGCAAATGCAATGCATGACATTGCTTAACTAAGCTATTGAGGGTACACAAACAAGAAATATCAATTTCTTAATTAACCCTTGAGTACATGTACAAACTAGTACATATTCACATAAAATCAAAAATAACTTAGCACTTATATAACACATACTATTCAAGTTTCTCCACAATGTCAAGCATGTTCTAAATCAAGAGAAATATCATAATTCATGTAATCCTCAAAACAAATAAAACAAGACGCAAAATAAAATATTTTTATCTTTTTTGAAATTTTTCAATGCTTTTGGATTTTTTTTTTTTTTTTAAAAAAATACCTAAAAAACAAAACAACCAAAAACAAAAACAAAACATGTCCACAAACAATTGAAAGAATTAAATCAGGGACAAGTCAACAACACTCACCTTAGAGAATCTTTTCTCACCCATCTAGCACGAGTCTTCGGCTTTGTAGGTGAAAATCCATGTGAAGCAGAGTGTATTTGAGGGATTACACCAATCTTCTAAGAAAGACTGAAATCCTGCAAATTCCTTTCACAAGCCAACAAGCTCAAATTTTTCAAAAGAATATGAAACAATTTATATGGACTTATGGCCGGAGAAATATCATCACAAATCCTAGACTGAAACATAGAATGCTTAAATTTCAATTTATGACAATTAGGACGAATGTGACCAGAGACACCACAAAAGTGACAAACATGAACAAATTTAGGAACATCAGTATTCCTAACAACAAGTCTAGTCTCAGATTTTGGTTTTTGCCTCAATAAAGAACAATTTGGTCTAATATGACCAACTACGCCACAAAGGTGACAGGTAGGCACATAAACAGATTTATTATGCTCTCTAACAGTAGGTTTAGACTTAGGTTTAGAAACTTCAACGTCTACATCAGAACTTTTACCTTTGTCTAACCTAGCAAAATAAGTCTTTTCTTTATTATTCCTCTTAAAAGGAGGGATATAAACTTTTCAGTTTTAGGCTTAAGAGAAACAGAAACACTTCTGTTATCAACAGCAGGCATGGTACTAGTCAAATTTTCAATTTTAGCTTTAGATTCAACTAACTCGTGTTCCAAGCTTTTCATCTTCTCATCTTGAGAGGAAATTTGATTTCTCAAAAATTCATTCTTTTTATTAGATTCATCTAATCTAACAATCAATTCCTCTTTTTCAAGATTAGCCAATTTTAACTCTTCCTTGAATTTCTTAGCAATTTTCATAGATTTCAATAATTCCTTACGAAGAGTTTCACAGGCATCAATAAAATCAACAGAAGCATGAGCAGAAACATGATCAGAAAGACAATTCAAATTATCCATGACAACAGGGGTCAAGGATCAACTCTTAGATCAAAAGATCTAAAACAAAAGAGCTACCTGCTCTAATACCACTTGATGGTTTTTAGACCCCTTAAAAACACAATTGGATTAACCTAGGTAATTAGCCAAGTTGTTACTTAGTCCAATTTAACAAAACTAGGTTATCACAATCAAAACAATCATATCATGCAAAGCAACGGAAAGATAAATAAGACAATGATATGATCACCTAGGAAACCAAACCGGTAAAAACCTGAGAGGATTTAACCTAGCTATCCTCAAGGTAAACCTGAATCCACTATCTTAAAAGAATCGAAGTTCATACAATAAGACTTACAAGCCCCCACGCTCGACTTCTTATTGCTACCCACCAGCAGAACTTACTGACATGACCACATGCAAGCTCCGAATTCACGGACTCCTTCTTTCTTGGATTCACCACTAGATACAAGAACACCCGCTTGTGTTTCTTTAAGCTTTAATGGCAGCAACTGAATTGATCATCAAGGTGTAGATAATATCTCCTCCTTGAAAACCCTAAGTTTGTGTAAAGGAAATCTCCTCTAGATCTTACAAGAGATTTATACAAATAGCAATATGAACAACACTAAAACGTGGCTAGGGTTTGCCTTTTATACTTATGACAAATTAGAAAACCCTAAACGTTTTAAACAAACTAGGGCTGAGTTGGAAATTTGCAGAAAAACGCATTCTGCCTGAGATTCTATCGATCGAGCTTAAGCTTCGATCAATCGAGCCAGGCCAAAATGCATAGTAACTTCTGCATTAGCTTGATTCCAACTTTACATAAAAGATACAACTTTGAGCAAGTCTAAACACTTCTAAACATATTGTTTTGATCATGGTTTGCCAGCAATACACATTAGAGTTCTAAATACATAAAACCTAAGTCTTTAGAACCTAACACAAACTAAGTGTAGAGTAGAGTAAATGCGAGCGAACAAACAATAAACTACTCTAAGCCATATTCATCAAATATCAACAATAAAATGAAAGCTAAAATAGTAGGGAAGAAGGATGCAAACACAAATAACACCGAGATGTGTTATCGAAGAGGAAACCAAAGTACTCGGCGAAAACCTCTCCGCCGCCCTCCAAGCGGTAAATTGATCAACTAGAGAATAAGTTGGAGTACACGAATAACTAAAGACTCTCCAAGCCTAGTCTACCCCATGTACTTAAGCCCTCCAAGCTCCTGCAACCAATTGACTTGACAAAGCCTTGTCTTCTCTAGCTCTTTAGATCACGCAATTCAGCCCTATTGCATCCACCAAACAAATGGCTTCTTCTAATGCTTCCCAGCTACACCAAAACCTCACTTTACACTCAGAATGGGTGTGGTAAGTGTTTAATCTATCAACCTCTCAAGGATTTGGATAAGGAGAGGTAGGAGTTGAGGGAAACCATAATGGATTATGTAGAGGATTGTGGGTATGACAATCTCTAACTCTCAAGGGTTATGGCTAGGGTTTTCTCTCTAAAAAGCACTCCTCTCAATATGTGGGTAATGATGGTATATATAGTGTGAGTGAAGACATAGTAGAGTAGATATGTCAAAATAGCAAAATAGAAAGTTTCGCGGGTATCTCACAAGGAGGCCTTACTTGTGAAATACTTGCAAAAACCAGCTGTCATGAATCTTTGCATTCTAGTCATGTGCTGTGCACATGGCTTCATTTCATGGGAAGTCTTCTCGCGAGCTACCCCCAAAAACTCCTTTGATCTTCAAAGTTGTCTTGAGTCTTCACACTCTTTCTCACACACAACCTATACACTGGAATCCCACATACAATACAGGGTACATAAGATTGAACAAAATTACAATCAAATTTGGCACGGAATTAAAGCCAACATAAAATAGTTGTAAATAACAACTTTATAATCTCCTCCTTTGGCTATTCCATGACAAAACCCCTAAAACATACTCTAGACTTAAACGTGAGTTCGGAAATAGTGGCAAAACTCACTCACACCTAATCTAGAAGCTGTGAAGCACTTGCACGTATACACCTGCCTCCTGAAATACTTGCACACAAACAAAACTTTCATTAAGCTTATGACAAGTTGAATACAAGGTACGTATATAAGCAAGTAAAATGCGATCAAGGTAATAAACAATATATAAACAATGAAGCATAACTTGATCAAACAAAAACAGTCATTAAAGAATGACTACACTAAACATTTAGCAAGTAAATGATCATTCGGACATGCAATGCAATTAAGAGCAACGTAGAAATCAATTGCATGTCTAACATACAACCAATGCAAAATACAAGAAGTATTTGCACCAAGGATACACGATCCAACAAAGGCACAAGTGTGTAGTACCAAAGATAATGCAACATAATCTAAAAGTACTTAAAAACGCTACAAAGCAAAGATACAAAACACAAAGTACTAAATATAAACTGAAGTTTTAAACTAAAGTACTTTAAAGCTTTAAAAGAAAGCAATGTAAATATCAAAGAGTTATAAAGACTATAAAGATAAATGAGCGTAGGCTACTAAAACCAAACTAAACTACTAAAACACCATCAAAATGAACCAATGTCTATGGAATGTAATGCTATGCTCCCCCTCAAAATGTAATGCTATGCTATCCCTCAAATTGTGCATCTCCACCTCAAAATTTCTCCCCCTTTTTGACCGAAATGGCCAAAAAGGCTATAACTGCTCAGATTCTAATTCAAATCCCTCTTGTTGCTGTCGTTGCTCCATCATCATGTCTTCAATTTGAGATGATAGCGCAGTAATCTGGCCTTCGATATAGGTAAACTGATCCGAGGTGTGCTGCACATGGGATTCCAGCATACCATACATCTACTCAACCCTTGCAATGAGACGATCAAGATGATCAGGTCCCTGTGCTTATGCTTGGGAAGATGGTTGTGCAGAGCCCACCAGGGCTGATGTGAACCTGTCAATCTCTTCCTCCATGTCCCCACTTTCTTCCTCAACATTGTCCCTTAGGATTTAAGAAATGCCGATTTTTGGTCCGATTATATGGGTTTTGCTTCGGGTCACCGTTTGGGTACCAATCGGATAGTCCCTTTGCATGATGGTAAGACCGCTTGGAATCTTCAGCCTTATTTTTGCTATGAGTGCCATAATGAGACTTGGGAATGGCAAGATTGTTCTTGAGTTCCTCTTGGTGATGCTTTTGGTCAGGAGATAGTATATGTGACCGCATATGTTGATCTCCTTATGTGTGAAGAGATCATACAGGAAAATAGTTCTTGGTCCGGACAATGTGATCAAGTTTGTCACCAGGTAGAGGTTGTGGATCATTATATAAGCCAACGTCCTCATCTCTGCAGTGAAAGGAATTGTGTTCATTGACTTCTTTTTGAGAGAGTCACCTAGGAGATCCACCATTGGCTCAAGAGAATCCAATCTATCATTATATTGTATAGAAATTTGTTGAGATGGTGGACGAACTTCTAATACCTCTTGAATGGACTCCCTTGTGATAATGAATTCTCTTTGCCTCACCCAACAGTTTATGCGCTCCCCTTCCACAAGGACATTTGCAAAGAATTCCCTTATGATGTCGGCAAAGACATTCCCACTTGGGTTCAACAGCTTTGTCCATGTCCTCTCCTTGAATACCTTAGGAGTGGAAGTGTTTTCAAGGGTCTCCATTCTTACAACCCTTTCCATGATGATCGTTGCCTTTTTGTAAAAGTCGTTGTAGGCCATGTTTGCCTCAATGCTTCGGAAATTCTCTGAGTCCAAGCATGGACGCTTTGATGATTTCTTTGTGGCAGAATGCTTAGTAGGAGACATCTGCAAAAACATTCACAAAGCACAAAGGAACAAGTGCAAAAACTCAGAATAAAAAACACAAACTTGATTGGTACCAAGTTAGTCCATAAAACAAACACAAAGTCCAAAAAAAAAAAAAAAAAAAAAAAAACATAAAAAATGTCACCAAATCATGTTGTAAGAGCTAAACATGTAATAACATATATCTAGCATGCTTGATATGCAAAACATGATAAGTGAACAAGTGTGTGCATCAAGTGTACATGTGGTGTGCATATGTGATGCATGTGCAAGGCATGACAAAGCACATTTAGGTCAAAGTGTGTAAAACACACAACCAATTAACCAAACATGATAAACATGGTAATCCCCATGATAAACGTGTATAATCATGGTAATCCCCATAGTTTGGTACTCACTGGAGTCCAAAACAACACCAAAATGCCTTTTAGGCATTTTATCAAACACTTGTTGTGCACCAACACAACTAGCATGTAAAGAATGCATGAACACGAGTAAATCTTGCCTAAATACATGTTAAAATGCCACAAAGGGCCAACACAAACACAAACAAACCAAATGGGACAAAGCCTAATCAAGAAATTGAAAATTTTTTGACAAAACTTAAAGTTTCCCAACCCTTGTTCAAACCGAACCCAACTCAAGCAAAACCTAGAATCTAAGGCATATTCTAAGTAAATAAATAGAAAAGATTGAATAAACATACCTTAGAGTTGATTTTAAGAAGATTGCACTTGAGATTTGATTGGGTTTTTGAGTGAAAATAGGTTTTGGGTTGAGAGAGGCTCGAGGGAGGCAAAGTGAGGGAAAAACAATTGTGTTTGAAAAACTGTCTTCATTAGCCCTTTAAAACTAAAAACACGTGTTTTTTGCAGGTTAGCTTCTCGCAAAGTTACTTGCGAAAAATTCCTCTGAAGCACAAAAATTTTCGTGGATAGCCTTTAGTCGCGAAACAGTCGCAAGAGTTTCTGTCTGAAGTTTGGTGTTTTCATCCTTTGCCTAGCACATTTTCATGGGAAGAGCTTACTCGCGAGCTTCTCGCGAAAATTCCTCTAAAGGAGTTTTTGATGAAAAACACGAATAATGCAATTTGAACAAAAAACTCAAAACACGAAAGCATAAAAACACTTTCAAAAACATATAAAATACTCAAAAATCTTTTTGGGTTTGATTGACAATCAATTGAGTATACACATCACATTTGAACATGTACAATCACACAAATGAAATTAACATTCATTGAACAAAAGTCTTGTGTGTTGTGTGTGAGTATCAAATGTGGAATAGTCCTTAGTCCAGAGTGAAGCTATAATGATCAATTCAATCAAATCATACACAACCAGTACTAAGTCAAGTGGTTTATCTCAATTATAGAAATGAACATATATGACCTCCCACAAGAAAATGATTACATAATTTTGAAGCATTTCTTTTGACTTCAATCAACTCATAACTTTTGATCATTTAAGAACAGTACATCTTATTTTGAGATCGATGCATGAAAATATTTGATATTTCAATTTTGAGAGTAAGCCATTGGCTTTTTGGGCACCATACATTTCAATACAAGTCGCTTTCCCTTTTTCCTAGTCAAATACTAGTATGTGCGATGGCTTTTGTAGCTCATTATCTCTTTTCGAGATTTGACATTTGTTGAGCTATAAAGCAAAAACATAAAGATGTGGGAAGATATATAGGCACAAGTCTATGCATGTATCAAAACCATCAAGAATATTAACTAATCATTTATGACAAGCTTGAAGATTGATTTACAACAATCACACATAAATGTCAAGATTTTCCCCACAAAGATATATGTGCATACATAACAAGGTAAGCTCATAAATGCACTACGCCATTAATACGAAGGTACTAGGTCAAACTCACATGTGATATACACAACATAAGTGATCAAACTTTTTGGAGATTTTTCAATTTTTATGGGTTTTTGAATTTTTCAACACTCTAAAAAACAGAACATGAACAGTAAGATCAACAAAATAAGAACAAAACAAGCTTGAAAAGAAACACGCTAAAATAAAAAATATAGGCGAACAACCAACCATAGACACAACATATAGGAAGAATTAATGCATGGACATGGTCTAATACTTATGCATGTGTACCCTTCTTCACCCACACGGCACGTGCATTTGGGGTGATATCCCTAGAGGACTGGTTACTAAAGCTATGATTCTCAAACCTTTGACTGAAGCTTGCCAAACAAGAAGTGATGGTATCTATTATCTTCATCACATCACCAAAACCGAAATCAGCTTCTCGCCCTTTTGATTGCTTGGTGTTCCAATTCCACTTTCCTTGTCCTCTTAGCCTTTGAGAATTTGCTTTCTTCAATGTGTGAAGTTTATAGCAGTTAGGTCTTGTGTGTCCTCGAACTCCACAATGGTGGCAAAAATGTTGAACTTGAGGACCTCTTTGAGACTTTGGGAGAGACTTCCCTTTAGCCTTTGGTTTGGCCACAAATGGTTTTTGAGGTTTTGTCAAAACCTTTTGAGCAGTTCCATTTGGCTTTTTTTCCACCTTCACATTCTCAACACTTGGAGTCGCTACCATTGGCTCCTTAGCCTTAACAAACTTCATCTCCTTGGACACATTGGCACTTGAACTACTCTCTCCAGTATATCCTAAGCCGCTTTTGTCAGAAGCAGGCTTTTGATGAGCAAGCACTTCATCAAGCTTCTTGGAGGCAACCCACTCCACTTTGGCATTAGCTTGAATCACTTCAAACTCAAGAAACTTGATCTTGGAGTAGGCTTTAGTTAGTTCTTCATTCAGTACCTCAACTTCACACTTCGTTTCTTTATACTTCACAAGTATGCTCTTGTAGTCTTGTTCAGCTTTCTTCATTTTTTTGATGATTGCCTTAGCCACTGTCGCATACTCTCCGGTCTTCTCAAGAAGAGAATTATAGGATTCTTGCAATCCCTTTGTTCCTTCGTCTTCATCATCAGATTCTTCCCCAATTCCTATAGACTCTACTTTGATGTACTCACCGAGTTCTTCCACTAGAAGGCTCAAATCTTCCGATGAGTCCACGGGTGCAATGGCCATAAATGCGAAGTAATTTCCTTCTCCGTCACAACTTTGTTTCGAATCTGAATTGGAGCCATCTGAGTCACTAAAGGTAGTTGCAAAAACTTTACCCTTTACTTTCAAATACGTGGGGCATTCTTTCTTCACATGACCATGCCCTTTACACTCAAAGCACGTGACCATTTGAGATGGAGAGGAATCTTTTGAATCCTTCTTCTTGAAGTCTTTCTTGTCCTTCTTTAAATTCGAGAATTTGCCCTTCTTAAATGACTTCCCATCTCTCTTGAACTTTAAGAACTTACGGAAGTTCTTAGCAAGGTATGCCACATCTTTTTCAACCTTATCCTCATCTGAGGAGTCTTGTGCTTCCAATCTCTCATTGATTGTCTTGAGAGCAAGGGATTTGCTCTTCCTTTGTGATGGTAGAGATAGCTTATAGGTTTGAAGAGAACTGATGAGTTCTTGAATTTTAATCTCATCAAGGTCTTTACTCTCTTCGATGGCAGTGGCCTTTGCACGAAAGCTCTCCGGCAATGATCGTAGAATCTTCCTCACAATCTTGGAGTCTTCCGTCTTTTCTCCTAAGTTGAATTTCCCAATCACCACTTCATTTAGCTTCCTATAAAATGAGTTGAATGACTCGTCTTCACTCATCTTCAGCTCCTTGAAGCGTGTGGTAAGCATTTGCAACTTGGTGTCCATTACCTTTTTGGTGCCTTCATATGTCGTCTCCAGGATTTACCACGCCTCCTTGGCAATTGTAACATGAGAGATCCTGTGAAATTCGTTAGGAAAACACCACAGAAAATAGTGAAAGCTCAAAAATGTGTTAAAACACAAGAGCTGTTTAGACCCCCAAATTTTAAATTACAGCTCGATTGATTTTACTCTAACTTATACTAAGTGCGGAATAGAGTAAATGCGAGCAGATAAACAATAAAACTACTTTAAGCCATAATCATTAAAACACAGCAGTAAAATGAAAGCTAAAAGAATAGGGAAGAAGAATGCAAATACAAGATAACACAGTGATGTGTTATCGAAGAGGAAACCAAAGAACTCAGCGAAAAACCCCTCCGTCACCCTCCAAGTAGTAAATCAATCCACTAGACAATAAGTTAGGATACACGAATAGCAAGAGACCCTCCAAGCCTAATCTACTCAATGTACCTAAACCCTCCAAGCTCCTACTCTAATAAGGCTTCTAGGAACCATGTCTTGTCTAGCTCTCCGGATCCCGCAATACACTGAATTGCATCCGTCAAGCCTCACTAGTTTCTTTTGGAAAATCTCCAAAGCTTCCCAAGCTCCAAAACACTATCTACACTCTGAAAAGGTGTGGGTTGTATTTGGGTACAAATCTCCTCTCAAGGTATGACAATGGGAGAGGGAAGGAGAAGAGGTTACAATGATTTCTCTCTAAGGATAAGCAACTCTCTCTCTAAAAGATGGGGTGTGTGTTGTAGAAAACCTATCTAGGGTTTTTCTCTCTGGATGGCCTTCTTTACATTTGTGGGTAATGAGGGTATATATAGTATGGGTGAAGGGTAAGAAAGTCACTCTTGAAAATTATCCAGGCAGAATGTTTTGCAACTACCTCGCGGAAAGGCCTTACTCGCAAAGTACTCGTGAAATTGACAGCCTGGCAAGACTCTTTAGCTTCTAGTCATGTGCTTCTCATATGCTCTTTTCGCGGGAACCCTTCTCGCGAACTTCTCGAGAGCTAGTCGCGAAATGCACTAATCTTCATTTCATGCTCGATTCTTCACCAACTTAATACTAAACCCAATACAATAAAATCCCACAAAATACAAGGAACAAAATTAAAGCAATTACAACACTTTTTGTCATAGAATAAAGTCAACATAAAATATAGTTGTAAATTACAACTTTACAAATAGCATTCAAAGCCTTGCTATAGCGTTAGTTGCCGCAAGGGCTGCCTTATCCCATGAGGATTTTGCGGCCTCTGGCCTAGTCCATCCTATCTCGACAGAGTCCCAAACACTATCATCGATGGAACATAGAAATGCCCTCCTACAGACTTTCCAAAATGCATAATTGCTCCAATCACAGTATGAAGGAGCATTAAGTGATTGAGATCGATCTATCTTAAAAAGGGTTTAGGATCGCACTTAGGTAATGAAACCATAACAAGTGCACCCGCTCTGATACCAATTGAAAGCTTGAATTTGTGTGAAAACACAACAGCTGTTTAGACCCCAAAATAAAAAATTACGACTCGGTTAATTTTACTCTAACTTAAACTAAGTGCGGAATAGAGAAAATGCGAGCGAACAAATAATAAACTACTCTAAGCCATATTCATCAAATATCAATAATAAAATGAAAGCTAAAAGAGTAGGGAAGAAGGATGCAAACACAGATAACACCAAGACGTGTTATCGAAAAGGAAACCAAAGTACTCAGCGAAAAACCTTTCCGCTGCCTTCCAAGCGATAAATCGATCAACTAGAGAATAAGTTGGAGTACACGAATAACAAAAGACCCTCCAAGCCTAGTCTACTCCATGTACTTGAGCCCTCCAAGCTCCTGCTACCAACTGACTTGACGAAGCCTTGTCTTCTCTAGCTCTCTAAATCATGCAATTCAGCCCGATTGCATCTACCAAACAAATGGCTTCTTCCAATGCTTCCCAGAAGCACCAAAACCTCACTTTACACTCAAAATGGGTGTGGTAAGTGTTTGGGCTATCAACCTCTCAAGGATTTGGATATGGAGAGGTAGGAGTTACGGAAAACCACAATGGATTGTGTAAAGGATTATGGGTATGACAATCTCTAACTCTCAAGGGTTATGGCTAGGGTTTTCTCTTTGAAAAGAACTCCTCTCAATATGTGGGTAATGATGGTATATATAGTGTGGGTGAAGACATAGTGGAGTAGATATGTCAAAATAGCAAAACAAAAAGTTTCGCGGGTATCTTGCGGGAAGGCCTTACCCGCAAAATACTCACAAAAACCAGCTATCATGACTCTTTGCATTCCAGTCATGTGTTGTGCACATGGCTTCACTTTGCGGGAAGTCTTCTCGTGAGCTACCCGTGAAAACTCCTTTAATCTTCAATGTTGTCTTGAGTCTTCACATTCTTTCTCACACACAAGCCATACACTGGAATCCCACATAAAATACAGGGTACATAAGATTGAACAAAATTACAATCAAATTTGGCACGGAATTAAAGCTGATAGGCCAAAAAAAATCGAGCCCTTATGATAAATTAATTGTTTAATTAGCCAAGTTTGTTAATTAATCAAATTAACATGGAAGATGCGTGGTAGCACAAACAAATCACCAATTAAACTAAGTATGCAGTGGAAATTAAGTTGACATGGTGATTTGTTTACGAATGGGGAAAACCAACACGGCAAAAACCCCACCGGATGATTTTAAAGTCACCACTCTCGAGAATCCACTATTATCAAAACAAGCGGTAACAAGTAAAGGAATCCCAGTATCTTATACCAACCTACAATTGAACCCTTACCCCAATACCCAATTGGACTTGTTCTGTAATTACAATCTCTCCTTGTAATGCACGACTCCCAGTACGTGACTAACCAATTGCGAGGATCCTAGTACGAGACTTCAATCACCAACTAGAGAAGGTTGTTGGCTGCAAAATTCTTCAGTTCATCACACAATGAAGATCGAGAAGCTCCTTGGTTACAAAACCCTATGGTGAACAAACACAACAGCTTTTTCACAAGAAAGATGAACTAGGGAAAATTCTGTCTCTGGTCACAATTTGCTTGAACAAACTTTGCTCAACACTTGTGCAACTTGTGTCATCTTTGACGGCCCTTAAAATAATCCTTTTATATGTCTAGGATTGTGAGAAAAGAAAGCCCAAACATACAATCACAGATTGAATGAAAAACAGTCCTAAAAAAACTGAACTTCAACTGTCGAGCTGCTGTCGAGCCACAGGCTAGAACAACTCTTCAAGGCTCGATAAATTGCTAGCTGTCGAGCTTTAATGAACAGCACTTTTCACACTTGAATCTTGGACAGACTTGTATGGCTTTAACACTTAAACTTGAAACCTTGTTTTTTGAAGTATTAAACATATCCTAGATCTACCCAAATACAAGTAAAGTGCGTTTTGTCAAAGGATTAGCCAATTACATAAAATAGTGACATATGTTCCTAACAAATGAATCACATATGTCCTAACAAAAGCCAACACAAAATAGTTGTAAATAATAACTTTACTCTAAAAAACAAAAAACCTTAATAGTGAAATAAATTTTCTCCATATTTTAAGCAAAATTTTGAGAATCATATTCCAATATTTACATATTTGTCAAAGTGAAATAGGTATTGTGGTTCAATTCAAATCCTTTAGGCTATTCACACCCAAATACACAAAAACTTTGCAACAAAATTGCAAACCTTAGAATTCAAAATTTTAAACTATATTTTGTTTGAGTTTTAGGTTGCATACTCGCCCTAACTGACTCTAAATTCATGCTGTTAAGGACATAAATTTCTGGGGTTCAGTGTATAGCACCCATTATGCAGTTCCACACTTAAGAAAAAGCAAAGGGAAGATTGTTGTAATTGCCTCAACTGCAGCTTGGTTAGGCACTCCAGGATTGAGCTTCTACAATGTAAGAAACCTCGTAATTTGTGTTACTCCCATATTTTCCTTCTCACTAATTACTTGTGAAATTTGTGATGGCTTCAGGCAAGCAAGGCAGCCCTAATATCCTTTTTTGAGACATTGAGAACTGAATTTGGACAGGATATTGGAATTACAATTGTTACTCTTGGAATAATAGAGTCAGAAATGATACAAGGGTTTTATCAACAAAAAAAAAAAAAAAAAAAAATGACACAAGGCGAATTTTTTTCAGAGGTAAGCTTTAGAAAAAGTATATTGTTAATTATCTAACTTAGCTAATTGTTTACCCTACCATTTTTTGTTGCATTTATATTATAGGCATTGAGGTGTTTAACCCATACCAAGAGGTTTCTAAGATCTTTGAAAATTTGTTCTTTCCAAAAAGCATTAGCTATTGGTATATGGCTAGAGTTCATGGAGGAGAGGGGGAAGGTTTTGGAAGAACATCAAAACATAATGATGCCTAATTTCTATTTGTCACATATGTTTGACAAAAATGAGCTCTTCTTTATAGCCTATCAGTATCAATCAAACCAAAGCTTGTATTAATATATTTTTTTAAATATTTCCAGCCCCCATGTGGATGTGCAAGGAAATCTTGTGCTTATATCATTAACATATGCCAATTCATCAAGGGATTGTTGGTGAACTTGATTTTGTTTTGCAAATATACCTATTTCATAACACAAATTATACTGTTCAATTCTGACCATAATTGATCTGTTGAGAATCTATAGTCAACCTCAAATTTTTGAACTTAAGACTTGATAGTTGTTTGGAGTCTGACCGGATGGTTATCTGACAACATGAGTACCTAGGCCTAACAATAACTATGCTAACCATTTTGTTGTCTATTCAGCATAAAAATTGGTAATGGCCTCTACTATGTGTGATTTCTATTGCCAACTTAGCCATTATCTACAATTCAATTCTTGTTCTCTCAAAAAAAAGAGGTATCTTTTTCATTTTCTTAATGTGATTACTGGTTAGGTTCAAGCTAACTGGATCCCAACTGAGACAACAGAAGGGTGTGCCAAGGCAATTTTGGACAGCACTTGCAGTGGAGACATGTATTTGACTGAGCCATCTTGGATGAAGGCGGGATTTTGGGTCAAAACCTTGTGTCCTGAAGTATTTGAATGGTGTATCCACTCACTTTTTGTCATTTGGCCTTGGACTTCAAAGAAGGACTAGTGCTGTAAATGAATAGACAGTTTGAGCTTGACGTGAGAAAAAACCTTAAATATGTTCATTTATTTACAAATAAGCTAAGCTCAAGCTTATTTTACCCTCAACTATGAATAAGCCAAGCTCAAATAAAATAAAGTATTCTTGAACAAGTTCATGATTATGAAAGTTTGAGTTAAGTATATATGACATTATATGTTTATATGTATAGATGTATAAAAATATACTTATATAAACTTGATATTAGATTATATAGGTTTGTAATTTTATTTATTTAATGTACGTTTGTAATTAAAGTCATAAGAGATTAAATCATTATTTATAACTTAATGATAATATAAATAGTTTGATTTGTAGTAAAATTATATATAATTTATAAGTTCATAAACAAAAATTATTCTAACTTATTAACTAAAATAATATAATTTATGCAATAAATTTTATTTATTTATTATTATAGCATATATTTGTGAACAGGTAATAAATTTTAGTTGTAGTGTACTAGTTAATATTATATATGGAAAAGAAATAAGTTAATCAAGGAAGTTGAGTCCATAGTATTAGGTTGGCAAACCATGAACAAATGTATCCATATTGAAAAGTCTTAGTGCGTCTTGAAGTGTGCTTGAAGTCTTTTTCAATTCCAAGACAAGACTAAGATTCAACTCAAGGAGAACTGCTAGTTATGTGATCTTGATGCATGTTGGACACCAAGCAGCTTGACCGATCAAGATTCATTAAACTTGATCCATTGAGACCAATTCTCAACCAATCAAAAATATTGTTGAACAAAATCCATGTTTAATTAAGTTCTTAGGAAATGATGAATTTAATCACTTAACCACATAATTCTAACATCACTCGTAGAAGAATTCATGGTCTTGGAGGTTGGTAACTAAGCCCACACAGTAATTTTTCCATCAGTTTTTCAATGTCACCATATGTTGTGTTATTTATTTAGCTGTTCATTGTACTCCATATAGTGTATGTTATACTATATGGTAATTAATCTTGAAATCAATCTAAATTCATAAAAAATAATTTGTTAAAGTTGATTAATTCCACTTTAAAATAAAGGTGAAAATACATTGTTGGTCCTTGAGGTTTACGTAATAAGCGTTTTTGGTCCCTGAAGTTTCAAAAAATGAGTACTATTGATAATTATTTTAACTTTCATTAGCATTTTTGCTTACGTGGTTAATGAAACAATGAAGTGGCATCTTTTAAGTGATGTGGCAGTACTTAGTGACTTGAATTGTATTTGAACCTAAAAAAGAAATCTAGGGGCCTAAATTAGGCCCAATACTCACCATTCACTCAGGAATCTAGCCGAAAAAATATGTATATATAGGTGCTAGATTTGACAAAGTAGGTCGCAAATTTTATTTCATCATTGAATTCCAAAACAGCACTTTAATATTGCCCACCAATGAAATAACTATTAGGTTGAAGCTAACTGAATGGCTAATTAATTGTTTCTCAAAAAAAAAAAAAAAATTAATAAATTATAATGGCTAATTAATTCAAGCCACATTTTCACATGTACAACATCATTCTCACATCACAATTCACATGTACATCATCCCAAAGTAAGTTAATTGAATCCTCCTTTTGTTAGGTAGCCAAGTCCTTGGAGTTTTTAATACAATCTCCGTCCCACTTTTTTTGTCCTCTATTCCATTTTGAGATGTCCCAAAATATTGTCCTGTTTCTAAAAATAAAAGTCATTAATTTACTAATATTCTTATTATACCCCTATTAATTTACTAATTCAATTTTTTGATAAATTTTTTTAAGGGTAGTTTTGGAAACTTATACATTTTTAAAAGGTAAACAAGACAATAAATAATGTTCTTTTAAAAAGTTTGACTTTTCAAACAGGACAAAAAAGTGAGACAGAAGTAGTATATATATATATATATATATATATATATATATATATATATATATATCTTTCTCTCTGTTCATTGTAGCAAAGCTATGGATTTGCTTCATAATTTATTGAACACTATACTCCTTCCTTTAACTCTCACTGTGTTATTTCTCTTCACGCCTCCATTTCTTTTTCTCAAGTTTCTTTGGTCCTTAAAAAGATCCATATACTTTGAAAACGCGACTGACAAAGTCATACTGATTACAGGAGCATCTTCAGGAATTGGCGAGATATTTATATTAATATATATAGACAGTGGCCGAGGAAGCTTATTTAATCCCTCCTATTTTTATCAAATTCATTCCCCAACTTACAGATTTTATATATTTATATGTATAAAAGTAAAAAAAAATACAATGTTTAATATTATATAGATAGTGAGTCACAACTATGAGACTCGATTAAACAAGTTTGTGGCAGAACAAGCTCGTGAGAACATTATTATGTTTGAGTTTAACTTATTTAATAATTGACCTTAAACTTAGAGTTGAGATTCACTCATTTTATAAATTAATGAACACAAACAATTTTTTTTGCATGAGAAATGTAAATTATTTTATAAACAACTTAGTTTATTTACAAAATAAGAAGTTAATTTTCACTTCTTAGCAATGTGAGACTAAGCATACCGGGAAGGACATATTCCATCTTGTGGATTAAGTTCCGCTTTGTAATGAGTGCAGAGTCGAGCTTACAAGTGTATAAGTTACTGAGAATTCCTTCTTTGAGTGGACGTAGAACCAACAATAAACCACATTTACATATCTATGTCATTCATTCAACTAAGCAGAACAAAAGAAAGTTTGTTAAAACTGATACAATTTGCTCAAGGCTTAAGGAATTATCTGCTGGGACTACTGCAGGGCAGCAATCCAATGGTGGAGCAGGTCAACAAAGCAAAGAGATAGTTGGTAGCTATACTGATGCTAGTACAAGCACAGTAGCATCATCACTAGCAGACAAGGACAGCCACAACAATAAACAATCGTGGAGCAAACGTGTAGCAGAAGCATCAGATACAGAGCACCAGTGGGCCTGCAGGGATGTGCTAGAAACCATTGAGGCAATACCTTATCATGAAGTCTTCATACATAGCTTTGGAGACTATGATACACGTGGCTTGTAATAATTAGGCTGTCATGTATATAATGAAACACTATTGTACAGTTAGCATAGTTAGTAACTGATTTACTGATTTCTAGGGACATAGTCTTTGACGTGTATATACTGAATAGTCTTACTGTATTGGGGTCAGTTGCTTGTATCAATTCATTTTTCTGATTCAATAAAACTCTGATCTTCTATTTAGAGAGAGAGAGAGTTCCAGATTTTATAAGTTATATATATATATATATATATATATATATATAATCAATACAACTTATCAATTTATAAATTATTTTAGCACATCAGACACACTTCTACGAGCTATGTAGAACCAACACTACTAAACCACATTTACTTATCTATGTCATTCATTTAACTCAGCAAAACGAAAAAAAAACAGTTTCACTATATTTCATTATAATCAATACAATTTATCAATTTATAAATTTTAGCACACCCCACACTTCCACAAGATAATATCTTGAGAAGACTCCAATTAAGGAGTATATGTTATATTAATTCTTCATTTTTTTACTATATATTAAGGAAATGGATTCTTAAACTTTTTTTTTTTTTTTTTTTTGCCATGTGAAGCGTGAGGGTATATAATATATTCAACATATTTCTCGTACTATTAAATAGCCTTTATCCCCTTTGAAATTTCTTGGCTCCGACTTTTTTTGTTTTTTTGGAACTAGTTTAAAAATACTACTAAATAGATACTTCACGTAGTGATGGCTCTAGCCTTTGTTAATAATCTTAGGGCTGTCCAAATCAACCCGCCACCCGCCCAACCCACCCCACCCGCTCGGACCCGACCCGGAACCACCCGATCCGACTGCTCTGGCGATCGGACTCGGGTCCTGACTATAAAAACCCGACGCTGGCAGGTCGAGTGGCGGTTTTCTTCTCCAAAACCCGAGCCACCCGACCCGATCGATGTTATCTACAAATCCGGCCAACTCCAGCAAGATGAAGCTTAGATTCAAGGAGATCTGGCAAGATCTCGACTGTATTTGGTAAGATCGAGCTTAGATTCGAGGTGATCCGGCGATATCGAGCTTAGATTCGAGGAGATCCGGTGAGTTTTTCCAGAATTCGACGGGTTTTTCCAGAATCCGGCGAGTTTTTCCAAAAACCGTCGAATTTTCCAGATTTCGGCAACTGTTTTTTTCAGATTTCGATTCTTTCTTTATTCCGGCGACCCGACCCAGCCCGACCGACAATCACCCTTACCCGAAACCGACTAGACCGATTTTCCGGCGAGTCGAGTCCGGGTTCCTCCGCCCTTAACCCGACGCCGGCAGGTTGAGTCCGGGTTAGGTCCAAACCCGACCCGGCCCGACCCGTGGACAGCCCTAATTAATATATAGATATCTAATTCCCTTATACATTGGGAATTAATGCTGCATATTGACTTTGTGAGTTTGAAGCATGTTGCTTACGAGTACGCAAAGAGAGGTGCTCGTTTAGCCCTTGTTGCAAGAAGAGAGGACTGTCTTTGAGTAGTCACAAATAAAGCCCGCAAGCTAGGATCACCAGAGGTTATTGTGTTACGCGTTGATGTTTCCAAAGTTGAAGAATGTAAGAGATTTGTTGATGAGGCAGTGAGCCACTTTGGACGATGTAAGTGTTTGGCTTTTTATTTTATGTTTTCACCATGAGTTTCAACTCATCCTTCCCTTGTAAAAGTAATGTAGAGGTTGATGTCATGACTTCAAGACCTACTGGGTGAATGTGCAACTTAATTATAAATGAAGAAAATTGTGTGATATGTAATTTGGTTTTCAGACCTTTACATATTTACATTATACTTGCTGTAAGGGCTGAATTTGGATTGGACCCAGTATAGAATTGGGTTTTAGCCCAACAAGCCCAAACAATGAATTTGCAGAACGTGGATGAAAGAATTAGATCTACTCCAGAAGAAAAACAATAAAATTTGTAGATTTAAGATCATTTAACACAAGTAAGATAAGAAAGTCTGTCCTCGGCCTGACCTGAGGAGCTTATATTATAATGTCTTGTTTATGAACAAAGTTACAATAGTTCACAATATTATTACAAAGATTTTTTGATTTGTTTTTTGATCCTCTTTTTTAGGCCACCTTCCCATGTTATATACTACAATCTTGGTATCATCCCTACCATACACGCGTAGGTTGGATTCTAGGAACTCCTTCTTGTCCATCCAACACCTCCCAGAACTATCAACTAGTAGCTGTAAGGCTGCTTGACCACTGTTCAGGTATCACCTCCACATTAATGCGGCCAGAGAGTTAGTTGGGAGGCATTTAATGTGGAGGTAGCAGCTTGTGAAGATATTTGTCGCCTCCTTTTGCTCATCTCTTATCCAATGTCCGACTCTTAGTTGTGATGCAACTTTGAAGGATGTCTGGGATGATAAGGCATCCTTACTAACCTCGGATCTCCGTTTCTGAGATGACTTTTCTCCTCGGACGTATTTTGGACTATCACATACAATCTTTATTTCTTCTTCTTATACCATTCCCATTATAACCTTGTTTGACCATCCTCGGATTGATTGATATCCTCGGATTGGGCCATAGGCCCAACTCAGACAATTTCAATAGTTCCTTCTAGATGATTGGCCCCCACACTTGCAATATAAATTTACATTGTAAACACAAAAAGTAGTAAATGTTGTATACATTTACAAAAAGTGTATAATATTTACCACTTTTTGCAAATGTGTACAACATTTGTCACTTTTTTGTATCTACAATGTAAATTTACATAGTAAAAAGAAGAATCTCCCTTGGTTTTCTATGGCTTTGTGGAAAAAAAAAATTAACTTATGTATGGTGGATGGGGTTTTTGGAATAGTGGACCATTTGGTGAATAACACTGGAATACTACAACTACGCTTGTTTGAAGATTTCTTCCAATTATCTGATATTGCTTCAGTTATGGTAATAAGACCATAACACTGTAACAGTTCTTGTTATTGGAATTTAAAAAATGAATGGTGATACCAATTGTCTATTAGATAATGTCATCCAATATTATTGCATCTCTAGGCCTAGCATTAACCATATTAGGATTCTCTCTATTTAAAATATATCTATTTTATAGTTTAGATTAAATGGTGTGACACTTTGTACATTGCCAAATCCAAAAATAAAATTTTAACTATGAAATAGAACTTCTCTATTTTAAGTAAAACTGAGAGGATCATATTCCAATGTTTATGTGTTTGTCAATATAAAATAGGCATGGTGGTTCAATTCAAATCCTACTAGCTATTCAGATCCAAATACACAAAAACTTTGCAACAACATTGCACACTTTAGAGTTCAAATTTTTATTTGATGTTAAGCTGCGTTTGTTCAAGAATTAACCTATTTTTTGTCTGAGTTTTAGGTTGCATGCTTTCCCTGACAAACTTTATGTTTTTAAGGATATAAATTTCTGGGGTTCAGTGTACAGCACCCATTATGCAATTCCCCACCTAAGAAAAAGCAAAGGGAAGATTGTTGTAATTGCTTCAACTGGAGCATGGTTAAGTACTCCAAGATTTAGCTTCTACAATGTAAGAAACCTCCTAATTTGTGTTATTCCCATTTTTTCCTTTTCACTAATTGCTTGTAAAATCTGTGATGGCTTCAGGCAAGCAAGGCAGCCCTGATATCCTTTTTTGAGACATTGAGGATTGAATTAGGACAGGATATTGGAATTACAATTGTGAATCCTGGAGTGATTGAGTTAGAAATGACACAAAGCGATTATCTATCAGAGGTAGGCTTTAGAAAAAGTATAATGTGAATTATCAAACATAGCTAATCGTTTACCCTACCAATGTATGTTGCATTTGTATTATGGATATGGTTAATGGAGGAGAGGGGTTTTGGAAGAGCATCAAAACATAATGATGCCTAATTTCTATTTTTCCTCGTGGTTGACAAAAATGAGCTCTCCTTTATAGCCTGTCAGTATCAATTGAACCAAAGCTTGAATTAAAAAATAATAATAATAATAATAATAATAATAATAAAACCCTTCCAACTCCCATGTGAACTTTTTCAAAAATATTATAAAAAAAAAAACTCCCATGTGGATGTGCAAGAAAATATTGTGTTTATATCATTGATTTTACATATGCGCGTGTTCCAATTAGCTCAACTAATAAAGTCTCTTGTTATTGAATAAGAGATCTGGGATTCAATCCCTTCTTACACTAAAAAATCAATTGATGTCTTGGTATGATTATAAAGTTAGATCCATGACCTACCTCAAACTTTTGGACTTAAGACTAGATTGTTGTTGTTTGGAGGCTTGCCGGATGTGTATATGACAATATGAGTGCCTAGGCCTAACAATAATTGTGCTAACCATTTTGTAATGACCCTACTATATGTGATTTCTATTGCCAACTTAGCTACTATTTACGTTTTGATTCTTATTCTCTCAAAACAAAGGGGTATCTTTTTCATTTCCCTAATGTGATTTATGGTTAGATTCATGCTGATTGGTTCCCAACTGAGACAACAGAAGCAAGGTTGTGAAACCCGGACCGGACCATACGGTCCAACCGGATTAACCGAAAACCGTTCATCAATACAGGTTTTTAACTCTCAAGAACCGGCCAATACAAGAAAAGTAGTGAACCGTGCAAACCGCGGTCAAACCTCCTGGGTTTGAAAACCGTTGATGGTTCTTACGGTTCAAATCTGAATTTTATTTTTGGAACTTACCACCATTGTTGATGCTTCAAACCACCATGTGATGTTGTTAGACCTTTAGATCGCATCGCCTCTCTTCTTCTTTTCTGTCTCACTCGCGCTTTCACTCTAATTTTTCTGCGTTTTTTTGCCTTTTTGCCGTTTCAGTTTCTGTGTCTGGACTGAGAACTCTGGAGTTGCTTTGCAGACGATGGAGATGGTGAAGTAATAATGCTTGGCTGTCATCTACTCACTAACCAACCACTTTATTCTTGGGCTTTGTTCTGTATTAAGGCTATTATTTAATGAGTGGCTACTATTTAATGGGTAGACTTCTAGCTTCTTCTTTTTAAGTCCTTTATCTTTTTTGTTTTCCACTTTTAAATTTCATTGGAAAGTTGACTATGCAAATGGGCTTGGTTTAATTTGTGCCTAAGGCATGGGCTTAATTTAGATGTAGGTTTCATAAAAAATATATATATATATATATAATTTATTTTTATAAAATTACGTTTTTGGTACCTAAATATTTTCTTATTTTAGTCAAATTTTCTATTATTTCTAATTTAAAATATTTATTTATTTATTAAATAATTATTAAATTAATTGTAACATCATCACGGTTCGACTTCGGTTTGACTTCGGTGCGACCTCAAAAACCTTGAACCTTGAACCTTTCCCTTTTAGGATTCAATGAACGGTCCGAGTCTGAAAACCTTGAACAGAAGGGTGTGCCAAGGCGATTTTGGACAGCACTTGTAATGGAGACATGTACTTGACTGAGCCATCTTGGATGAAGGCAGGATTTTGGGTCAAAACCTTGTGTCCTGAAGTATTCGAATGGTGCCTCCACTCACTTTTGGTTAGTAGGCCTTGAAGTTCAAAGAAGGACTAGGGCTGAAATGAATAGCTAAACAATTCCAACTTACTTTAGAACAAACTTAAATATGCTAGTTTATTTAATAAAAAATGTCAAACTAGTCTAGTCTGGCTCGACTATTAACAAGCTGAAACAAAATAATGTATTCGTAAGCAAGCTCAGGAGCATGAGTTGATTTTAGTATACATAATATGTTTGTGAGTGTATGTGTGTGTGTGTAAATATACTTATATAGACTAAAGATTGAATCGTGTAAATTTGTCAATAAATTCATAAGATATTAAATTATTATTTATAATTTACTAATAATATAAATAGTCCATTTCATAATAAAAGTTACATAATATTTATATGAAAAAATTAACTTTCAACAATACAAGGTTGGTGGATCTACTTTTTATAAGTTCATAAACGAAAATCAAGCTATTTAATTAACTCAAACAATATAGTTCCAACTATAATTTAGTTATTATTAAATTTGTGAAGGGGTAAGAGTTTACTATATATAGAAAAATAATAAGTTAATCATGTTGCTTGTGAACAAGTTCGAGCTCGCCTTACAAGAGAATTAACCAAGTCTGAACATATAATCTACTTTGATGACAAGCTCAGCGAGACGTTCGAAAAAAGGGACTTATGATTTATAGTTTAGAGTTAAAATATTAGGTTGACATGTTAAATCAATATCTGGTCAGTGGTCACAAAGATCTTAAAGTGTGTCTTTGTTTTTTCTAATAAACATTATCAAACTTTGTACAAATCAGATAATTAGATGTCATCAAATCAAAGTTTTTTTCCCCCTACAAATAGTTTCAGCAGTATTAGGCCTCAAGATCGGCACTCATCAGTCTTCCCATTGGAAAGAGGCAGAGGTACCACTAAGCTATAGGGTAATGAAATCAAAGTAAATTTTGAGATACATGACCAAATACATAATCAACATTCAGGTGACTCATCACTCAAGTCTAATGGACTTCATGACTTTGGCAAGACGTGTATAAGTAACATGTGGTAAACTTTTCATCTCATTCTACCTTTTATATCAAATAAACTTCATATTTATGAAGAAAAGACAAGATAATGTGTCACAGCACATACTAATCTGACAAGAACTAGAAAATAGTAACACTGCTCATTAAACATTCAAGACGTCATGCATCTTGGTATTTTTCATCTAGCTCTAACAACTAATGCAAGCACAAGGAAATGAGAATGCCACAGAGAAACTCTACATGCCTTTCTTCAAGAGGTCAGCGGTTTCATTTTCTACGTGATATTGCTTACAAGAAATCCACAAAAGAAACTTTTGAGAACAGGCCAACTGTTCAATGAACTTGTTCCTGTGATCACCCCTCTACAAGGCAAATCTCGACAATGACATCTCTAAGGGATATTTGCTCTAGGAAGCAATGCAGAACCTAAGAAGAAAAGTACAAATGTGAAAGAACAGGATAAAATACAAGCTAGATATCTTGTTGCAAGAATATTGGTGATTTTATGGATAAAAACTTTTTACATAGAAGACAGACTATATTGAAATATTTAGGCAAAATGGTGAACTAATCAATTCAGTTGAAATACTAATGCAACAGAAAAGGAACTACAGCCCTAATGAGAGGTCATTTGGAAAGAACTTATAGTCAAACAATGAAGAGAGATACTCGCATGAATTTTTATTTTTATTTTTGAAATGGTTAGAAATCTCCTAAGCTACTACCCATACCCCTCCCCTCACCCTCAACCCCTACCTAGGGAGGTGCCATCAGACCAAATGGGTCATTGGCAAGATACTCGCATAGAATTGCTTCTGCTGTATCTCTTCAAGTTCATTGTCCCAGGATGCAACACATAAAGCAGGAAAGAAATACAAGGCCAACAACTGTCAGGGCACTTTGAGAGTCCAAAATAACACCTTTTGCTTCTTTCATCTGATCAAGATCATATTTCTGAGTGACATCACCATAAAAAATTACCTGCCACTGAAAATGCCCTTCTTCAGCCATCATCAGTTCTCTTCCAATAACTTCTCAATTGAGAATGCAACCATCATATTTGATAATCATTAGTTTTTTATATTACACAATTTCAGTTTTAGTTTTCAAAAGTTAGTTTTCTCTTACTCACTTTGTCCGGCTTTCACCATCTCGTTGGTTAGACAATTACATGATAGAGCCAAACGGTGCCATTTTCCAGTAACTTTAAAAGTGGCTGATGTGTTGTAACAACAAAGTCGGGAAAGCCACTTTTTTGCGCATAAGAAGCTTAGTTGATCAAACCCAGTAGATTCATAAGAACCTAAGAAGTTTATTTAAAAGCGATAAGAACAACGTAGAGCAGATGAAAGTCCACAACTAGGACTTTAAGGAATTAGTCTTAGCCTCTTAGGAATGAACTCAACATTGTGGTAAGCAATCCAAACATCCTTAATACTCTTTATCTTTAATGCATAGGAAGTTCAATAATTTTTTTGCAAAAAAAATTGGGACTGATGGCTTTACTTAATGAAGATGAAAGTTGGAGTAATAATCAAACTAGGAAAAGAAATATCATCTATCACAGTCTTCTTCTCTACTTTTTTCCCCCAAATAGCAATCTACAAATCATAGTTAACCTCATAGTTTGGAAATTCAAGAAATTTACCTAGGCCGCAGCACTGTTTCTTCAGAGCTTGACCTCCACATCAACACCAGCAGGAAGATCAAGTTGCACCAAGGAATCAATTGTTTGTGCAGTTGGGTAAAGAATATCAATGAGGCGCTGGTGTGTACGGATCTCAAAATGGAATCTTGCATCCTTGTGCACATGTGGTGATTTGAGAACGCAATAGATTCGCTTCTTGGTTGGTAATGGAACAGGACCCATGGTTTTTGCATTTGTAGTCCTTGCAGCATCCAATATCTGCTTGCAGGAGTCCTCTATTGGGGGCACCCAGTATGATCTAAGCTTAATTTTGATTTTCTACTTTGGGGCCATCTGCAAACAAAACGTCATTTTAGATTATTACAATTCTACTAGAAAGGTAGAAAAAATGAAAGACAAATAGTTCTAAACAGAAAAGATATATTTTGATTTTTCAGCCAGCTCTGACTTCTTTGTTGTTGGCCTTGTGGTTATTTTTCAACAACTTTAGGGTTGTTCATATGGCCATTTCATATATCCTTAATGGCCAAGCAGTAGTGAAGGATGTGAATTAAATCTCTAAAGCAACTAAAAAGTTCTCTTTGTCGCAAGCCAAAACATTTGCTGCTTAGCAAGGTGCTGCATTATAAACAAGGTGGTACTATTATTGAAGAGAGTGACTACATGATCTATTGGTTGATGTTTACACAGAAGTCCGTTCCAGAATCGGATAGGTGAGAGGAATAGTCGCAGCTCGCAGGCAACAGTTGAGTCAGAACTCTAGCATATGAATATATAAGAAAAGGCAAAACTGACATATGAGGAGCTACTTCATTGACAATAACATTTCCAGACTAAAAACTGAACTTAACTTGACTAATCCCAACTGTCTGAGGAACATCTTTTACATGGAAATAGGAAATGATTCACTTAACTCCAAATTACAATCTTGTACATGTAATCCTGTAGCAACTTACTCCTCGGGATTATAGCTTCATCTTAAACTCCATTGAAAAACAGATTTTACAGTACAAGACTTCAAATCAATTTCTTTAGCAGTGAAGGTTACTCTCATGAAATAAAATCCAAATTGCACAAAGTATTATATAGTAGGGGTGTCAAATGGGTAGGTTTGGGGTGAACATAATTAGGTTGGATATATAAAACTCATTCACCCATTAAAACCCATTTAACTAATTACTTCTAACCCAAATCCAACTCAACCCAATTATAATGGGTAAACCTCAACTCACGCAATTATCAAAATTCCAGCACATCCACATCAGCAATTATATTAAAAATCCAAATAAAAAAATATGTTCTTTTCTTTTCTATTTTCCCTCACTTTCTTGGCAACCAAACAGTACACAAATACAAAAAAATGTCATTTCAAGCTCAAAACTTTCTCGGGAAAAAAAAAAAAACTTTTCTTTACAATGGCCTCAGTTGCGAAAAAACTTCTTGTTGTATCAACAACGATCTTTCCTCCTCCTCATCTTCTTCTTCTTTCTAGAGAGCCTACGGCGGCGGCTGCTGCTCCGATCTTGGCCAATGCATCGACGGCGGCTCCCGTGTCGGCTTCTGCCTCCGCCAATGCCGCCCAAGATTGGACCAAGCTCCTTCACGGTAATTTTCTTCTCCACTACATCCTCACAAAATGGAAATCGAAAATCCAAACTTTCTTTTTCCTCTTCTGATTCTCATTTCTGTGTTTGTTTTTGCTTTTAAAGTGATTCTGATTGGTTTCTATGAAGATCTGATTCAACGAGTTTGGCTGAAATTGCTGGTTTGATTTTCGATTTCGGTGTATTATGGCGAAGATCTACAAGTTTCAGTGGTAAAAAGCTGTGATTTTTTTTCTTTGTTTATTGTAATTTTGTGTTCTGTATTTTATTTCGTATTTTTATGAGGTTTTGCATAGAGAAGAATAGTGAAAGATCAGAGAGAGAGAGCAAGCGAGAGAGAGAAGTGTTTGGAAGCCGAGAAAATGAAGGAAAATGAAAACCTTAAAACACTGAAACGTGTGAGGTTTTTTTTTTTTTTTTTAATTTATTTATGGGAAGGGTTGGGTTAAATTTGGGTAAATTGTTTTTGGGTTAAATGGGCCTCATTGGGTTTTTATTTAAAACCCAATAATCACTGAGTCTAATTGGGTTGATGCCCATTTAACCCAACTAATAATTAGGATTCAATTAGAGTGGGTGGGTTTGGGTGGGCAAATAGGTTTGGGCCTCATGTGTCAAATAGTTATTTTTATTAGTGTATCGTTTAATAAACTAATTTTCTAGTAATGTGACATGCACAACGTGGACAAAAAATAAAAACAAAGCCAATTGTTGCAAACCGATTAAGAAGATGAGACAAACTTAGGGTCTAGGAAGGGCGGGAGAGAGAGAGAGAGAGAGGGGGGGGGGGTTGAATTAGACAATGCCATTAGCAATCATGTCGAAGCCAAATTTTGTGGCCTTGCCAGTTTCCACTGGTCGTGCCATTCATGGTCTTAACCCATAATTAACTTGAATTAATGTAATTAATTATTTGAGTCAAAGTGGGTTGACCTTCTTTGACACGATCTCATTTAACCCATATAATTAAATATCCTTTAAAAAAAAATCTAAACCTGCATTTAAATTTTAAAAAAGAAAAATATGTAATTAAAAATTTTATAAGGGTTAAATTGTAATTTTGATCCAACAAAACCTATTATACCTAAGCTTCTATCCAAACAAGCATAAACTCATTTCTACTTTCTAGTTATAGTAGAGTTGTCACTGCTGCTGATGTTGATGCTGTCTTTTTCTCATCAATGAGTTCTCTCTCATGTTTGGATTGTTTTTCTCTCATCTTGCATTGTTTTCATATCATTTCTCCCTTTCTTTGAAGTTCTCCGCAACCAACAACAATTAAAATAGAATCCCAATTAGGGCTATAAATGAACCAAGCCGATTATGAACAACTCGAGCTCAGCTCGATAAAAAACTTGTTCATGTTTGCTTGTTTATAAATAAGCTAAACTTAAGCCTTAATTTTAGGCTCGTTTAATAAACAAGCTAAGCCCAAACAAAAAATCTTGTTCACGAATAAGCTCGTGAGCTATTAGGCTTGATACAAAACAATTCAAGCATAGATTCATTTATAAGTTTATCTGTGTTAGTTAAATATAATCTTTACACATATCTTAATAATGCCATGACCAACATGGGACCACTATCCATTACCTTAATTTTTTCCTTCCCTCTAAACTGACCAAAAACCACTTTAGACCATAGTTACATTTAAAAATAAATTAGTTTTTTTTTTTTTTTTTGCGTTCAAAATAAATTAGTTAGTTAAGTTGGCCACATATGATCCTTCCCCATCAATCATCTAAAGTAAAGTTATAAAACATGTTAGTATTTTCTTATTCATAATAGTTACAAACAAGTATTTTTCTAGTTCTTCACCATCTAACGTGAATGTAAAATTGTATTTTGAATATTTGCTAAAACTGTAGTAGACAAGGAATGATGAATTAATTAATTTAATTATGTAAAATTTTAATTTGAATAATGGTTAATCATAAGTAGGACTAGACGCATAATAAAATGAGTATATTGTTTTTTCTTCTTCTTAATTTTAGAGATTTAAGCATTTGATAATGTAATTTTTTTAGATCTCAAGCTCAAAAGCTTGACCTAAACTCGAGTTTGAACTTGATATGAAGCTTGAGCTTGGCTTGACTAATTAATCAAGCCAAGCTCAACTCGAGCTTTTTAGCTTTCTTACAAGCTCAAGCTCAAACACTATTTTTAGGCTTGTCACGAGCTCAAGCCAAGCTTGAGCTTTTGACTTTTCCTGACGAGCCAAGTTTGAACATGCACTACTTGACAAAGCTCAGCTCGTTTACAACCCTAATCCCAATGACCTTCTTTCATTAACTTTCTCGTGTATCTTTTTATTTTTTTTATTTTATTTTTTATTTTTTATTTTTTTTAAGTAGTCATATTGCTCTTTTGGCTAGTTTGGATTGTGGACACCCTATTTTGTACTGATTTATTAAAAATCCCTAGTCTCAATAATGAAACTGGCCTAATCCTCTCTCATCAAGTATAAAAACAAATAAAGTTTTGTTTTTACAACTAAGGTATACTCAACTTTCTATGTTTGAATACATTATAAATAATACTAACCCAACTCTAAACCACTATCAATAAAAGTACAAATAAAAAAGTATCACACTAAGGGTGAGTTTGGTTCAGCTTTTTGATATTATGCTTTTTGAAAAAGTGGAGATTTTAAAAAGTGCAGTATGAAACTGGGCTTTTTGAAAAAGCTGAGTGTTTGATAAAAGTTGTTAAAAAGTTTTTTTTGAAAAAACTGAGTGTCTGGCTAGCACTTATAAAAGTGGCAGTTTGAGTGGTAAATTACCAAAAAGGATAATATATATAAAGGAGTTTGTTTCATACTTAAATCAACTACTTCATAATACTTAAATTAATTTTTCTTCATTCAATTCTAAAAACTACATTCATAATATTTTTACAACACCTTCACAAAAAATCATTTTTGATAAATTGATACTGATTTTAATTTGAACTTACTATTAAAATTAATTTTTTCTCTTTCTAAAAAAATTATTTTTTTCTCACCGATATCAGTTAATAATAACCTACCATTTAAGATTTATTGTGAAAGTATTGTGAAAATAATGTGATAGCATTTCCTTCTTTTTTTCCTTCTTCTTTTTTCCCCCTTCTCCTCCACACACGTACCCTTACTCTTTTCTTTTTTTCCTTCTTTCCTCTTTTTTCCCTACCACTTCCTCCAAACTCTTGAACATTCTTGAGAGCTCTTCTTCCTCTTTCTTTTTTTATTTTCTTTCTTCCTTTCTCCCTTTTCTCTTAGCACTTCGTTTGCAAGTTTTTTTTCCCTCTATCCCATCAAAACACACAAACTTAAAGGTCACACACAACCACACCATTTGATTCTCATCAAACGAAGATAGAGAGAGGGGGAAATCGCCAAGGGAGGAAAATTGCCTCCGTCGTCTGCTGATCTGCTCTACCTTCACCATCGCCTGTCTTCCTCCCCACCGTTGCTTGATCTCTTCCTCACTACCAACAAATGGGTCAGATGGTTTTTTTTTTTTTTTTTTTTTTTCTGATTTCATTATTGGGTTCCTTTATAAAATTGTGTTATAAACAAAGGGATAAAATTGGGGTTTTAAGAAAAACTAGTGGGCAATTTGGGAAATTTGCGCAACTTCCAACGGTAACATGAAACACGCTTTTGTGCTTTTTTGCAATGGAGCTCCTTGCTGCTTTCACAATTTGGATTTTTCCTTCACAAATGAAAACGCAGCTTTTTAGAAAAAGCAACTTTTAAAAACTTACCAAATGCACATTTTATTTTTTTGGTTTCAAAAATCGCGTTTCAGCTTCTAAAAGCTGAAACAAACGAGCACTAAGATGAAACCAAATGTATCTTCAAAATTTAAAACAAGTTTAGAGCCTACTCTAAAACTTAGGTATAAAAGAATCGACATAATACATTTGTTATGTGTGTACTTAAATATTTTTTTTATTTTCTATTTAAATTTTTTTTTTTATATATAGTTTTTCTTTTTGTGGATGACTTGATGAATTCTAACATACTATTTATTTGTCATATATACATGGTAAAAATTATTTGAAAGCGTTACAAATATATAAAACAATAATAATTTTTAGAATGTAACATTCTGTGTGGGTGCCTTTTTTGGCTCTCAGGCCCAAGGATCTTAGGCCAAATACTTGTAGTTTGGTGGACTGGGCTTGGTTCACCACAGCTAATGGGTTGTTTACAAACCAAGTAGTGCACAGGGTAAGGATCCTACAACACATATACACTAGCAAGCAGGAATATATATATATATATATATATTGAACAGCAAGGATAACAGCAAAAGGAAAAAACGATGTAACAAGGAGAGAAAAAAAAAAAAAAGAACACAAAGACTGTTGGGGTCCTCAAGTCAATATGAAATATTTGATTTATTTTCTTAATTATGGATTACAATGTGCTCACTAAGACGTGTTACAAGGTTCAAATAAGCTCAAAAATCACAGACTTGGATGGCTATTCAAGCCTCCAAGACTTGCAAAGTTTGAATCTCTTTGAATCCGAGTATGTTCTATAGTGGCTGTGCTGGGATATCGGGGAGTATCTCTCTCTTTTTTCTACTTTCTCTAAGTTTTGACAGGGTTTTCTCAATAATTCTGTTATGGTTTACTACTGCCTGCTTACCCCTTCAAAGCTGACTACCTTCCCTTTTTATAATGTCATGGTAAGGTTCCGGAGTACCATTAACTTCTCTCTTTTGCTCCCCTAGGCACCAGAGCTCGTGCTGTGCCAGTCACTCAGAGGGCTAGTCCTTTCCTTATTCCTCAAAATTTTCTCCTTTTGGTGCTGTTTCCCTGAAAGTCCCTTGCTGACTTTCCATCCCGAGGTGCCCTTAGGTAGTTGACCTCAGCTTTTAGCCCTTTACCTTTTCAGCTTTTGGCTGTCCCTTTTCTTGTCATTTTTCCCAAGTAGTCGGAATCCTTTCCTGCTAGGTTAAAGGTTTTCCCAGCCACTTCCCCTTATAATTCTTCATTCTGGGTTTCCCGAGGTACCAACCTTTTGTTCATGAATTGTCATTCTCCAAGCTTTTTGGTTCTTTGCTGCACCACTAGGTACTTGAGAAGGACATATATGTTCTTCATTTCTTGTATTTCGTGGTACCCCTTCTGAGTTGTCTCCATCCTACCTCAGTTGTGCTGTGCGTCCTAGGGATCCCGAGCCTTTGGCAGCCCCTGGGGATCCAAGCCCAGCTCTTTCTGCTGGACTCCCCTCAATTCCCTGATCCTAGCAGGCTAAGCCTTTTCCTTCCGTGGATTTTTAGGCATCAAAACTTTTGGGCTTACCATCCTTTTTCTTTGTGGTGAATTCATCCCTTTTATGATTACTTGTCATGAGGTTGGCCCATTGTGTTATTTCCTTGGGCCTGGGTATCATGATTTTTTTGACCTCAACACATTCAACTAAAATGTCACATAACACTATTTGAAAATTCTCTTATTGTAGGTTCTAGTTAGCTCAATTGATAAATTTTATTCTTTTTGTTAGGACATATGTGGAACTTGTTAGAACATATGTCATTGTAAATTGGCTAATCCTTTGACAAAATGCACGTTACTTATAATTTGGTAGATCTAGGATGGGTTTAGTACTTCAAGGAACAAGAGTTCAATTCTAGTATTGAAGCCATGAAAATCTGTCCAAGAAACAAATGAAGAAGTGCTGTTCATTAAAGCTCGATAGATAGCTCGATAGATAAATCTATCGAGGTTTAATGTTTAATTCTCGACAACTCTCGACAGATCTGTATTTATTGAGAATTACGAAATTTAGATTTCTAGATCTGTTTTTCACGCATATCCAAGATATTTGTGTAGGGTTTCTTTTCTCACAACCCTAGACATATATAAGGATTATTTTAAGGACCGTCTAAGGTGATGCAACTTGATGCAAAGTGATTATTCACTCAAATTGTGATCGGAGACAATTTGCCCTAGTTCATCATTCTCTTGTAGAAGCTGGTGCGTCTTTGCGCCAAGGGTTTTGTAACCAAGGAGCTTCTTGATCTTCATCTTCTGGATGAATTGAAGAACTTTACAGCCAAGATCTTTCTGAAGTTGGTGTGTTAGTCACGTACTTGGATCCGTGCATCGATTGGTTAGTCACGTACTACGAGTTGTGCATTAAAAGGAGAGATTGTCACTACATTACAAGTCCAATTGTGTATTGGGGTAAGGTTTAAACTGTAAGTTGGTATTAGGTACTAGAATTCCTTTTACTTGTAACCATTTGTTTTGATAACAGTGGATTCTCAGGAGTGGTGACCTTAAATTCACTTGGAAGGGTTTTGCCTCGGTGGTTTTCCTCATTCGTAAACAAATCAACCTGTGTCAAATTTAATTTCCGCTGCATTTAGTTTAATTGGTGATTTGTTTGTGCTACCACGCGTATTGCATGTAATTGAATCTAATTAATTAATTTGGATAATTAATTGATTTAATTTACCAAATTGGTCAATACATTCTTGGCCTATCAGTTGTTGAATAAGAGATTTGGACTTCGAACTTGCCTACACTAAAAACTATTTGGTGTCTTTAAATTCAAGACCAATGTGATTTATTATATTCTTAACCAGTGGAACCACACACTGCATACCCATATTGGTCTTAAAGTCGAAATAGATTGGTCTCAAAATTGAGACCAAATTGAATAAGACTAGAACTTGTGGTGTGACTGAATTTTAAAACAAATGGCTCATATGGCCATTTAAATGGTTAGAATTTGTTTCAACAATCGAGTCATCATAATCTTTGAACATGATCAACTACTCTGAAAAAGTTTTTAGATCATGAGATCCAAATACTCAAGATGGATGTCAATTTTCAAAGATATGAGAATTGATAGAAACTTGGTTTGACATCAATAGTTTTTAATATTCCCTATCTTCGAATAAGAACATCGAATCTAATGGACCATTTTGATCCATTGATTCATTGGCAATTTTTTGCCATTCAAAATTGCACTTCTTAAGATTAAAATCAAGGGACACTTCACGCCCCCTGAATTTTAATTCTTGAGTTTGAACCTTTAGTGAAATTTCATGAAGACATTGACATATCTCATGAAATTCTTTCCATAGTATCTCATTACGTTCATATAATTTTGGAATGATTAATGTTCTCGATTTCTTTCAAAAACTTCATTTGGGTCAAGATGATCCACAAAGTTGAACCTTTAGGCAGGTTCCATATGGCTACTTTTTCTTTAATTTAATTTTTCTTGCACTTGCACTTGACCTCTTCTTCTTCTTCTTCTTCTTCATGTTCATCTAATATGGCCATGTTTTCTTTAATACGGCCATAGATTGCATCAAGTGCAACTCTTAAAAACCTATCCAATTTGGCATACCATCTTTCACGGTGGTTGCCAATTATTTATTTGACAAAAATAAATTCTTGGTTGATGAATTTATTCTTGCAATGTGTGGGTTTCGTACAATGTGTGGAGAAGTCTTCTAGCAGCTAGGGATCTAATTAAGGAAGGTTCAAAGTGGCAGGTTGGGGATGGAAGATATATTAATGTTTCAAATCATAAGTGGTTGACACATAATCCAATTTTTTTGGGAGAAGTTCAGCCTAATCTGTTGGTGAAGGACTTGATTCATGATGCCACTGGACAATGGGATAGGGATAAGGTGTTTGATCTTTTTGCTCATAAGACACGCATGGAAATTCTGTAGATGCCACTGTCAAGGCTGTCCTCACGAGATAAATTGGTTTGGAAGGAAAACAGGTCTCGAAGTTTCTTTGTTAAAACAGCATATCAGGTCGCACTTCGTATGGGGCAGCAGCAACGAGTTGAGCACTTTGGTTTGATGGCAGAACGTAAAATTTGGAGGAAGTTGTGGAGCTTAAATGTACCGCCTAAAGTAAGAATGTTTGTATGGAGGGCATGTTCAAATGTTTTGCCGACTCGGGATAATTTGTATCGCCGAAAGATTAACATTAATCCAAGATGTGAATTCTATTGCTAGTACTTGGAGTCTGCTGCCCACTTGCTTTGGGAATGTCCTTTTGCACAAAATGTATGGGCCCTTTGCAGAGGGAAGCTTCAAAAATGTTCAAATGATGCTCAAGATATATTCATGCTTTTTAGGTGGTTAATGGACAAACTTTCTCAACAGGAGCTGGAACGATGAGCAGTGATAGCTTGGGCAATTTGGAATGCTTGAAACAAATATTATTTTGAACGTATCCAAATTCAACCCAAGTCTATTCTTGATGAAGCACTTGGTTTTTTGCAAGAGTATCAACATTTGGTAGTTGCTCAATCAAGCAATTGAATGTGATCTGATAGTTTCTGCATATCTGATGTGTTTCTGCATAGTGTTATTTTTCTACATAATTTTTTGTTTCTGCAGAAACTGTTTTGTTTTTTTGCATATTTGTTGCTTTTGCAATATAGGTCCGGTAATGTTGTAATAGTTGTCTGACTCCTATGCTTGTTTTATAGGTTTCTATGTATTGTTTTTGAATTCTGCAGAAGTTGTTTTCTGCATAATTTTGCATTATTGTTATGCCGTTAGTAGAGGGTTAAATACCCCTGTTTGTCTATGTAATGTTCTGATGTAATGGTATGGTCTATGCAGAAATAGTTTGTTTTTCTGCATAATTGTTTTGCTGTTAGCAGAGGGTCAAAGGTTCAGGTTCCCCTATTTTGTTTGCAGGGTTCTTATGTACTCTTTGCATATTTTATCAAATAAAATTTCTATCTTTTATCTCAAAAAAAGAAAAAGAAAAAGAAAAAGAAAAAAGAAGACATGTTGCCTTGAAGAAGTTCTCTTTTTGTCTTTGATGTGTTTGGTTGTCTTCTTCTTCTTGACAAAGCCTCATTTAGTAGGCATGGAGGGAAGTTTTTTCCAGCCCAAGTCTACCCCCGCAAAACAAGGGAGGGGTGGTTATTGGTAGGAATTAACTACTCCATCTTCCATGCAATGTGACAAGTGTTTTCCACATTGCATTTTTGCCAAAAGGCACATGTCATTGTTAATATACACCCACATGTTACGCCCACCAAGTCGCATGAGTATTTTTTTTAGTACTACATTTAGCTTTATGCCGACAAATAATTATAGGGTAAATAATAACCATATCTTTGTCTTGAAATTATTTTTATGGTATAAACAAGAGGTTCTTGTTAGCTTAATTGTCATGGCAATGGCACCACCTTCATCTATAATCATCATATATGCAACAATAATTTTCACCTCTAATCATCACATATGCAAACATATTTCCAAAACTATCTAAATATTTTACTCATATATGCAACAATAACATGTACAAACATAATATATTTGTTCTTTAATCTCTGATAGGTATCGAACATAATAAAATTTATTTTCAAATGAGAATATGAGTCATTTAAATATTATACCTAAATATATTTTAATGTTAGAAATTATGTTCTAAATTTAATAGAGATTTACAAATAGTAGAGTGAGTTGCTACTTTATCTATTTAAATTTATCCATTTAACTTTCCATTTGTGAAGTGTAATTTAAATTCATACTCCAAGTATTAGTGGCAATCATGAGAATATTTTATATGTTTTGATATCTGCCCTTCAGTTTTTTGGATAACATAATTAGTAAATCATTAATTGTTTATTGGAATAATTTTTTTTAAAAGAATTGTAATTATATGATTTTTGAACCTCCTCACTTGTGTATAAAGCCTACTTTTATATATTAAAAACTCATGATTATGTTTAAATATATATTTATGTTGTAACTTATGTTTTAAATTCAATAGAGATTTACAAATAATAAAGTGTGAGTTGCTAATTTTATTTATTTTAAATATTATCCATATAAGTTTCCATTTATAGAGTGTAATTTAAAATTCATACATTCAAGTATTTAAGTTTAAAGAGTAATTCTACGGTACCCCTCAAAAAAAGGGGGTACGATACCCACTAGTAGGTAACCTACTACACCAGGTTACTTTTTTCTCACATTTGACGGTTTCATCCTCACACTGTGCAGTTCCAACATCACATGTGACAATTCTTTTCTCAAATTTGGTGGTTCCCTTACTTTTTTCTCACATTTGACGGTTTCATCCTCACATTGCATAGTTCCAACATCACATGTGACAGTTTTTTTCTCACATTTTGTGGTTCCCTTACTTTTTTTTCTCACATTTGACGGTTTCATCCTCACATTGTGCAGTTCCAACATCACATATGACAGTTCTTTTGTCACATTGGGTAATTCCCTTACTTTTTTCTCACATTTGACGGTTTCATCCTCACATTATGCAGTTCCAACATCATATGTGACAGTTTTTTTCTCACATTTGGTGGTTCCCTTTTCTTTTTTTTCTCACATTTGACAGTTTCATCCTCATATTGTGCGGTTCCAACATCACATATGATAGTTCTTTTGTCACATTAGGTGGCTCCCTTACTTTTTTCTCATACTTGATGGTTCCATCCTCACATTGTGTGGTTCCAACATCACATGTGACAGTTCTTTTGTCACATTGGGTAATTCCCTTACTTTTTTCTCACACTTGACAGTTTCATCCTCACATTATACGGTTCCAACATCACATATGACAGATCTTTTCTCACATTTGGTGGTTCCCTTACTTTTTTCTCACACTTGACAATTTCATCCTCACATTATACGGTTCCAACATCACATGTAACAGTTCTTTTCTCACATTTGGTGGTTCCCTTACTTTTTTCTCACATTTAACGGTTCTATTCTCGCACTGTGCAGTTCCATCATCACATATGACAGTTCTTTTGTCACATTAGGTGGTTCCCTTACTTTTTTCTCACACTTGACGGTTTCATCCTCACATTGTGTAGTTCTAACATCACATGTGACAATTCTTTCCTCACATTTGGTGGTTCCCTTACTTTTGTCTTACATTTGATTGTTCCATCCTCACATTGTGCAATTCCAACATCACATGTGTCAGTTCTTTTGTCACATTTGGTGGTTTCTTTATTTTTTTTCTCACATTTGACGGTTTCATCCTCACATTGTGCAGTTTCAACATCACATGTAACAGTTCTTTTCTCACATTTGGTGGTTCCCTTACTTTTTTTCTCATATTTGATGGTTCCATTATCACATTAAGTAGTACCAACATCGCATCTTGCTCTATTTTTGTCACATTCAGTGGTACCCTAATTTTTTATTCTCAAATTTGACCGTTCCATTATTACATTGGGCAATACAAACATTACTTATGACCGTACTTTTGTCACATTCGGTGGTACCTTATTTTTTTCCTTACAATTGACTGTTCAGTCGTCATAGTAAGTGCTACCAATATCACATCTGACCATAATTTTACATTTAGGCTTATCATTGAGGTCACTTTTTTACTTACTAATAACCGCTCATCACAATAGTAATTTTTTTAAAGTTATTAAAAAATTTAGATCTAAAATCGAAAACCAAAAAAAAAAGCATCCCATGAAATTAGCCCAACCACAATAATTACTCTTGTTCACAAAAAAAATCAGCTGGAATTATCTTGGTTTCTTCCACAAATATTTGAATATACCAATTAACTTCCTACGTATCTCCCTTGGTTGCTTTCATCACATTCAGGGGCATACCTCCCTATAAAATAACATAGTTGGGGTCATTTTCTTGATGTTTATATTTTTATTATTTATATATGATAGTGAACCAAAAATTAGATTATCTCCGATTCGTCCATGGTGTCGTTCAAACCTTTTATTAGCGCTTCTATGAGTATCACATATACAATAACATTAGGCTAGAGAGAGAGAGAGAGAGAGAGAGTACAAATTATCTAGTGTTATTGATGTCCAAGTGTTTTATAAACGAAGAAACACTTTACAGATTCAAAACTTTATAGTAGAAGGGGAAAATAAATAAATAGAATACATCATTGCCAATCTCTCAGCACATCTCAGCTGCTTACAAATAAACTACAGTTTCATATACAGTATAAACTAGCCCTTTCCTTTCCATCTTCATAACCAAAACATATTCATGTGTGCAAAGAATATCATCAAATTTGGGTTCGCCCAAGAGACCAAAGACCAAGGACCAAAACATATTCACATGTGCAAAGAATATCATCGAATTTGGGTTCGCCCAAGAGACCAAAGACCTGTGTCTCTCACTGGTGTCTGAAAACACAATAGGAAACAAGAGAAGTGAATTAGAAAGAGATAGCAAAGTGCAGTTTGATTATTATCAAATATCAAATATGGTCTGCAATGGTCATGCTTACTGGTGGTTTCATGGATGGGAAGACATTCCAAAACCGGAGGGTTTCATCACCTGCACCAGTAACTATAGTCTGCAAGAGGCAATTGAGTTCAAATTAAAACATTTCTATATGCATTATAATATATATTTGCATCTATGTTTGGTGTTACTCCTGTGCTGCCAATCAGGTTCACATGCTATGAAAAATGCTTTAAAGGAAATGATGAAGCACCTGACCATCGGGTGACATTGCAAGGTAAAGCACTCGCATACTATGTCCCGTTAGAGTTGCAACCTATCAATCAATCCAACAGTTTCAATAATAATAAAAAAACCAGACAAGTCTAGTTGTCTATAATTTCAAAGGTTATTTACTTTAGACCAAGGTTTGCTGACAAATTATGATGAAAATGAAAATGTTATGATTAAAAAGCTAATACCTTTGTCATTGATGGATACTTCCACACCGTAATTTGATTCTAGGAATACCCATGAGTGCTTACTATTTCATTCACATTTTTACTCCATGCAAGATTGCAAACCTGCATGTTAAGCAGCAAACTCTATATAAGCATTCCTTCAGCACATGCATTTATTCAAGAACAAATTTCCACATGACAGGATCATATGTTGTTTGAATTGGCAATAGCACCCACTTCCCCTCCCAGCCCTTATTAGAAATCATAAGTTGCCTATGGGCATTTACAAAGGCTAGTAGAATTTTTTTTTCCCTTACGAAAATCAACTGGTATTCTGATGCATAAAGAATTGAAAAGAACTACCTGGCTCCCCGTGTCAACGCTGTTCAGTTGGTGGCCATTTGTGGTGTTCCAGAAGCGAATACATCTATCAGCTATTCCACCTCCAGATGCAAGAAGGCCACTTTGGTGGGGTGACCAAGCAATGGCCTTGACAGCAACTGTGTGCTCTGTTAGTCTCAAAGCTGGTTGCTGAGAATGCTGGTTCCAGACCAATAGCTAGGCTCACCAGCAAGAAATCAGATTAGTTATTGACTAGACACAAAGCTTCCAAAGAATAAGAAACAACTAAAAGTTAGTGATGAATACCTGATTATCATTGCCACCAAATGCAAGTTCCCTGTCATCATGGGGCCATTTTAGCCCACATACTTGTTGCGTTGAAGTTAAGGAAAGGTTAAGATTACTGCCATTTTCCCTATAACTTCTCTGTTTTCTCCCATTAAGTTGTGGTCCATGTTAAAGATAGCATATCAATAACGTTGGATTATAACACTTAACAGAGGATATGATCCTCTATAAAGCTAAATGACAATAAAAGATATGTATAGGAAGCTCCAAGTAGGTGGGACTAAGGGCTTCAGTTGATGAAAAGAGGAGTTAGGAAATTTTCAATGGCTTTCACCTCAGACCTTTGGCCAATTAGCTTGCTAACGAAGTCATTTTGAACCCGAAGATCATGTTGAAGTATGTTGCGATCCCTGCTTCCGGAGGCCAATGTGCGCGAATTCCATGCCAAAACCCCTGTTCTTGTTTAATGCCCACCCATGGTTCGGACTTTCTTGCATTGTGTCCCATCCCAGACCTACAACAGTATACCGAAATGCTAGCTTAATTTCAACTCTATAAGAGACTAATTGAACATACTAGCCTGCAAAGAAGATGTGATAATTAAAGGATCATATGCAAGTTTTGAGGACTAGCTACCTGAACTTGACCAAGATTTGTACCAATGGAAATGTATGAACCCTCTCAGGTCCATTGGACAGAACACACACCATCATTAGGTCCCAAATCACACAACTTTGTTACCTAAGAACAAAATAGCATAATAGAATATTACACACAACCCATACCAAACTCTACTTCAATTTGTTCCCAACAAAGTAATACCAAACTTACTTTGCTGTTTGATGCACTCCATAGATAAACACAGGTTCCCAATCCAACTACAAGGACATTTTGTGAGGACCAATCCACTAGGTTCAAGTAAAAGTCATCTTGAAGTGACGGAGCATCTAGAACCTGCCACAATTCAACTTCAATGATCAACCACATTTTTTATTCCTATATCTATCACTACATTATTCTCTTTATAATTCATTCAAGGTTTGCTCTCTCTCTCTCTCTCAGCTGAGATTCAGTTAGTTCATTTGCTCATGTTTGCATCTTAGTCTATGAAACAACTGTCAGCTTGGTTGCTAAGTCAAATGCTGAACTTGCTTGAACTTGGTTTTTCCTTCATAGAAATTGAAAGATACAAAAGGGCAAAACTTAGTTACAATTCCTTCATTGTTGTATCTTAGATTCTCAAATTAAATTCAATCATGTGTAGCGTTAGCTAATAAGTCAATTCCTTAAATTTAATTGTGCTTTAAGTTAGTTTTGCACCATACAAAATATCTCCTGCAAGCAAAAAAGATAAGAACCAGAAAGAGCATACAATGCATACAGACCCACGTGAGGGAAGCATGAAAATAGCACCTTGAATACCCATCATCAGAGTTCCGAGGCCGAGCCCATTTATGTGTTCACTTTGATTGAGCTGGATTAGCAACCGAAGCATGATTTACTGCAGCAATCTGAGACGTCCCATGAAAAGTTTTACCCCAATGTCCTTGTCATGAATCTCTCAATCTCAATCTCAAACCTGTTGCATAAATAAAAAACCAAACCCCACCCCCCCATAGGCATAGGCATAGCTCTACCTCTAATCTCTAATCTCTAATCTCTAATCTCTATCTCAGTACCCCCAAAAATGAGTTCCCTCTTTTACATTATTATTATCATCATCTTCTCCACTCTCAACTTTGTTCACTCTTCGAACCTTAACTGAAACAGCGTCCACCACCACTCTCGACGTAACAGCTTCGCTTCAAAAAACCCAAAGCGTTTTCAGTAGTTACAATCCAAAGGCAACGCCGCAAGCATTTAACCAAAAAAAACAAAAACAGACTCAGACTCAGACTCTCTCATCCTCATCCTCATCCCTCACACTTGAGCTACATACTAGAACTTCTATTCTTAGCCGGCCTACACACACTCACACTGACTACAAGTGCGCCGCCGATTTGAGGATGGATTGGAAGAGATGAAATTAGAGAGCGGCGCCGACGAGTTGGATTGGATGAGAAGAAGCGCCGCCGATTTGAGATTGGGCTGTCTGGTTCTTGTATGGTTTTAGTTGTGATTTGAGGGTTTTGTTTAGACAGGCAAACTGAGACAGAGCAAGCAGAGGTAGAGAAGCAAACGTGAGAGAAGAAAAGATTGATGAATGTTATAATTTTTGGTTTATATATAAAACTTGTTTAGCCGGTAACCAAAACCCATTAAAATTACATCAACGGTTAAGATTAAAACAATTCTAAATGAAGGGTTCAGATTTAGGGGTACCGTACCCCCTTTTTTTTGGGGGGTACGGTAGAATGACCCTTATCAACTTTTTGATTGTTGGAATTCAAGATTATTTACAATCTTTGCAAGTTCCAAAAAGTCTGTGGATGGATTTTTGAATTGGGATACAATTTTGTCATTGGAGTTTTTAAATTGGTATTGAATTTTTTATTAAAAAATATTTGAAATATTTTTATAAAATTTTACATTTAAATATCTTTTCTTATATTTTTAAATTATTTCAAAAAATAGTTTTTATTAAATTTATGAATCTTCAGTGTTAAAATAACAAAAAAAAAAATAAAATACATTGGATAATTGAACAAAATTAAAGTGGTAGAATTGAATTGAATTGAATTTTAGGAAAATTTAGTGTGTGCAATTTTAATTAAGCCAATAAAATGTTAATGTATATGTATATGTATATGTATATGTTTAAGTTTAAGTTTATGTTTATGAACTTTTTATTAAATATTGTATTCAAAGCAAATGGTTGTTCATTTTCTACATTGTATCCCTTTTAAGATTAATAAATGGTATGTGAAAAGTAAACATGATAGAATTAATTTTTTTTTTTTTTTTTTTTGAGAAAGTGATAGAATTAATTAAGCATGATAAAAAACGTAAAAATTTAAAATTAATATTGAAAAATTAAAATCCATTAGGCACATATATACTTGAGGTGTATATGTTAAGTTTTTCCTAACCATTTGTTTTTGAGTGTTTGGGTTTTAGACAAATTTCTCTATTTGAAGGTCATATATTATTTGAAAATGGTGTTTGGGTTCTTGGGCCCAAGATTTTCCTGTTTTATGAAAAACAGGTGGTCTTAGAACCCAATATTTAAATAGTTAAAAGAAATAGGCCCTTAGGCCAAGAATTAGGACATTTATTTATTTTTATTTTATAAATTTTTCTAAATTTGAAGATCATATTTTGCTTATTTATGTTCTCTCTCTCTCTCTCTCTCTCTCTCTCTCTCTCTCTCTCTCTCTCTCTCTCTCTCTCTCTCTCTCTCTCTCTCCCTTTTTATAAAATAGTTTTGCCTCTTTTCGGGCTTGTAACATCTTTCACTTTTTCAAAAGGAAAGGGATTGTCTCGATCATATAAATTGCTGCATCATGTTCAAAAAGAGAATGAGCAGGTAATTGAAGAAGGCCCTTAGCGTCATGGATAAATCATAAATAAGCAAGTAATCATATTTGAACTTCCTTGGCATCCCCTCTGATATAAAGAGTGGGATTGCCGTCCTTGATATTCCAATGACAATGCTTAACACACCTTTCCCAACTTCTTTTGTATTTGGAAAATGCACCAACTAGAGACACAAAAAAAGGATATCAACACGATGTAAAAAATTTCTTATATTTTTTTAAAAAATTAAATTAATTTTATGAATTTTTATAGTGTAATATTTGTTTTTTTTTTTTTTTTAAACATCTTAGTTGCTTAATGGTGATCATCTAATGAAATTGAATAAAATTAAAAGTTAAAGGATTAAATTGAACAAAATCAAAGTTACAAAAATGAATTGAATTTCGGGCAGTTTAAAGGGTATGATTTTAATTTAGCCTATAAAAATTTAATGTATATTGTGGGGCCAGAAAATTTATGACCCGACCCACTTTCCATCTGGACCCAGGGCCAATGCCGATAAAAGCAATTGCCGAGGACGAGTGGTGAAAGATCAAATGGCCTAGAGGTGCAGCCGAGGATGACCCTGTCCTCGGCATCCCAAGACTTCAAAAGGAAGAGTGACATGTCATCAAAGGCAGCCTCAAAAGCACCCCCAGAGAAAAAGGCAAATTAAATGGGACTCACGTGGGGGTACGAAGTGGGAGTAGTTCAGGGAGAGGATGTCACCTCCGCAATGAATGCGCCCACAAACGTCATATCCATATTGAAGGGATAAGATTTATAAACAGTGTGACTTCGGTTATTGCAACTAACAGAAAGTAGGGGGAGGCGGCTGATGGGACAGGCACTCGAACAGGTACCTGCCTGATCAACAGGTGGAGGGATAAGATCAACCAAAAAGGGTTATATAAAGTAATGGCTTATGCGCCAAAAAAAGGGGGGGGGACAAACCGTCTCCTACCCCCTTGAGCCCTAAACAAGGGAGAGTTATAAGAAGACCAATCCCCTCGGACAAGGCCAAAGGACCGGAGCCGCATAGGCCGTGCCAGAGGAAAGGTCTTATTAAACGCGCTACTGTCACGAACACCACGACTAACCACCGTCCAGTGACCAAGACCTAACCTTTCAGCCCACGCTCTATAAATTTTATTGTTTGGGCCTTTTTTGCGTGTGAACCCAATATCATTTTGTGGTGGTTACAAATTGAGTCCTTACAATTGGCGCCGTCTGTGGGAAGGCTTGTGTGTTGGCACAGGCGGTGGGTCGAGAAAGTCCCCCCATCACTTCCAACAGCCCGTTGTAGCGCCCTAACATAAAGTTCCAACTAGGGGCTGCGTTTTTCACTAGGGGCTTGGCCGAGGTGCTAATCCCCCCAAACCAATGTCCCACACCTTGGCCAAGGGGCTAATATCCCCCAACTACTTAAAAATCTAAGTTTTGGACAGAACAAAGGTATTGCATAGTCCTCGGACTCAAACCTATGGGGAAATCAAGTACATGAGAACGAGAATCTAAGTTTTGGACAGAACCAAGGTATTGCATAGTCCTCGGACTCAAACCTATGGGGAAACCAAGTACATGAGAACGAGAATCTAAGTTTTGGACAGAACCAAGGTATTGCATAGTTCTCGGACTCAAACCTATGGGGAAACCAAGTACATGAGAACGAGAATCTAAGTTTTGGACAGAACTAAGGTATTGCATAGTCCTCGGACTCAAACCTATGGGGAAACCAAGTACATGAGAACGAAAATCTAAGTTTTGGACAGAACCAAGGTATTGCATAGTCCTCGGACTCAAACCTATGGGGAAACCAAGTACATGAGAACAAGAATCTAAGTTTTGGACAGAACCAAGGTATTGCATAGTCCTCGGACTCAAACCTATGGGGAAACCAAGTACATGAGAACGAGAATCTAAGTTTTCGACAGAACCAAGGTATTGCATAGTCCTCGGACTCAAACCTATGGGGAAACCAAGTACATGAGAACGAGAATCTAAGTTTTGGACAGAACCAAGGTATTGCATAGTCCTCGGACTCAAACCTATGGGGAAACCAAGTACATGAGAACAAGAATCTAAGTTTTGGACAGAACCAAGGTATTGCATAGTCCTCGGACTCAAACCTATGGGGAAACCAAGTACATGAGAACGAAAATCTAAGTTTTGGACAGAACCAAGGTATTGCATAGTCCTCGGACTCAAACCTATGGGGAAACTAGGTACTCCAAGAAAATCTAAGCACCAGTTACGGCCCAATAACACGCATGGCACCTCGGCTGATGTCTTTAGTCCCTCAGAGGTATGTACGGGTACAAATTCAAACTCTGAAATATAATCCCAAGTATGTTGTATGCACAACCATTCATCCATGTTAAGATAACTAGATCAAAAACCATGAAATTTGTAACCCTAATAAATATCCACAAGGATAACCAACATGTAATTTAAAGGAAAAAGGAGGAAAAAGAATTTCATATATGTGGTCTAGGAGTTCAACTACAAGCAAATTGTAAAGTCTTCAAAATAAAACGAAGACTAGTTAACAATTAATCTAGTAACAAATATAAAAGTCGGCCTGGGCTTTTTACTTCTTCAATTTTGTTTTGACCACATCTTGGGAAGGATGAGCAGGATTAGCCTCAGAACCTTGGGAGATATCTCCTTCCTGGGAAGGCTTGGCAAGATCATCGTCGGTGCCCCGGGGCACATCAGTAAGGGTAATGGCTTGAAGGGGCTGAACAGAGATGGCTGGCTTTTCGGCACAGGAGATCCGGTCACTGACTGTAGACAGGGTGAACTCCTGAGGAATCCCGGAATTCAAACCTTCAGGTACTTCAGTCGTAACATGAGGCTCCCCTCCTTCTGTCGACTCGCTAGGAGTGACGACGATCTGAGCAACTTCTGGCTGAACAGCCTCGGTCCCCTGTGGGGCGCTCATAGCCTCGAAGCTGGTGGAGGCGGTCTCACGAATGGCTGGGGGATAAAATACGCGCTCCGCCTTCCATAAGTCGGACGAAGCTTCCACCCCAGCTTGTTTGAAGGCCTCTTCCCAGACCTGGGAGCAGTATAGCCTGCATACTCCTAGGATTTGAGCTTTAAGGGAAGCCTGGGTATTAGCCACCCCCGCCTCGTAGCCCTCCTCCTCGGCCTTGTCCTTAGCTGTTTCAGCCTCAGTTCTGGCAAACTCAGCTTCCTGCTTGGCCCTCACGGCTTCATCCCTGGCAAACTCAGCCACGCCCTTAGCGTTGTTTGTCGTGATCAGCTTCTCCTTCAAATCACTGATCTGCTCCCTAGCAATCTGCAATTGCTCCTCGGCAGCGAGTAAGCGCTTTGTCTGTTTCTCGGCCTGATTTTGGGCTCCAGTTAAACCTGCCAAGGCACTATCCCTGTCTCGGGCAACCATCTTTAAATCTTCCCTAGCCTTCGCGAGGTCAGTCTCAGAAGCTTTGCGCAGCATCTATACGCTTGGTGCGCTCAACCTCGGCGGTCTTACTCTGCCTTTTAACTTCTTCCTCCATCCTATAGGTGGCCTGGATAGCCTGCCAATTGAGAGGGGTATATGGTGAATGAAAATCCGAGCGCAAAAATTGATAGAGTCTTAGGTTTCGAAAGTCTTACCATTCCCAGGTACCTCTTCGCGCTGAGGAAAACCTTCTGCATCCTCGTATTCTTCAACTCCTCCATATCAGTGGGAAGCAGCATGGTCCTTCCTAACGCGTCGGCCACATAACCGCCTTCACCGTCTCCTAGGTTCCTCATGAACGCGTTCTCCAGCAATGGCTCCCCGTGGAGCATTGGGGCGGGAAGCCATGCACTCGGCGCGGACTGACCTTCGATCCCTTTCCCCTTGCTTTGGTGCCCAATCTTTAACTATTTTTGCGCTCGCGGGGCTTCATCCCTCTCTTGAAAGGATGGGGTTTTTCCCCCATCCATGGGATCCTTTCCCTTGGGACTCCTCTTTCTCTTTGAGTCAGTGGGCTCCGGCCGAGGAGGCAGAGCTGATTGAGGAGGAGCAGGAAGTTTGGGCCGGGGAGATTGTGGCTGCGACTTGATAGAGGAGGACCTAGTCTGGATGGGCTGGATCTGAGGTATTGGAGTTGGAGCGTTGGATTGTGGTTTTTCCTGTGCACCCTTCCCCGGCTGACCCTCGATGAGGTCGAACAAGCTGGTCAGGGGCTTTCTCTTAAGACCCATCTCGGTTCGGGAGATTGTTCCCACTGACAACAGTTCCGCTTCAGACAAGTTCGGGTCACCCAGATCACTAGAAGGATCCTCGGATGGGTCAACCTGGTCGAATGCCTCAAAACCCTTCTCGGACGGACCTAGATTACCCTCGTCCTCCGTTGTCTAATGAGACGACGAAGAGTCCACAGTTAGGATGCCCTCAGGTATAGGAGATCCTTCAAAGATCAAAAACCCTTGTTCGGTTATCATAATTTTTGAAAGCCGAGGATGGTTAGCGCTAACCACGTGCTTTGGGTCGGCAAATGACTTCTGAATGGGATCGTACCCTAAGATTTTGTGAGCGGCTTTGACTTGACCATCCTCGTCATTTACAAAAATTGCGGCCTGGAGAGCAGTCTCCAAATCAACCCGGTTAACCAGGTGAAAGTGTCGGTGAAAGGCGTCTGGATCTGTAAAAAGAGGCATATACATGGTTAGTAATCGAACCACACCAAATTAAAATGGCACAAAAGATTGGCACCCGTCTACTCTTTGTGCCCCACCTGGTTCTCCCTCCACCACTGGGCATGGAAGGCCATCGTGCCATTCCCCGGATACGATAAGAAAATCCTTGTTCAACTCCTTGTTGGAATCGGGGAGGCACTGGATTAATCGAACCCTATCGTCTCTCGTTTTCATGTAATAAGACTTGCCCTTCAAATTTTGGAGATTGTAGCACCAATTCACGTCATGATGGGTTAGTCTTAGCCCCATTTTTTCGTTTAAAGCGTCCACACAACCCAGAATCCTAAACATATTGGTAGCACACTGGGTGGGGGTTAACCGGAAATGCCTAAGGTAACCCTTCATTACCGGCCCCATGGGGATTCTCATACCCCCCTCTACGAAAGCGAGAATGGGAATTACCACCTCGCCCGCCCTTCTCAAAGAATGCCACTCCCCCATCTTACAGTGCCTCAAACTTACGTTGGGAGGAATCCTATAATCAGTGATGAACTTTTCCATCGCCTCTTCAGTATCAACCAATTTTCTCAATTTAATCATCTCCAAGCGCTACTAAACAAATTTAGTGGGTGACGGGAGAAGGAAAGGAACAAGGGAAAAATAAATCCAGAAAAGAAAAAGTACGAGTTAGTGAAGGCAGAGAACTTACAGAAAAGAGGAAAGTTGCCTCGGACAGGCTTTTTGTGCTGGAGATAGACTTGAATTTGGATAAAAGTCTGGATGAACCCAGGATATATACGCTAGAACTCTTAAGTGCGAAAATGAAGAGACAAATCAGTTCTAAAAATCATTTATACCTCCTATCGAAAGTAACTGCACGAATTTTCCCGCCCATAAAGGCAAAGAAACCTCCACCGTTCGATCACATCGCACCGTTGAACGTGGGGAGCATAGAGCCGTCCGCATTTAATGAGGACACGTTTCATCCTCCAAAGGATCCAAGAACGTGTCGCGGGCAGACGAAGAGTCTCAGGAACCGATGGGCGACAAGGATTGATAAGCCTTACAGTTGGCCGATGTCATCAAAACCCTTCTATCCGGCCGAGGATCCGGATAGCAGGATTTTGAGGGGCTATTGTGGGGCCAGAAAATTTATGACCCGGCCCACTTTCCATCTGGACCCAGGGCCAATGCCGATAAAAGCAATTGCCGAGGACGAGTGGTGAAAGATCAAATGGCCTAGAGGTGCAGCCGAGGATAACCCTGTCCTCGGCATCCCAAGACTTCAAAAGGAAGAGTGACATGTCATCAAAGGCAGCCTCAAAAGCACCCCTAGAGGAAAAGGCGAATTAAATGGGCCTCACGTGGGGGTACGGAGTGGGAGTGGTTCAGGGAGAGGATGTCACCTCCGCAATGAATGCGCCCACAAACGTCGTATCCATATTAAAGGGATAAGATTTATGAACAGTGTGACTTCGGTTATTGCAACTAACAGAAAGTAGGGGGAGGCGGCTGATGGGACAAGCACTCGAACGGGTACCTGCCTGATCAATAGGTGGAGGGATAAGATCAACCAAAAAGGGTTATATAAAGTAATGGCTTATGCGCCAAAAAAAGGGGGAGGGGACAAACCGTCTCCCACCCCCTTGAGCCCTAAACAAGGGAGAGTTATAAGAAGACCAATCCCCTCGGACAAGGCCAAAGGACCGGAGCCGCATAGGCCGTGCCGGAGGAAAGGTCTTATTAAACGCGCTGCTGTCACGAATACCACGACTAACCACCGTCCAGTGACCAAGGCCTAGCCTTTCAACCCACGCTCTATAAATTTTATTGTTTGGGCCTTTTTTGCGTGCGAACCCAATATCATTTTGTGGTCGTTACAAATTGAGTCCTTACATATATGTATATGTTTATATTTATGTTTATGAAGTTTTTATAAAATTTTATATATAAAAATGGTTACTTATTTTATCCTATCACTTTAGGATTTTTAAAATAATATATGAAAAGTAAACGTGATATGTTTGAATTGATTAAATATCTTATGTAAAAATATAAATTAAAGAAAAATATTGAAATATAAAAAGTCATTGAGTGCATATATACCTGTGGTGTAAGTTAATTTTTTCTTTGTTATTCATTTTGAGTGTTTGAGTTCTAAACAAATTTCTATATTTGAAGTTCAGCTTTGCTTATTTGTGTCCTATCTAATGTTATCTTATTTCACATGTTTTGACATGTTAAAAAAATTGACTTTTTGATTCTTTTACAAGCACCATTGGCATGGTGGTGTATGATCTTGGTAGAAGGTGTCATGGGTGAAATGATGGCAATTGAGTTTCATATAAGTAAGATCGACTTGAAGTTGAGATTGAAAGTTTGAATGAGGTTTTATAACCACTGAAGGTAAATTTTACCTCTTGAAGTAATTGAATTTTGGAGACAGATTTTGAAAATGAGTGTGATATGAATTGAAAGTGAGAATGAGATTTTATGATGATTTAAGGTATTTTCTCTATTTCATTTTGAAATGGAATAACCAACCTTAGAGGTTTTCTTTTAAAAACCTTTGTATGGCTCGTGATGACACTTGATTTGATAGTGAGGAATTTTGAAATTGGGGCAGTTGAAATTGTATGATTGTGAAAGGGATATGACTTTCTCTCAAAATTTGGTTGTCGGGTATTTTTGAAAATCTTGCATTTAGGGCATTTTTTGGAAATACCTTTGGGCTTTTGGCTTGATTCGGAAAATTTTGATATTTTATAAAACTTCAAGTTTATAGATTTGAAATTTTGAAGGACTTCTTTATTTGTGAATGATTTTGGGCTTTCAGGCCTTAATTTCAAAAAGGGCCTATCACTTGAAAAATGTTTTTGGACTTTTTGGACCAATCTTTGAAAGAATATATTATTGGAAAAAGGTCTTGGGCTAAGCCGAAGGTTTTCTTTTTTTGTGAAAGCTTTTGGAGTCTTGGAGCCTAGTATCTAAATACTTATATGGTTAAGAGAATGGGTCCTTAGGCCAAGATTTGATTGTTTGGAAAAACTCTGGGCTTTTGGGCCTAAGAATTAATGCTTCTTGAAAATAGGTTTGTTTCGAAGTTAGGCATATGATGCAAATTTTTTGTTAAGAGCTATCTTTGGAAATGTGGGCTTTGGGATCAAAATTTTGTTTTATTGTTATTTTTTAGGGTAGGCTTTCATTGGAATGTCTTATCTTTGAATATGCAGAAATTTTTGTTTGCATAGAAATTTTGTTTATGCACAATTTTGTGTGTTTTGAATTTCGTTTATGTTGAATTTCTGTATTTTTATCTTTGGGGAAGGTGGGCTTTGGGTCCAAAATTTTATTTGATTGTTATTTTTGAGGGTAGGCTTTGATTGAATTGTCTTATCCTTGAATGTACAAGAATTTTTGTTCGTGCACAATTTTGCGTGTTATGAATTTTGTTCATGTTGAATTTTTTGTATGTGCCATGGGATTTATGCTTGTAGATAGAACAAATGGGAGAATGCCTCTACTGTGGATATGTTTAAAACTAGACAATTGAATGTTTCTATGTTTTCACGATGTTTTGTGACTTTTAATTACGGCTATGAGATCTTTTGATTGATTAAAATTTCAAATATTTCTATTTTAAGCCTATGGTTAATTCTAACCTAAGGTGATGTGCATAATTAGCACCAGACATTTGGCAGATTGCTGCATACTTTTTTAGGGGAGAATCAGGTCCAAATGTAGTTAAAATGAATAAGAAAAATGACTAGGGATCAAAACATATACCCAATTAAACACAAAACACATACATGGCTGTGAAGTGTCAAAAGACTCAAAACAGTATAAAATAATATAATATTTTAACATATGCAAGTTGTAAAGCACAGCAAGACCAAGGTTTTCAGACCCGGACCGTTCATTGAACCGTAAAAGGAAGAGGTTCAAGGTTTTTGAGGTCGAACCAAGGTCGAACTGGGGTCAAACCGTGATGACCTCATAATTAATTTAATAATTAATTAAAGCCTAAATATAGATATTAAATTTATAAAACTAGCAAAATTTACTAATATATCTATATATGTGAGGGAAATTTAATGATTTTCAAGCATATATTTAATAATTAAATAAGAAAGTTAATAAAATAATATAATAACCATGAAAACATTAAAATTTATGATTAATTTTTGAAGTAAAGTTGAATATCTTTAAAGGATTTTAATTATAATTTTTTTTATTCCTTGTAAGAGATGGATAATTTAATTAAGTAGAATAAAATTGTGTTAAGTTGTTTTTATAAAAAATAAATAAATTGCTAAGGGGTTGGACCGCACGGTTCTTGCCACTGGTTCATATGGTCCAACCCCGGTTTTAGGGGTTCACGGAATTGCCACATATGCCCGGTTCTTTATGCTTAAAAAACCGATTTTCATCCCGGTTCTCGATTTTCACGATCCAACCTCTTGGTCCGGTCCAATTCTGAGAATTATGAGCAAGACATATAGAAAGTTGTAGAAGACTCAAATTCAAAAGCATAAACACAAATAGAGAAATATCTCTGCACAATGAGTACAACTGGAACCTAGAAGTGAAAATTTCAGTTTCATTGTGGCATAGGTGATTGGTAGTGGCAGGCCGGCAAGTTTTGGAGGCAAAAAGACAATTCAGGTTGGAGACGATGGGCAGTGTAAAGATATAAATATATGGATAAAGTTTAGTTACAAAATTAGTTGTAGTATAAGGATATAACCTTACTCAATAAAATAAGGTAATAAACATTATTACATATTTTGAAAATCTAACACTTGAATTACATGTTCTTTACGCTTTCAATATACATGTCAAAATTTTGTGTTAATTGGATATTTTTTGCTATATGATCTACAAGCTTATATTTTATGCATAATTTTTATTTACAAAAAATTGCAACTTAAATAATTTATTGATGACAGAGTTATTAATCTTTAATTTTCTAAAAATCTTACAAGCATGGAGAATATAAAAAGAAGATGTAATTCAACGGTGAATTTGTGTCAAAATTCACTTCCAATAAAAAGATATTGAATAAGGTTGTAGTCTAAGGTTACAATTAATTTTGTAAATAAAATTTGTCTTAGTTATATTTAAACAAATAACAAAGTTTAACTACAAAATTGGTTGTAACTTTAGGCTACAACCTTATTTAATATCTTTTTATTAGAGATGAATTTTAACAAATCCATCATTGAATTATAGTTTCTTTTTATATCATTCATGCTTGCAAAATTTTTAGAAAATTAAAAAATAATAGCTATTGGGCACGATTCTTAACGACCCAAGAATGATATTGAGTTCGTGTGTAATAGGCCCAAACAATATAATTTGTAGAGGGTAGGCTTGAAAAACTTGCCCTTGGTCACTGGGCAACGGTCTGGTCCTGATTCAATGGGAGCTCATACAAAGGTAGGTTTGGCCTGAATAGCTAAGCCTTACATCGATGTGGCTTGAAGGGTTTGACTCCTCGGACTTAGTCCGAGGAGCATCACCCTCTCACCCTCCTCTTTTGTAGAATCCCCCCTCTTTTTTAGTTCTCCTTCCCTTTTATACTAGTATTCACTTCCCGTTCTCCATCTACGTGTCAGTTTTTCCTCATTTGGGGGCAATTACTCGTCCTATCAATCCATACGTCAGAATGGTTGGGGAAAAGCTGGATAGCATGGTATGGGGTATGGGCTTGTCAGGAGCTGGGCTCCACATTATGGTGTTGGCAGCTTTCTCATTTGTCCTGCTCTTGTACTGAGTTTGTCATTTTCTTCAGGCGCTTTGTGAAGTATTGAGCGTGAGATCGTCCTCGGCCACATTCTTGGGCCATTAAAGGGCTTTCATCATACGTCCTCGGCAGTAGGGCTCCTCGGCTTGGGCCTTGGGCCTTTAATGTGAAGTGGGCTGGGATTTCGAATCTCAGGCCCCACAGCTATGTCATTAATAAAATTTTAAATTGTAAGGTTTTGTAGTTTAAAATTATGCATAAAATATAAGCTTATAGATCATATAGTAAATAATATCCGATTGACAAAAAATTTAACATATATATTAAAAGTATAAAGAACATACAATTTAACAGTTTGATTTTCAAAATATGTAATAATATTTATTTTATTGAGTAAGGTTATAGTCTTAGATTACAACTATTTTTGAAACTAAATTTTGTTCTTATGAGATTTTTTTAGTAAAAGCAAAATATTTGAATTTTTATACTGGCTCTAATTGACAAAAAAATTTGGTGGATAATATTGCTGATTTGAGATTCGTTGGCGTTTGTTTGTTTGTTTTTCTTATTTATTTATTATTTTTGTTTTTTATTTATTTATTTTTTATATTATCAAATTTGGATGGGCTATGGACAATGAATGGGTTGGATTTTTTTGGGGTTCCTCTTATCATTTTCTTTTTCTAAAAAAGTTTTTCTCAACAATTTTAAAATTTGAGAGGCCCAAATGGATTGAAGGGAAGAGTAAGGGGTTGTTTTGTACATAATTTTAAACACATGTTTTTAGTTTTTAAATAATATTACACGTATTTCTACACACTTTTTCACCTACACGTATTTCCAAAAAAATTAAAAACTGTTATTTAAATACACATACTAAACGGGCCCCAAATCTCTACAAATGAGTAGGTAAAAAATCAGTCCTATTTTTTCTTTAAAATCCCCCGCGGGGGCCAATAAGTAAAATTAGAGAGAACTTAAGATAATTTTAAAATGTGGATAGGAACATCAAAAAGTCAAGTGGCCATGGCCCCATTGTCCCCCTCTAGCTCCGCCATTACTTCAACATAAAGTGATCATCAAGGATACATCTAAAACACCTCATAAAGCGGTATTATATAGATACAAGGTTTGTTTGTTTGTTTGTTTGTTTGTTTGTTTGTTGTTGTTGTTGTTGTTGTTGTGTGTGTGTGTGTGGAGAAAAGCATTGATACAAGGTTAGATTCACTAACATTCACTTTTTATTTATTATTCATTTGTTTATTTTGAGAATTCACTGACATTGACATTTAGATTGACAAATTCTAGCTGTTTCATCCCAATTTACCATAAGTTAACAACTTACGTTCTTTGGTGTATGAAAATATGAAAATTATTAAAGCAAGAACAAAAAATTTGCCTCATTTCTTTTAGCTATTCTCTTGATATCTGCCACCAATTTCTTCTCATGAAATTGTGTTCCACAGAGAAAAAATTGCAGTGAGATAGAAATTTACATTTTGCCATTTTCCTTTGTATATGAACCATCCAATTGTTGTTGTTGTTGTTTTTTTTTTTTTGGTGTGTGTGTGTGGAGAAACCTGTAATTAGCAATTACCACTTAATTAACTGTTGGTTTTACAAATTGGCACTATATATGGGCATGTATCTCTTACTCAACTAAACCTTAATCCGAGTTTAATTAACTGGGATCGAGTTTATGGATCTATTTCAATAACCTTATCCTTGTTTAATACTTGTACAGTTGTACCATACTGAAGCATTGATAGGTCCCCATTATAAATGCAAAAAATGAGACCTATAACTTATTTCAAGAGCCTCCTGAATGCTAATGCTCTAAATGTCTGTTTGTCAACGGCCTTTCTTTCAGTTGTTTAGCCTATTTGCTTGTTTAGGGATTTTTAAAGCCTTTTTTTTTTCTTTTTCTAATTAGAACTATATTTTAACCAACTTTGAACAAATAAAACAAATAAATTTTCTGCAGAAAGTTACATCCAAATGCACTATTTTTACCAAAATCAGCACAGTAATAAAGATACAAAGAAAGGACCCTATGGATTCTGTGACGGTAAATTACAGCCTGTAATTATACCATATAGATAGAAGAAGATTTCATTAGTAAGGGCAAGAAAAGCTTACATGTATACATACCCCTCTTGTGGCAACAACCATCTGTCAAAACAGAAACGCACTTTTTAACATTATACAAGACAATTTTGAAGTTGCAAATTATCAAGGTTTGTGAACAATGATTTGGATCTCATGCAATTATTGCATGACGCAATTACCCCGGTGATGTGAGATTTTTTTTTGGAGGAAGTTTTAACTTATGGTGTCCACTTCTAATGATAACTTTTTATCATTAAACTAAGAAATCAATCGGTCTTTGGTGTAGGCAGAGATTGAACTCCAGATCTATTATTTAACTATCAATAACCTTATCAGTTGAAATAACTAGAACTTATTGGCAAAGTGAGATGTAAAAGTTTAAAACATAAAAAAATAAAAGTTAGAAATTTAAAGATTTAGATTAAAAATGAATTTTCAACTTTCAATCACATTCATTGGTTCATTATTACATGCTATTAACTTTTGCACTAGATTCGAATCTTATCCAGAATATTTAGAAAAAAATTGTCCTAAAATCTCAAGATTCGATTTTTCCTTCTTCTTTTTTTTCTTTTTATATATATATATATATATATAGAAAAAAAGAAGCTAAAATATATAAGGTTTGATTTAGAAAGAGTAGACAAAGAGAGTAGCCGTTTGATTTTGGTTTTGGGAGTGTGCTGGTTTTCCACGTGTACCATCCAATGGTAATCATACCCCCTAATTTTATTTATTTATTTTTTAATTCAAAATATCTTTTTCCCAAATATTGCTACTATTGGTACTACAAGTTTTACTATATTAGTCTAATAAATTGATGTGTTACCAATTAGAAATAAACAATTTAAAATTCAATTATGAGGTGGTTGAAACTCACCAATCACATTTATTATCTTATTAGTTTGTAAGATTTACGTAATAAATTTATAGTATTTTTAGCATTTTCCCTTTTCCCTAAGTTTGAGTTTGACCGAACATTCAAATCCTTACCACTTTCTTTTCTTGTCCCGGATATGTTTCAAAATTGAGAGTTTATGTCCAAGTTTATCCTAATTCTACAAGTTCAATATTTTTCATAATAAAAAATAGTAATTTATAATATTTTTATAAAAGCAATGCTATATATGCACAAACTATTTTAATTAGTTATTATAAACTATTATTATGACAAATTCTTATTGGTTTTCAGCTGCGCTCACTACTAATATTACATTTTTACCTATCATTAACCATTTACCAAAAAAATCTGTTTGTAAAATAGTTTGTGGTTTTAGCATTTTCTTTTTTTATAAAATTTGTTAAACCAAAACCAGGCATATGAACCACACAAGAATCCATTGGAGGCCCTTCAAAATAGAGAGGACCTTCCTAACCAACTCTTTCGCTTCAATTCAATAACACCCAATTCTACCTTCCAAACAACCACACCCCAAAAATGAACAAAAGTTTCTTCACTTAAGGACCTCCCATTGGCCTTATCAAATTTCTATTTCACACCATTACTTCTCCAAATACTCTAAATTCAACAAAGCAAATAGCCCACCCAAGAAAAACATGCCTCCCTCTTCTTGGCCTTCTTCAGTTCTCCCTATTGCCTTTGCAATCACTTGTGTCATCTCTATCTACTTTTCAAATCCTGTCCATGGCTTGGATGCTCAAACAGTCATAGACTCTCCTTTATTGACACAAAAAATTGGCACCAACCGCACTATTAAGGTTGATATCAATGGCGATGGGGACTTCAGATCTGTTCAAGCGGCCATTGATTCTGTTCCTGTAGGCAATTCTCACTGGACTATCATCCATGTTAGGAAAGGAGTTTACAGGTAATTAATCCACCTATGTTGATGTGTAATAAATTTGTCATACCATGCACGTACGTGACCTATAAGGACCTTATATATTAACCTCTAGTTTTGTTTATTTTGAATGGCAGAGAAAAGGTACACATACCAGTAAACAAGCCCTATATATTCTTGAGGGGTAATGGAAAAGGAAGAACAGCCATTGTATGGTCTGAAAGCTCTATAAATAATGTGGAGTCTGCAGTTTTAAGGGCTGAAGCCCCTCACTTCATTGCCTTCGGCGTTAGCTTCAAGGTCCATTATTTCTTATTCTCATATCCTTATTTCGTTTTTAAGATACACGATAAAACTGAATTATGAATATGATATGGTTTGAAAATATCAAGACCCCTACGTAAAATCAAATGATCTCAACCATTTGATCTGCATTTTTGTTTTTCGAAATAACAGTTAATTTGTTTTGACACAAAAAGGGGGGCAAATTGCTTTCTATTGCTATAAAACAACATATGGAAGTTGATGGTTTCTAACGTTTGATTCACATAAAACACTAATATTTTAGAAAGAAAAATTAGTCATATTTTCATAACCCATTTACAAGGCATTAATTGGTGAAAACAATATATATATATATATATATATATATATATATGCTAATTCAACATCAACCTTAAATTTGTCTCTCTTTTTTCCAGTAATGATTTGCCATTCAATGTTCAGTATTGATTTTTTTTTTTTTTTTTTTTTTGTCTTCAACAATGCAGAATGATGCTCCCACTGGAATCGCTTCTACCTCACAAAATCAATCGGTGGCTGCATTTGTTGGCGCAGACCAAATTGCATTTTACCATTGCGGATTCTACAGTACACATAACACTCTCTTTGATTACAAAGGCAGGCATTACTATGACAATTGTTACATCCAAGGTTCAGTTGACTTCATCTTTGGCCGTGGCAGATCCGTCTTCCATGTAATTATACTAACTCATTCTCTTTTATTTCTTTATATATATATTCTAAAATTTTGGCCATGTACCTAGGTGCTAGACTTATAAAAAAATAAACTTTACTTTTAAAATTTTATATCTTGTATCTAACAATATACATGATCACACGACATCTATATGTCGTGACACTAGACACATTTTTAATCTGTAATATTTAATCTAAATCCTGAAATTGATCTGTACCTTTTTCTATCATCTAGATTATCTATATCTAATATAGTAATATTTGGGGCAACTTTGGATGCAGAGCTGTGAGATCTTTGTGATTGGAGACAAGAGGGTGAAGATTCGTGGATCTGTCACAGCTCAAAACAGGGAAAGTGAAAATGACTATAGTGGGTTTGTGTTTGTCAAAGGCAAGGTCTATGGTGTTGGTAGTGTTTACTTGGGTAGAGCTAAAGGACCCCATTCCAGAGTGCTTTTTGCAAAGACATACCTCTCAAAGACCATTGCACCAAAAGGCTGGACCAATTGGAGTTATGATGGCTCCACCGAGTAAGAATGCTCAAGCTCTAACTTGCCCTTACTCAATCATACTTGATTTATAAACAAGTACATAGGATATTAAAATAAAATCATAAACTCATAGATAGTGTGCTCTGAGGTCACACGATTTCATGGGCTAATCTTCTCTATTTTCTTTTCTATGCTACAAACTTTTATTTGGTTCTAACATTGAAAATATTGTAAATTTAACAGAAATCTATTCCACGCGGAGTACAAGTGCCATGGACCAGGATCTGAATCAAAAGAGCGTGCTGCTTGGTCAAGAGAACTCACTGAAGAAGAAGTTGCTCCCTTCGTATCCATAGATTACATTGATGGCACCCATTGGCTACCTGTGTGGCTATGAAGTTGATCATTAGCAAGTAGAAGAAACTGTTGGTAGTGTGCTTTGCAAATGACATGCATGCATGCAGCACAACGACCCTGAAAGTCTCATGAGTTTATTTATATAATTCGTATGATGTATTATGCTATCTAGTGTTCTCAAACAATATTTGTTTAAAATCAATTCACACTTTTGGCCTATAACTTTAGGCTAATAAGGTGAATTTAGGTGCACCGTACCGTTTGGTTACCAATATAGTATGGATATTACGAATGTGAAATGCGAGTGAGTCATATATTGTAACTATTGCATACAATTTAAAATTCTAAGATAGATGTTTGCTTCTTGTTTCATTGCTGCTTTGAAATCTTACTTTTCAATGGTACATATATAAACCTCAAAGTGCTAGCAAGTTGCTAGTTTCTCTTCTTCTTCTTTTCACTTTTTCATTTGTTAATTTTGTTTTGAGAAAAAGTAAGTTGCTAATTATTTTTTTTTTTTTGGTGTTGCTCTATCTAATCACAACAAACTATATTAGTAGTTATAGAAAAAATTGTGTCTTTAGCAAATCCAAGGTGTTGTGACAACATTATAATGAGGTGGGCATGAAAAAAAAAAAAAAAATTGTTAGCTTCTTGAAACATAGGCTTGAACTTTAAAATATATGGACCATGTTTCTCTACATCAATTAATGACAGGAGAATCATAAAATAAGCAGATAGTAAATTGCCGTCTCTTGTAGTTCAAAACGACAAAACCTCTCAATTAATACATTCAGTGCTTTCTAATTACATTAACACCTTGATTTCCAGTTAGAATGCCTAGAGCAGAGAGCATAACAATTGCAGTGGAAAATGCACGAAAGAAATGACCATGATCAGTGGCAAAATGCTTCACAATTTTTAGTCGTTCAAGGATCCAATACCATTTCAACATCAATCCTCAATACACCACGGCCTCCCATTGCATTCATGTAATACAGCTTATCAAATATAAATGTAGTAGGATCATTAAGAACAAAAGTTAAGTTTGAGATTAAAGACCATTTAGGACAATTTAACCTCAAGAATGCTTCAAACCTAGGTTCCATTTCTTGAGCCTTGTCACCTTCAGGTTTGTATACACGATTCAGAATGCTTACACAATGTGTTACTCCTAGGTATGTGCACCTCCAAATTTCAAAATCATTCTCATAAGTATAAAATTTTTCCTACACAATAATTCCAAGGCATAGGATAAGAAACTCAAGGTAGGCAATAATGTATATGTGCATAACATCTGTAGGCATGCCAATGTGCTATAAGTTTGTACCCTATAATTAATTTGTTATTTAAGAAGTACGGACACTTCAAACACTATAGCATGTCCATGTTGACATGTTCGACACTTTTGCATACATGTCTTTAGTCATTCAGTGTTCAAATAAAAAAAATAAAAAATAAATCTTCAATTAAAAATTCATTTGATTTGTTTTTAAGATTTTGATATTTGTTATTTATTTTGAAAAATTATAATTTACTCAATAATGAAAAATATCTAATTTTAGATTCTCTTTTCACTCAAAAATTACTTTTAGATTCTTTTAAAAAGTACATATTTTTAGAAAAATGAACTCTCTTTTGCTTCAAAGCAAACGGAAAAGATGTGGTTTATAGTTTTCATATTTATCGATAGATAATATAAAAACTTATTAACATATTTTTGGGAAAAGTACATATAAGCCTTGAATTTATACAATGCTTCTAATTATGTCCCCAACTTTTAAAATTTTATATTTACCAAAAAAATCTTTTAATTTTATAAGTTAAAGAGTCCTAAACTTATGAAATCGTTTCAATTTGAAGCATTTTTTTCATCTTTGTTATTCATATATCTCCATTTTTCAAAGAAATAACAAAGTAGAGAAAAGTGGAAAATCATTGATAAAATTCTATTTTTGACGTAGGTTTCATTCATTTGATTTGGTCAAAATTGAATAGAGAAGGTAGAGAGAGAAAACAAAATGAAGCGAAAATGCATCTTTTGTGCCAAAAAAAATTCGAAGTTGGTTACCCAAGTGAAATACAAAAGCTATCAATGGGTTCGGTTTTTTTTTTTTTTTTTTTTTTTTTATGAAAAAAGAGAAGGTATTTGGTATCAAATGATACAATGTCAATAGTATCAAAATCTAATAAGAATTAAACATATTTGTAAAAAGTAACCACCTTACTAACAAATGAAAGACGTGTATTAATGGGTAGTTATTCTTGAACGTATGTATCTTGTAATTTGATACAAAATACTTTTTTTTTTTTGAACAATAATGACATGTTTTGAGGCCAATGGCAACGAGGTTATGCAAATATCTCAAGATCTATGCCAAATTAGGGTGAAGATCTTGCCGAAAACGAAGCCTAAGGGTGGTTGGGCTGGATGAGTAAAGTCAAGTCAAACACTCAAATCTTAAGAGATAAGTTTTAAAATGCGTGGACCCACTATCGATTGCCTAGGTTGAATCCAAACAGATTAGTTTGGGTTTTCTCTAAAAAAAAGAAAAAAGGATAAGTTATATGGATTCGTACCTAGGTGAGGACAACTGGACAAGTTGACTTTAGCCCAAACTTCTATTCCCAAGCAAGCCAAAACTTGGGCTGACGAAAGCCCATTTAAAAATTCTCCGAATTCCGAAAACCCATCCCAACCTTCCTGAAACTTGTTTGTAATATTGTTCACTTTTCATGGGCTTGGGCTATTATTCTTACGTACGGAGCTTTTCCCGGGTCGAAATATGGGTCGGGTCAAACAATTCTCTGAGTCTGCTATGATTTATTCAGAACAAAAAAGAAAGAAAGAAGATTAGGGTTTTAAATCGATCGCGAAGGTTTTCCTTTTCCTTGTTCACAGAGACACTTTCACAGAGAAAGCAAATCGAATCGATCGAAGAAAGGAAATGGAAACTGGTGGAGATGAAGGATTGATCGAGAGAGTGGTGGACTCGAAGGACTTACAGCAACAGAGCAAAGCCTTCGACAAGCTCACCGACCGCGTCGAAGACCGCCAGCTCGATTCCACTCGTGTCCAAGAGGTCCTCTCTCTCTCTCTTTGCATTTTTAACCTTAATTAATTGAGCTCTGTTTGTGTTTTTTATTTGTTTTGGTTTCTTATGGCTGTGGTTGATGACGTGGCAGGCTATGGCCTCGATTGCTGCCTCATCTGAAGCGGATTGGAATGCTATGAAAATGAGGTACATACAAACAACTCGAATTGATTTTCAAAACTCTCTCTATATATAGATAGTATGAACTGTCCAATTTATATGATAATTTGCATACCTTTCAATCAATAAACCTTAATTACAACTGCAACAAAAACTAAGCTTTGGTCCCAAAACTTTTGGGGGTCGCCTTTGAATCCTTATTGGGTTAATCAAGGTCAAACCCACATGTAATTTCATGACAGACGTTAAGCGGATTCTGTGATTTTGTTTTTTTTTTTTGTTGCTCTTGAACTGCATTTTTGTATACATGATGGTTTAGATATCTCGAGTTGCTCATAAGTTATCATGCGTGGATGAAAGTGAATTCTTTCTTTTATGTTTATGGACTTTCTTCTCTGAGTACTTTTGGAGTATTTGCTTTGCGCCGCATGCTCATTTTTATGCTTACTGTGCAAGTAGAGTTCTTTGATCCCAATGTCTTTCTTTACAAGATTACGTGTTAAACACTTCTGAAACACTTAATATACGTTGAACTTGTAACATGGTCAAGGTATCCTTGATGTTGATTTAGTTTGATTTGCTTTAATGATTAGATATCAATGTTTTATTAAATAAGTTTATGTAAAAAGCAAGAGAAGAAGGGGGAGGGGCACTGTTACATTGTTGACCATCTTAAAATAAAACGGCTAGATTTGTTAGGGGTTAACTATTTAAACTTGCATTATATTGTTGTGTTTTAGTGCATACCAATGTGTGTGTGTGTGTGTGTGTGTCTATATATATGTGTGTGTGTGTGTGTGTGTTTAAGATGGTTTGGTCATGTTCAAAGGAGAACAATCAATGCACCAATGAAAAGGAGTGTGAGTTGATTCAAGTTGATGGAACAAAAAAAGGTAGTGGAAGACAAAAAATTATCATTCATAGAAGTGGTAAAAAAGAACATGTCAATTAACGAGGTAAACTTATAAGTTTGAATATTGTTACATCTGGGCCAAACAAGAGTGCAATGTTTGACTCTTCTCATAAGCCCAAGCATATGCTCAAGCCAATTCCCAGATGGTAAGACTAGATAAACTTTTAAGTCTTGACATATAGCCATTTTCATTTGAGACCACCGTCTCTGATGGCATAACTGCATAAATAACTTGTGTTCATATACTGCAGTCTACAATTTAAATGGATGAACTTATTTTTGGCCATCTCATTTTGATACAATCAAAACATAGTTTTCCCATTCTAATGCAGGACTTTTTTTCTTGTCTGGGGATGGGATATTTATCTGCATCCATTATGTGTTTTCCATGTTACAATAGCTTGAAGAGTAACATCCTGAGATCTTGGGCCTTTTTTTTTTTTTTTTTTGAGATCTTAGGCTTGTTGGTAATATGATATATGAATTTAAATTAAGTGTTATTTATTTTTAAACTTGCAGTCACTACTTGATACAGTTTTACTTGAGAAATTTTATTTTTTGACTTTGTTAGCCTGGACTTGTGGCATGAAGTTCTAATTAAAATATTATTTCACTTCTTTTGTTTTATCTATTACATGTGGCTGCATTTCAAGCAAAGATGCTATTTTCTTTGTTGCAGGGAGAAAGAACTCGCTGCTGTTAAGATCAAGGCAGCTGATGTTGACATAATTGCAAATGAGCTAGAGGTTAGTACCTCCTATTTTAATCAGTGCTCTTTTAACATGTATGTATTTGGCTTCCAAAATTAAAAGGCTTACAATATGTTTCTTTCAATATTGAGAACAGTTAGACCCAAAGGTGGCTGAGAGGACCTTACGTGAACACAAAGGTGATGCTGTTGCTGCCATTCGACATTTGCTTCGATAAAAAGTCGCTGGAGGATCTTACAAGAGTTTGGTTTTCAAATTTTGCTGGAATCATTTGCATGCTTTTGCAATATGAATGGTTAATGCTTACAGCTAGATTATTTGTCAATGGATAGTGTTTGCTTCAGCTAGATGTATCAGTCACCAGGCCAATTGATTCAGATTTGTTTTGGTGCTGATGAATCCTGTTTTACTCAATACCAAAAGAGAGTCAAAATTCTGAAGACGATATCATTTCAGGTCCCATGGCTTGAGTGGCTTTGGTACAAAATCTCGTAGTGGTAACCATGCTTATCTTGTACGCATTGCTTAGTTTAAATTTGGTAATGGTCAGCAAAATAATGGGCCTACTTTGAATTTTTGAAGGCATGACCTGGTCTACTCTAGTCCCCATTATGGAATTGAGATTGAACCCCCACTACACCATAAATATCTTCTCATATGAATTAAAATAGAACACCCAATGAAAGCTTCAGGACATGGGGTATCTAGATTTGCTGTTGTCGTTTATAAGGTACTCTTGGATTATGGTGACATGGTGTCTCCTCAAATTAATGGTGTATTCTAGACATGGCAAAATAGGTTAGAAAATTTTGACCCGACCCGACCTGAAAAAACTTGACCCGAACCCGATTTTTTGACTCGGAGCAAAAATGGGTTGATCTGTGACCCGATCCGAACCTAAACCATTTTTTATAACTTTTTTTTGGTAAAAAATAAAATAAAATAAAGATAATATTGGTTTAATTGTTTGTTGTGAGTTTTAAGGAAATAATTAAGACATTTACATAACTGTATGCAAATTAATTGAAAGATGAATGATTGAGCATTCTGTAATTAGTAAAGATTTTTAAATATCAAATAGCAAAGTGCATGCCAAAATAATTTGGTTACAATACAATTAAAAATATAGATTTAAAATTGTAGACATGTATGGGAAACATTCACAACTGTGAAAATAGTGAAGTCAAAGTATCAAATTAACATAAATTGTGAATGCTTAGACCTATTTTTTAACAATTTATGTTCAAAATAAACGGTTTTTCAAAATAAATTATGATATTTCCTAGAGTGTGTGTTGCTTAACGATGATATGATATTAATAAAAGAGACTATATATAAATAAGTAAACAATCAAACTTTAATATATAACTCAAATTGAAATAGAGTGCCAACCATATATGATAATAAATTATAAAATTAATTTTCAAGATTGTAAATTTCTTATATGTTTTTATTCTTTGTCAAATGAATTATCCAATAAGTCATTTGTAATTTTGTTTTATATTTTGGGATGTTGATATTGTGTAGAAATAAAACTTGTGTATTTGTTTTACTAATCTTTGTGTTATTTTGTTTTAGATAGCAATGTTAGGATTTGTATAATTTTAAAATTATTGAATAAGTATTAATAAGTGTAATTCATTTTTGATATAAGTGATGAATTTAAAGTAATGCATTTTACATCAAGTAATTTGTTATATGACTTTCTAAATGGCAAATACATGTTGTTTTCTTAAAAAAAATAAAAAAATTATGTGAAAAATATGAGTCAACCTAACTCACAACCCAATTGACCCGAATCCGTTTTTAACTTGCTTAAAATGATCTTTTTTGACTTGCATTCGATTGACCTGACCCGACCCGACCCTCCCTTCCCGTTTTGCAATTCGATTGAGAGAGGACATCTTGTCGGAGGATAAATCAGAAGCTGATAAAGTATGGAGAAAGGCGCCTTGTTTCTGGTTGTTTAAGGACCAAAAATTGTACAAGCGCTCTTTTTCTAGGCCATATCTACTCTGCATTCACCTTGAAATATCAGAGCTACTTCTTGAGGAATTACATGAACGGATTTGTGGAAGCCATACAGGAGGCAGATCTTTGTCTCACAAAGCCATCACTCAGGACTATTGGTGGCCAAATATGCAGAAAGAAGCGCAAGAATATGTGAGGAAAGGTGATCAATGCCAAAGATTTGCACCAAATATACATCAACCAGGAGGAGTCCTTAACCTCTTATCCAGCCCTTGGTCATTTGCTCAATGGAACTTAGACATCGTTGGCCCTTTTCCCAAGGCAGTAGGAAACAAGAGATATTTACTGGTCGGCACTGACTACTTCACCAAGTGGGTTAAAGCTGAGCCTTTGGCAAATATCAAGGACGTGGATGCCAAGGAATTTGTTTGGAAAAACATTGTCACACAATTCAGGGTCCCTCGTACCCTTATCTCAGACAACGGCCTTCAATTCAACAGCAAATCTTTCAAGAGATACTGTTGTGATCTTGGAATTACAAACAGGTATTCCACTCCAGATTATCCCCAAGAAAATGGACAAGCCGAGGCTGTAAACAAGGTCATAGTGAACGGACTCAAGAAAAGGCTGGATGACACGAAATGAAAATGGGTAGAAGAGTTGTCACATGTCCTTTGGACGTATAGAACTACATCTCGCAGGTCAACAGGACAGACCCCCTTTTCAATGACTTATGGAGCCGAGACAGTCATTCCTTTAGAAACTGGCTTCCCAACATTAAAGACCAGCTCATTCAATCCGAGCAGTAATAATGAGTTGCTAGAAAAGAGTTTAGACTTTATTGAAGAAAGAAGAGAAAGTGCAATGGTTCAATTGGCATACTACCAACACAAACTCAAGCAAGGTTATGATGACTTGGTGTTGAGAAAAGTTCTGGGTACTGCGAAGAACCCAACGTGGGAAAAGCTAGAGCCCAATTGGGAAGGACCATATCGCATCACTTCGGTGGCTGGTATAAGAGCATATTTTCTAGAAGACTTAGATGAGCATGTAAGACCGCGCCCTTGCAATGTAAACAACCTGAAAATGTATTATTATTAATGAAAGTTTCCTTTGTCAATATGTTCATTTGTTTTATAAAGGCATTGTACTTCCCTTTATTCATTCTTTCCAAGTATTAAACAGAATCTTAGTCATGCCTGGTTTCTCAGATTACATGTTTTGGCCAAATTAATACTTGTTGACATCTTATATAAGTGATTAAACAGAACCTTAATCATGTCTGGTTCTACGGACCAGTTGCTTTGAAGAAATTAACACTTAATGACATCTTATATAAGTGATTAAACAGAACCTTAGTCAAGCTTGACTCTTCAGACCAGATACTTTGAGGAAATTAACACTTAATGACATTTTATATAAGTGTTTAAATAAAACCTTAGTCATGCCTGGATCCTCGGACCAGATGTTTTGGAGAAATTAACACTCTATGACATCTTTATAAGTATTAAACAGAACCTAAGTCATGTTTGGCTCGTCAGACCACATGCTTTAGCCAAATTAATACTTATTGGCATTTTTTCTAAGTGTTAAACAGAACCTAAGTTATGTTAGGATCCTCGGACCACATATTTTGGTAAAATTAACACTCAAAGACACCTATCTATTCGTTTTTTCTCAGTATTAAACAAAACCTTAGTCAGGTTTGGTTCCCTAGACTACACGCTTTGGCTAAGTTAATACTTGCTGGCATCCTTCTAAGTGTCAAGGCAAATCCAAGATTATAACCAACTCCTCAAATTGATGGCTCTGAGCAAGTTAAAGTCCTTAGTTGTTTATCTAAGCGTTGGGTAGAGTAAAGGATATATGCCCCTCTTATTCTTTACAAAGTATATTACTTATCTTCATTAGATCTAGCTTTCATTGCAGAAAGGTCAATTCACAATACAGGTATGTGGTAAACTTCTCTATTGCTGGTACTTGGTTAAATTGATTAAATTGTTAGCAGTGTATTGTTATTAGTTTTTACTAAAGATGAAGCAACAACAGTTCAATGCTATTTATGATAGTAATACTCCTCAAAACACATAAAACAAAAGTGCAAGAAATGAAGAGAAAAACATTCTCATAAAATGAAAAAGGGAATATATTATATACACTGACAAAATGTCATTAAAAATAAAAATAAAACTAATACAAAAAAAAAATTGCAAAGAAAATCCTAAGTGGCCTTGGCCTTGGGAACATGAGGGTCTTCTTTCTGGCTCGGCTGGGAGGTAGGAGCGTCTTTGGCCTTAGGATCAACTTCTTTGGTCTTGGCCTCTGCTTCCTTCGCCTTTGCTGCAGCTTCCTTGTCCTTGGCAGCGTTCTTGACTTCTGAGGAGGGCTTTTTCTCCTTGCCCTTACCCTTGTCTTTGTCCTCTTTAGCCCCCTGGCCTTGATCACCAGCTTGGCTAGATCCCTTTGAAGCCTCAGGTAGGGGGAGAGTAGCTTGGATAGTCAAGGGCTGCTCAGAAGTCTCTAGAGCAAGGGCAGAGGGAGAGGAGATGGCACCTGGGACTTCACGGATATCTAGGTGATAATATATGCTCCCAGGTTGCCTCCAAACAGAGTCTGCAGGGACTCCTACAACACTAAGGGTCCTATCCCATGTCGTATTGCAGTAATCCCTGTATACCTCTAAAAGCTCCTCAGTGAGCCTAATTTATGTCTCTTCTACGCCGAGCAGATAAGACGCTTGCTTCTCAGCCTCGGTTGCTTCCTTGGCCAGTTGAGCTGCCTCATTGGCCTTCTGCAGCTCAAACTTAAGATCTATGACCAACTGCCTTTGGGTGGTCAGATCTATCTCGGTCAAGTACAGTTTTTGGTGCTGATCCTCGACTTGCCTTTCCACGGTCTTTAGACCCGCATCGGCACTCAGACGAGCCTGGTCCGCCACTTTCAACTTCTCGGACAGCTCAACCTGTTCTTGTTTGAGGGCCCCCAAGGATTTTTCAACATCAGCACGGGAGAGGCCCTCAGCGTTAGCCTTATTACGGGTGTCGCGAACCCACTCCTTAGCCACAAAAACTTGCTGAGCAACCTGCCCAAAGATAACGGAAAAATCACATGAGTAAAAAAGTAAGGAAAGAACGAAAATACAACTTAACATTTAACTTCAAGGATATGATAAATTGCTTACCACGGCGAGGTCCCTTTTCAGGGACAGGAAGATGTCATTTTGCTTGAAGCGCCTGTAAGCCTCCATGTCCCTAGGGAGCAAAAGAGGCTGCTTCAGGGTTTCAGCAATGTAGCTTGCACGCCTCATTTGGAAGTCTCTGATTGAGGTGTTCTAAGGGATGGCAGTCTCATCCACCTCCAGCCGAGGAGACCAGGTGCGTTGCGGAATGCGCACATCAACCTTGTTTTGCTCCTTTCGGCTATCCACAGAGTTGGACCTCTTCTCCCGAGGGTCTTTGACCACCTTCTGTTGCTTAACCCCCTTTTGAGGACCCACATCCCTTTCTTTAAGCTCCTGAATCGGCCTTTTCTTCTTTAGATCAGGAATGGCCTTCAGTCCAAGGTCGGTGGGGATCGGAGGAGGAGAAGGAGGAAGAGTAGAAGGAACTTGGGACTTGGGGACTTCTTGTGAAGTTGTTCCCTTGTTCCTTGCATCCATGAGGTCTCTCAGGCTTCTGTTTCCTCGGTTCAATGCCATCTCGTCCTCTTCTTCTTCAGAGGTGCTGTCTAGACAAGCAACTACCAAGGTAGGAAGGTGAACACCCGACTGCCTATCAGCCTCCTCCTCGGCGTCCGAAATATTAACTAAGGGAGTCTCTTGAATCTCCCCTTCTTCAAAATGAAATTTGTCTATCTCCTTCTCGAGTGATAGACGAGAAAAGGCGACCTCCTCCCTTGGTGCTGCTGCTGCCTTGGGCAAAACCTGTTGAAGTGGTAACACCACAGGTGGAAGGTCTCTTCGAGCCAAAAAGCCAAGCACTGAAACGTCTATGCAAGCTAATCGGGCGTCACCAGCTCTTATTGCCTGACCCGCCTCCTGGAAGATTCTTGATAAAGGCTCGTAGTCAAGTACTAAGTGAGTGGCTCGCAGCTGCCTATCCTCACTGCCAAAGACCTCAGACCTCAGCAAATAGTTGAGAGCCAGAACGTTGACTAGGCTGAGTCTCGGAGCGACGTGCCTTTTATTTGCAAAAATATCTGAGGAGCAAATCACGGTCAGACCAATGAAAATTACCATCAAAATTAAACGAAGTGTTAAAAGTGAAAGGGGATAAAACTAAAAGTGCTAAATCCTCTGCCAAATGGACTAATCCTAGGGTACCCCACCTAGCTCTCCTGCCCAAGTTGGGCAGTGAAGACCGTCATTCCACTCCCTGGAGACAATCAAGTAGTCATCTTTCATACCTTTATTAGACTTAGGAAGGCACGATATCAGTCTGACGATGTCAGACCGGGACTTGAGATAGTATCTCATGCCAGCAAGCTTGTGGCACTCGTACATGTGAACTACATCATGCCACATCAGCCCCAAGCCCATCTGCTCGTTGAGAGCGTCTACGCAACCCAAGACTCTAAATAGGTTAAGGGCGTACTGATGGGGAGTTAGTCTGTGGTTAATCAAGTAATCCCTAGTTACCCTATCCATAGGAAGCGTCATTCCTCCCTCTATGAAAGCAATCATAGGAATGACGACTTCACCCACTTAGGAGTGTAGAGAATTTAGTGAGTTAGAGTGCTTGAAATCTCTGGAGAACTTGAAAATTTGTAAAGGGAAAATGATTTCCCTCAAGGCTTTATATAGAGGGTGAAAATGAGTGGGAGTTATCTTGCTCAAAAATTCTAAGAGAAAGATCAACCGTTGGATTTGGGTCTCACCGTTAGATCTAGGGAACAAAGCGTCGCCTGGAGCAATTAATGGCGCCTCGCAGGCTTCGAAGCATCAGTGGCAATTATGGGGCGTGTAAAACGGCACTTCCACACATGTAAATCAAAGGATCATGTAGAATTAACTCTTAAAAATTCAAAACCCTAGTTTTCTCCTCAGATGAGAGGAAAAAACCGGAGTTTTGAAGGGCTATTGTAGGATTAAGGGCCCAAATTATATATTGGGTTTTGGGCCTTGGCCGAAAGCGTGAGTGGTTCAAGGAGGAACGAATGATAATGAACACTTCAGGCTTAGAATTTAATGAGCAAGATACAAATAGGAAGATTGTTCGAGGAGGAATATCTCCTCGGATACGATAAGTACAGCTCAAATATGTATTCCAATGATCAGAGTGACCTTCCATGAAGCTCTAGTGATAGAGACGTGCATCATGAACATATAAGAAGGAGGGGAACCCAAAAATATCTAAGGGAAAGCTACTACCACCGTATTGAATGCACTGCAACTACTTTTCTGACCGCATTTATGTGGAGAAAACCTCTGAACAGTGATGTCTTGGCTACCACAACTCACAGAAAGTTAAAGAGGGTGTTTGATGAGACAGGTACTCAAATAAGGGCTTAGATGATCAACAAATGTAGGAACAAGATGGTCCAAAGGAAGCTATATAATGTAAGAGACCCTCCATGAGGAAGGGATCGGAAAAATAGAGAAAGAATACTGTAGCAATCAAAATTGTACTTGTACCCAACTGTTATTGATTTGTATGACAAAATACCTCCCCGGACAGTGAATTCATTTAGCTCTATTTTCCTTGTTCTTGCTTGATCATCTTTTAAATTCATACTAGCCGTTGTCAAATTCATTAGGGCCTAGTTCTTCGACCCATTCTCTACAAATTTATTGTACTGGGTTCATTGGGCCAAAATCTCATACATTTTGGGCTTGGACTGCAAAACGTGTCCCTACAAGTATAACTATCAAATATCAATTAACAATGACCATATCCCAAAAAATTAAAAATATTCTTCAATTCAATTCAATTCAAAAAATAAAAAGAGGCATCAATATTAAATTTAAAAAACAAAAACAAAAACAAAAACAATAGATAGAAGTGAAGAGAGGAAGCAGAAGGCAAAAGTGAGTAAAAAAAAAAGAAGAAATGAAAAGAGTTAGAAGTTATTAGAAGTGAAGAAAAAAAAAAAAAAGAGAGAATCGTAGAAAGGAAAGCAGTAGCTAACAAAAAAAAAAAAAAAAGAGTTGAAAGAAGTCAAAAGTGAATAAAGGAAGCAGGAGGAGCCGGAAAAAAAAGGTAGATTCTACTAACATACACTGAGATTTGGAAAAATACCAATTAGTTCAAAGACATTTCAAAATTAACAAATTTGGTCCCTTAAGACAACTCTCTCCAAGCCAACCCTTCCTCTGACTCACCCTTTCATTGTCTCTTTCTTCTCTTAGGCAACAACAATGGTGTGGTGTCAAGTAATGGTAGTGGTGGGTTTGTTGTGGGTTTTTGAGTTTTTGAGTTTTTTTTTTTTTTTTTTTTTGGGTTTTATTTCTAGTGGTGGTAGTGAGTTCCAATCTGGAGTAGACTTGCGGTGGAGTGGTTGTGGGTTCCAATGTGGTGGGCTAGTTTGTTATGGGTTTTTTAGATTTGGGTTTTGTTGCTATGGGTTTGGCTGGGTTTAATGGTCGGTGGTGGTGGTGGATTCCAATCTAGGATGGATTTGCAGTGGAGGTGGTGGTGGGTTTGTTATGGATTTTTTGGATTTGGGTTTTGTCAGATGATTTGGGTTTTGTTGCGGTGGGTTTGGCTGGGTTTTGTGGCCGATGGTGGTTTTTGGTGGCGGTGGTAGTGGTAGTGGGTTTTTGATATGGGGTGGATTTGTAGTGGGGTTGGTGGTGGATTGTGATGTGGTGGTGGGTTTGTTATGGGTTTTTTGGATTTGGGTTTTTGTTTGAGGATTTGAGTGGGTAAAGTTGGGTTATTAGTTAGTTGTGGTTGTGGTTGTGGCTGATCTGAGGTTAAAGATTGGGATGATTGAAGAAAGAAGAGAAGGGAAACACAGGAGGAGAGAGTCATTATGAGAATAGAGAGAAATTAACAAAGGATAACGTGGTCAGGGATTAAATTGTCTTTAAGGACCAAATTGGTCAATTTTGAATTGTCTTGGACTTGATTGGTATTTGTCCAAATCTTAGGGTATGTTAGTAGAATTTACCCAAAAAAAAGGGAGAACCAATAAAGAAGCACCAAAAAGCAAGGACCAAATAGTATTTTTATATGCACACAAATTTTCTATCCTTTTTTTTCTCCATTTTGGAGAGATTGTAATTTTGTTGGCCTGGAGAGAAAATATTTGAGTCCCATCAGTTTTCTTCCGCTGCCACCCCCCCCCCCCCCCCCCCCCCAAAAAATCCAAAGGTGCCAAAAGCTTTCATAAAAAATTAATAAATGACATGACAAAGAGATGGCAGTGGAAAAGGACTTTTTAAGTCATATATCATTAGTTTTATAAATTTATGTTATTGTTTTGTTTTAAGAAAATGTTTTATTTGGTTGGAATAAATATATTAAAAATTGTAAAATCCAATTGTATTAATCAAAACCATTCGTGAAATAAAATTCCGTATTTTCTAATGTTATAATTATTTTTGATAACTTTTTTTAATTTTTATAAATTTTTTTTTTTTTTTTTATAACTTAAATTTTTTTTAATATCCTTTTTAAAATTTATAATATTTATTTATACTTTAAATTGTTTAGCTTAGCTTAAAAGGTCGGGCACATGAGTACATCCAGTATAAAACTACAAATTGCAAAAGGTTCCAGGACCCAAGCGAATCATCTCTCATTATAGAAAATAGGAACAATGAAGAAAAAAAATAAAGCAATAGCTTTATCTTATCCTCAACATCATCATCAACAAAACCACACTCTACTTTTTTTCTTCTTCTTCTGTATCTTGGTTTGTTACTTTCCCCGCTCAAACGGCAGATTAGAAGAAAAAGATGCAGTCCCAGTTGGGCATGGATACAGAATTCGATCCGTGTATATTGATCCCTCCGGCAAATCATTGACTGCATATCTTGGCCTCATTAACAGCTCCTCCAATTTTGGGCCAGACATTCAGAATCTCAACTTCATTGCCAGGTATGCTTGCTTATATGCTATTGCTCTCTGTGAATTATCTCCAAAAATCTGCTCATCATATTCATATTCATATTCATATTCATATTATCTTATCACCGTTGACTTTTTTGGATTACCAATGCTGTGGAGCCACGTAAGCATGTGAAACCTGAATAACGATAATTCTCCTACACGAATATTCTAAACTCTTATTTTCATAGCCGGCTCACTAAAGACTCGAGTGTTAGTCAATAGTCACATGCAATAGATGGTCAAATAACCGGTGGATGAAAAGTGAAAACACTCAAGTAAATAATGGAGGATGAGGTATATATATCATAAATGATGACACACACATATATATATATATATATATATATAGGGTTGGGTTCAAGTTACATCTGGTGTAACTCTAAGTAATATTACACCACTTAATATTTTTTAATTGGATGTGAATATCGACAAATCCACCGTTAGATTACATTATTTTCGTACATTCTTCATCCAAACAAAATTTCGAGGTGATCAAAGATTAATAGTCATATCATCAATCAATTGTTAAAATTCAAATTTTTGTAGTTTAAAATAATGTATAAAAGATGAGTTTATAGATCAAATTGTAAATAACATCCGATTGATATGAAAATTGGCATGTATCATGTCATCAATCAATTGTTAAAATTCAAATTTTTGTAATTTAAAATAATGCATAAAAGATGAGTTTATAAATCAAATGGTAAATAGCATTCGAATCATATGAAAATTGGCATGCATGTTAAGAACATATAGAATATGTAATTCAACAGTTGGATTTTCAAAATATTAACTCAATAACAAGTTATTGGGTGGTATAACATTGCTTAGAGTTACACTAGGTGTAACTTGAACCCAACTCATATATATGGGTTAGGTTCAAGTTACACCTGGTATAACTCTAAACAATATTACACCACTTAATATTTTTTAATTGAATGCAAATATTGACAAATTCAACGTTAGATTACATTATCTTCGTACATTCTTCATGCTTGCAAAATTTCGAGATGATCAAAGATTAATAGTCATGCCATCAATCAACTGTTAAAATGCAAATTTTCTTTTATCTTTGATTAGATGTGTGAAGCTCCCTCCTGAAAATTGGCATGCATGTTAAGAACATATAGAATATGTAATTCAACAGTTGGATTTTCAAAATATTAACTCAATAACAAGTTATTGGGTGGTATAACATTGCTTAGAGTTACACTAGGTGTAACTTGAACCCAACTCATATATATGGGTTAGGTTCAAGTTACACCTGGTATAACTCTAAACAATATTACACCACTTAATATTTTTTAATTGAATGCAAATATTGACAAATTCAACGTTAGATTACATTATCTTCGTACATTCTTCATGCTTGCAAAATTTCGAGATGATCAAAGATTAATAGTCATGCCATCAATCAACTGTTAAAATGCAAATTTTCTTTTATCTTTGATTAGATGTGTGAAGCTCCCTCCTGAAAAGCGGAGTGACCATCGTGCCAAAGGTGCGCGATGGTTTTATTTAATATTTATAATTGAAAGACAAGAGTTAGGTATAGTATCTCATTTTTTACTAAAATGTTAGGTATACTACCTGAGAAATATAATATACTCCACTTATCGTCTTATAAATCAATTTTGCACATAATTTATTATTTTGATAAATTAAACCCTATATTTTAAAGAAAATTTTGGAAACTACCACAAATTTTAGTATATAAAACTTACAAATTAATGTGTCAATGAATATGATTGATGGAATTTAAACACCAAGCCCACCAAATAGTCACATGCAATAAATAGTCAAATAACTAGTGGATGAAAACACTCAGGGAAATAGTGGACGATGAGATATATATATCATAAATGTATGATTGAATTTTTTTTTTTTTTCTTTTCAATTAATGACACAACAATTTTGTAAGCTCTATATAATAAAATTTATAGTATTTGTGAAATGCTAAAAATACTACAAACTTTACTACATAAAACTTATAAACTGATGTGATAATGAATGTGATTGTTGAATGTAAGGACACGATTCTGTTGAGGCCCAATAGGGATGTTGGGCTCGCACTTGAAAGATCCCTCACAATATGATTTGTAGAGAGTGGGCTTGAAAAGCTAGCCGTTGGGCACGGGGCGATATTCCAGTCTAATTTTGAGAGGAATTCATATAGAAAGAGGAGTTGGGTTTGAACATTCAAGCCCTATAGTGTCGCATCCCATGGGGTTGGACTCCTCGGACTCGATCCGAGGAGCATTAAGGTCCTATTCCGGATCCCCAACGGTGGGTTTTTTTTCTGATCTGCATGAGCTGTTCCGGTGTTTTCCCCCATGGAGTCTCTTCCTGAGGTGGGATCGAAAGAGCCCCCCACCAGATTCACTTACTTCTTCTTTTATACCAGCCTGCGTTCGCTGTCCTTCGTCCACGTGTAGGGTCAACCTTTACAAGACTGACATTTGTCCCATCAGTCCAATCCCAGAATTGTTGGGGATGGTTGATAAAGCTGAAGAATACGGCTCTGTCAGGTGCAGAGTCTTATCTGGGAAGGGTAGTAAGGATAACTTCCCCCAAGATATTTTAGACCTCCTTACAAATTTGTTCCTATATCTCTTCTTTACCCCTCTTCTCAATGGAGCTTTGGGTCTGCCGAGGACTAGACTGTCCTCGGCTGCGTCTCCGGCCCATTTTTGCCTTATATTTTTGAGCTCGGGCCATCACCTTTTTCGGCTTGGGCCTTTGGACTCCCCATGAGCAAGTGGGTCTGGCCCATAAATTATTGGGCCCCACATTGAACTTCAACCACTTAAAAAAAATGAATGTTTGAATTATGAAAAATGCTAAAGTTATACTAAAAACTTTAATTAATAATTTTTAAATTATAAAAAGATAAATTGTTGCCAATTAGTTATAACTATATTTAACTTTGATAATGTTAACAAGTTTTTATAATTTTAATAATGATGATAATTTTACGCACAACTTGTCTAATAAATATTAAAAGTAATTTACATATAATGATAATTCTCCTGCACTATTTTTTTTTTTTTTTTTGAAAAGAATTCTCCTGCACTATTAAATTATCTTATCACAGATCGCATGTAAAATCAGAATAGTGATAATAGTGCATCACGTGATAATACATTTTTGGGATTATTAGTGAATCACGTGTCTAAGAATATTTTAAATAAAGAGGCATATTGACAGGTGGAACATTTAATGATTGAACGATGAGGATTAATCATCTGATATTGCTAGGGTTTGATATTCATGAATATAAAAGCCACGCTTTAGTGCCACTGCCGGATTACATTTTCACCATTTATTAGAGCATCTTCCAATTATCTACTAAACTTGCAAAAGCCAAATCAGTTCTCTGTTAAGAAGATCTCTCCATTACTCCATAAGTATAAGCATTTGTAAGGTGTGAGAGGCAAGTAGTGGCGGAGCCAGGAATTTGGGTCGGGGGGTAAGATTAAAAGACAAAATTGAAAGTAAAAAATTAAACTAAAAAATATTAATCAATATTAATAGTGAAGTAAATAACCAACTATATGCTAATGAAATTCTCATACACAATCTAACATAAAATGTAAACTTTAATTTATTTTTTCACACCTAGTTTAATTTACTCAATTGCTCTCGTCGATTTTTCATATTTTAAAACCGAAGCAGGATTTCTTCACACTCAAAAGTCTTGAATATATCTTTATCAATATATGTGACTAAGCAATCATTTATCCATTGATCTCCCATTCGATTGTGTAATCAATTTTTAATTATGTTCATTGCTGAATACTTTCTTTCATGCGTAGCTATTGCAACTTATAAGATCAATGCTGAGGTCACTAACATGTAAAACAATGGATATAAAATATCTTTTTTCATTTCTACCATTATTTTAATATAAGAGTTGTTGGAGTGTAGGTCTATTTATGTGAGAGAATTAGCATTGGTGGTGCTAAAAAATCATATTACTATTTTTAGAACCATCAATACTAGAAAGCCTGCTGCAATGGTGGAGGAAAAGCAAAAAAAAAAAAAAAAAAAATGGCTGTTGAGCTATAATGCATAGCCAAAGATGTCTATGCACCGTAGCTAAGATGGTAAAAAAAAAAAACAATATTTTATTAAAAGTTATATTATTGTATTGTGTTGGTAGTGGTGATTGTTATTTATTGTAGTAGATATATTATTTTATTGTGTTGAATGCTAAAATAAAATGTTGAGTGTTTTGTAAAATAAGGTGGTAAAATAGATAAAACAGTTTTTTGTGGTGCCAAAAATTGTGAACCACCAATGCTGATGCTCTAAGAGAAGCTGCCATGGGAATTGAAAAAAAAAAGTTATTTGTCCTTTTGTGGTGTAAGGGGGCAAATAAGACATTTTTATACAATATAGTAATATTATACTATTATTAGAGAAATTTTTGGAAGTTTAGGGGGGCACCTGCCCACCTGACCCCCTTTCCTCCGCTCTTGGAGGCAAGAACTGGAGTTCAAGTCTCTAGGAGGAAACTTCACACACTTATAAACTTAGATTATGATAGAGTAGAGTTTCTATCTTGTATAAAAAAAGTTAAGAAATTATAAAAAAATAAAAAAGTGTTGCTAGTACATATATTGGCTCTTCCATTTCTAGAGGCTACTTCATCCTCTGTAATAGAGATCAAGTCTTGCATTTTGTTCCATTAAAAAAAAAAAGTCCTGCATTTTGTTTGGGAATATTGGTTCGCCATCTGTCTTTGCCATGGTGCAACTGGTATTCTACTTTTATGCTTTGTATTGTGTTATGCACAAGAACTTTGCCCGACCTTTCCAAAACCTGTTAAACCAGAGCGATTCTCGGGTTTAGCAATCGAATCAGAGGTTTTTGGTTAAAGCTGCTTTTTCCTTCATTTTCGGTTATATTAGTGTCCAGTTCCTGATTCAACCAACAAGACCAATCATTTGACAATATATTATTTTTCGATGGGTGAACCTTTATGGGCAAAAAAAAAAAAAAAAAAAATTGTATGTTACAGTAGTTTTATGTAATTAAAGTTGTAAGCTTTAAAAAAAAAAAAATGATTCACTAATTATTGTTTGCATGCTAAGTTATACATTGTCATACACAATCCAATTGAAATCATGTTTTGATAATCAAAACATGATTTCAACTTAATGTCCTATAAAGTGTATCTATTATTTGACATGAGTTTAAATTTCAATGAATCCAAGCACTGAACTCAAGTCAGTTCCATAAATATAATATAATGTAAGTGGACGGTTCGAGCTGTGGCGCTAAATTAGTTGTCTAAGAGCACTATCATCAGCTCTCTCAAATGTGCCAAATGCCAAATATTTGGCACATTTGACACACCAAACACAAAAACAGACCCTCATCAGCTGTGTTAAATGTCTCAAAATTTTGAGACATGCTACAGTACGCTCTCAAATATGAAAGCGTACGGACAGCTATGCCATTTTGGTTTATTGTTTTTTTATTCTCTTTTCTCTCTCTGTCACTCTCTATCTCTTCCCTCTCAGTCCGCTCAAGATCTCTCTCATCCTTGCTCAAGATCTCTCGTCGCCTCACCTCGCCGTCAACCTCCACAGCCAGAGCCGCCGACCTCCACAGCTAGAGCCGCCGACCTTCAGATCTCTTAATCGGGTCATGCGTGTGAGATTTGGGATGGGTTTCGATGTGTGGGTTTGGGTTCATTGATTGATTGTTTGGGTTGGGATTTTGGGCCGGTGGTGGTGTCGTGGTTGTGGCGGTAGTTGGTTGAGTTTTGGGCCGGTGATGTTGTGGCTGTAGTGGGCGGCGGTGTTTGTGGCTGTAGTGGGTTTTGATGTGTGGGTTTTGGGTCATCAATTGATCGGTTAGGTTGGGATTTTGGGCCGGTGGTGGTGTCGCGGTTGCGGCAATGGTTGGTTGAGTTTTGGGCCGGCGATGTTGTGGCTGTAGTGGGCGGCGGTGTTTGTGGCTGTAGTTGGCTGGCAGTGTTTGGGCCGGCGATTTTGAGTTTCTTTTTCTTTTTCTTTTCTCTTTTGTTGAGGTTTTTGGATTTGGAATTTGTTGGAGATCCAGTGATTGTGATTGTAGTTTGTGGAGGTTGATTTGCCGTTGGTGGTGATTTGCCGTTGCCGTTGCCGTTGCCGTTGCCGTCGGTGGTTTGTGGTGGTTGATTGAGATTGTAGTTTAATGTGTTGGAATTTGTTTAATATTATTTAATGTGTTGGATATATTATTTTAATGTATAGAATTGAAAAATAGAAGATGTGATAAATGGTGAATTGTAAAATGGTGTGCTAAAATGATAAAGTAGGTTTTTGATGTGTCAAAATGAGATTTTTTATGAGAGAGCTGATGAGAATGCTCTAAGAGCATTAACATCAGGTGTGTCAAATGCCAAATATTTGGCATTTGACACACCAAACACCAAAAACATCTCCCATGAGATGTTCTAAATGCCAAAATATTTGACATTGATGAACAGTACACTCTCAAATTTGGAAGCGTATAGACAAGAATTGTAAAATTTTAATGATTTTTTTTATTCCCTATTCTCTCTCATCTCTTATCTCTCAGTCAGATCTCTTCCTCTCTTTTTTCTCAAACCTTGATCCTTTCCTCTCTCAACCTCTCATCTTTTCTTCTCTCACCCTCACTGCTCTTCCTTTTAACCTTACCAAGTCGACACATCACTACTCTTCCTCTTCCTCTTCTTTTTCTTTTTTTTTTTTGCTGTGATTTGATGGGTGGTTAGGCAATGGGTGGGTTTAAACAGTGATGTGTGGGTTCAGATGGTGTTGGCTAGGTTTGGTTCTGACGGTGGTGGGTGGGTTCAGATGGGCGGATCGGTGGTGGGTGGGTTAGGCTATTGGTTCTGATGGATGGGTTGGTGGTGGGTCTCCGACGAAACCCAGGCCGGAGCATCAAGCCAGGTTAATCTTTATCACATTGGTTTCTTTTCTTTTCTTTTTTTGTTGTGATTTAATGGTGGATTTGGCAATGGTTGTGTCGGTTTTGGATTGGCGTTCTCTATGTGGGTTGTGGGAGGATTTCGACGGTGGTGGCTGTGAGTTTGTGGCGTTGGTGGCTATGGGTCTGTGTCGGTGGTGGTTGTGGGTTTGTGGCGTTGGTGGATGTGGGTTTGTGCCGGTGGTGGCTGTGGATTTGTTATGGGTATGAGTTTGGTAATGGGTTTGTGCTGGTGGTAGCTGTCAGTGTTGTTGTTGCGGTAGTGGTTGTTGTTGGTAGCCGTTGTTGCGGCAGTGGTGGTTGTGCCATTGTTGTTGTTGTTGTTGTTGTTATTGAGGAGTTAATATATTATTTTAATGTGTTATAAATATTATTTTAATGTATAAAATTGAATAATAAAACATGTGATGTAGGAGATATTGTAAAATGATGTGGTAAAATAACAAAGTAGACTTTTGATGTGTCAAAATGACATTTTTTTATAGAACAACTGATGGGAATGCTCTAGCCAGCCCACCCCAACACACCTCACTTCATGGATTGGCACAAATTGGGTCGCATCGGTTTGGGTCAGGCGGGCTACCGGGTTAGGGCCTTTTTTTTTTTTTTTTTCATCACAGCCTGATCTATAGACACTCATAATAACACAATAATTTTGGCTGATCGGTAGCTGCCTGTCCACAGCTTTGAAACCAAGGATCGGCTGAGAATTCAAATAACAGACTCCGACCACCGCAGATGGGAGATCCCACAAGACATCATCCCGCGCCAAGCCCACTCCCCACTACACCGCTCTCTCCTCGAAACTCCGTCATCTCCACCCCATTCCCATTCCACCACCTCCTACTTCCTCTCCGACCCCAACTCGGACCTCATCCTCACTCTCCACACCACCGCTCCCTTCACCTTCTCCATCACCCGCAAATCCACAAACGACACAATCTTCGACACCGCCTCCACTCCCTTCATCTTCAAAAACCAGTACATCGAGCTCTCTTCTTCGCTCCCCAAAACCAAGTCCTCACTTTATGGCCTTGGCGAGCACACCAAGCGGTCCTTCAAGCTTGTTCCCGATGACACTCAGACGCTCACTTTGTGGAACGCCGATATCGCCAGTGCTAATCTCGATGTCAATCTTTATGGGTCGCACCCGTTTTACATGGACGCTAGATCATCATCATCACCGGCCATTCAAAGTCATGGTGTTTTGCTGCTGAATAGTAATGGGATGGATGTGATATACAGTGGTGATAGGATTTCGTATAAGGTGATTGGTGGGGTTATTGACTTGTACTTTTTTGCTGGGCCGTTGCCGGAGTTGGTGATGGAGCAGTATACTGAACTCATCGGCCGCCCTACGCCTATGCCTTATTGGTCCTTTGGTAACTTCTATCTTCTCTATACTCTTGTCTTGTTTGCCTTTTCATATATTGTGAATAGAAAAATGCTGAAGACTCCGTGATAGAGTTCTTAAAATCTTATCAATTTAGTTTCAAATGAGCAGATTGGATTGTAATATTCAACATTCTTTTTAATATTGATGTATGGTCAAATGACTCAAATCTAATAAATTGTTTTAAGAATGAATGCATAAACATATTAAGAACTATTTTTTTTTTTGATAAGTAAGAAGAGAATATTATTAATAAAAGAAAAGCAAGAGAAACACAAAGAGTTCACGGTAGTGAACAATGGAAAAAAGAAACAACAAGACAAAACAGCCCCTAATCTATTCTAATAGAAGAAATAAAATCCGTAAGGGTAGAACAATCCGAGAAACCCCAACATTGAGACCAATCAAAGGGGGTCCTCTGGCAAAACTCTAATAACTGAACCACAGTTTTCTCCTCATCCTCAAAAGCCCGCCGATTCCGTTCAGACCAAATAGTCCACATTAAACAGTCTGGGACCAAATCCCATATATCAGAACTATGCTTCCCAAGCCAATGAAACCAACAGAATAATAAGTCCTCAACTGAACCTGGCATGACCCAATCGATCCCAAACAACCAGAGCATATACATCCACAAAGAATGAGTTATCGGACAAAAAAGTAACAAGTGATCCACAGATTCCGCATTACAACAGCACAAATAACATCGATTCGCCAAAGGGCGACCACGAAGCATAAGGTTATCCAATGTTAGAATCTGACCATGAGCTGCTGTCCACATAAAAAAAGCCACCCTTTTAGGAACCTTAACTTTCCAAATACCCTTCCAAGGGAAGGTGGAGTGAGCTGCATTACGAATCTTATGATAGAAAGACCGAGCATCAAACTTCCCACTGCCATTAAGATCCCAACAAAGCCTGTCACATCCTCCACCCCTAGGGATTCGGGTTTGGATGAAATGAAGAAGGGAGTAGGAGGCCGCCAACTCCCAATCATTGAATTCCCTCTGAAATCTTAAACTCCACACTCTGTCATTATCACCCACTGAAGGGCTTAACACATCAGAAATACAAGCCTCCTTATTAGCTGAACACAAAAATAACTGAGGATAAAGACTTTTAAGAGGGACATCCCCAGTCCACTTATCATGCCAAAAAAGAGTACGAGATCCATCCCCCACCACAACAGAGAAATGCTTAGCGAAAGTTTCCCACCCTTCACTAATACTCCGCCATAACCCACATCCATGGGCCCTACTACAAGCTCTAGTGCACCAACCCCCTTTTCCCTCCCCGTATTTCATGGCTATGACCCTACGCCACAGATGAGAGGTTTCATGGCCATACCTCCAAAGCCATTTCCCTAAAAGTGCCTGATTAAAAGGCACCAATTTCCGAATTCCTAAACCACCCATCTCGCGTGGTAAGCAAACCTTTTCCCAAGCCACCAAAGGATATTTGAAACACTCAATTGATGAACCCCACAAGAAGTTCCTTTGAATGCGTTCCAATCTAGTCGCCACAGCTTTGGGGATAGTAAAAAGGGAAAGGTAATAAGTCGGAAGGCTTGAAAGGGTACTCCTCAGCAAGGTGAGTCTACCACCCTTTGACAAATAAAGCCGCTTCCAACCTGAAAGCTTCTTTTCCATCCTCTCTAGGATCGGATTCCAAATGGAGGGCGTTTTATACAGAGTTCCCAACAGCATACCCAAGTAAGTCATAGGCAAACTGCCCACTCTGCATTGAAGGATATTAGCCAAAGACTGAATGTTACGCACCTCCCCAACCGGGACAATTTCACTTTTCCCCACATTCACCTTCAGACCAGTAAAAGCTTGAAAACAAGTCAAAGCTAGCCTAATAGACAGAATCTGCTCTCTAGATGCATCACAGAAAAGAATGGTATCATCAGCAAATAAAAGATGAGAAACACGGATACTAGTAGAATTAATAGAACCCACATGAAAACCCTGAATGAAACCACCTTCCTCAGTTTTCTTCATGATACGACTTAAGACCTCCATGATCAAAAGAAAAAGGAGGGGAGACAAAGGATCGCCTTGTCTGAGACATCTAGAGCTACCAAAGAAACTAGCAGGAGATCCATTAACCAGAACTGAAAAGCGAACGGTAGAGACACTAGTCTTTATCCATCTCCTCCATCTATCTCCAAATCCCATCCTCTCCAACAGATAAAACAAAGTGTCCCAATTCACATGGTCATAAGCTTTCTCAATATCTAACTTACACACCACCCCCGGGGTGCGACCCTTCAGTCTACTATCTAAACATTCGTTGGCAATAAGCACTGAATCCAAAATTTGTCTACCACCAACAAAAGAATTTTGTGACTCCGAAATAAGATTATCCAACACCCGTCTCAATCTGTTAGCTAAAACCTTGGACAAAAGCTTATACACACTGCCTACCAAGCTGATAGGCCTAAAATCTTTAATATTCAAAGCATTATTTTTTTTGGGAATCAAAGATAGAAAAGAAGCATTTAGAGACCGTTCAAACTCTGCGCTCCTATGAAAATGATCAAAGAAAGCCATGACATCTATTTCCACAACACTCCAGCATTTTTGAAAAAAAGCCATAGTGAAACTATCAGGACCTGGGGCTTTATCACCCTCCATCTCTTGAAGAACCTTTACCACCTCCTCCTTAGAAAAGTCCCTCTCTAATTCAAGCCGCTCGTCCTTTTCAATGCTAGAAAACTCTAATCCATCCATAGAAGGGCGCCAAGTATCTGACTCAGTGAACAAACTCTGATAAAAGTGGACCACCTTAGACCGCACCTCTTCCTCATCCTCATAAAGGACACCATCCACCTCTATACCCCGAAGATAATTAGTTCTTCTATGGGAGTTTGCAACCCGATGAAAAAAGCGAGTATTATTGTCCTCCTCCTTCACAAATAAGAACCGGGACTTTTGTCTCCAAGAAATCTCCTCCAAAGAGGCAAGATGTGCAATCTCTCCTTTAATCTGAGTATGACGAGTTTGATCCTCATGAGAAAGACCTGACAGGTCCTCCCTAGCATCCAAACCCAACAAATCCGATAAAAGACATTTCTTTCTAAAGGCCAAATCCCCAAATTCCTCCTTATTCCACTTTTTCAAGTCCTCTTTAAGAGCTTTTAATTTACGCCCCAGAATAAAGCTAGGAGAACCCGAAAAGCAATACTCATTCCACCATTGTTGAACCCTCTCTACAAAACCCTCTTCTTTCAACCACATATTCTCGAACTTAAAAGCACTCTGGCCTTTATTAACACTACCCGCCACCACCAACAGAGGGCAATGATCAGAAACTACACGAGGGAGAACCCTTTGAGACACGTTTCCAAAGTGATCCACCCAATCCACCGATGCCAAGGTTCTATCAATTCTTGACATACAATTTGAACCCGAATCTCTAAACCAAGTAAACGAAGCCCCTTCAAGGGGTAAGTCCACAAGGTAATTCGCCTCAATGAAGTCTGAAAAAGCAAACATAGCCGGACTAAAAGCCTCACAGCCAAATCTCTCACTCGGATATCGAATAGTATTGAAATCCCCAAAAACACACCATGCCGTATTCCACCTGGAGTGCATCCTTGAGAGTTCTTCCCACAGAGCACCCCGCTGAGAATCCTCATTAGGCCCATACACTCCTGAACAAGCCCATACAAAATCATCTACAACCCCCTTGAATAAAACATTAACAGAAAATCGCCCAACAGCACAATCAACTTTGTCAAAAACTCTCTTGTCCCAAACCAGTAACACCCCCCCTGCAGTGTTGACTGCATCTAGAACAACCCAATCTAGGAAAGGACTACCCCAAAGGCTTCGAACAACAAAAGAGTTTAAAGAAGACATCTTAGTTTCTTGAAAGCAAACTATATCACACTTCCACTCCTTAAGAAGATTTTTACATACCTCTCGCTTCTGAGGATTATTTAATCCCCTAACATTCCAAGATAGCAACCGTAAACTCATTTAAAACTAGTAATCGCCCCCGAACCAAGATACAGTGGAGTTACTTTGAAAACTCTAGAGAATCTTAATTTGTGATTCTTATGATTGGAATTATGAATTTACAACATCACCTTCATATATCATGTCATACGTAATACATTCTTTAACATTATATTTTATTTCTAAATATTGGTAAATTATACATGCAACCTATAGTGCCATCACTTCTGACTCCAAAAGAACTCAATTCCATCGAGTTAAGAGCTAGACTAAGAATGTCATTTGACACACTTCAACATTAGATTTTATTTTTATTTTTTTTGATTAGTACACTTCAACATTAGATGTGTTTAGCATATGTGATAATGAACTTCTTTTTGCAATCAACAAAGGAGTAGCATGCCTGGCAAGGTGTGCATCATGATCCCATATTCATGTGTGACCCAAAACATAAAAGTGACAAAGCTTAAGAGACAGTATATTGTACATAAGTGTTTCTTTAAGCTTGCTTCTTTCAAATGTGAAGGCCCAATTTATCAACATTTAATATTGTATTAGTGATCCATATCATATGATAAGGATCCAGATGTGACTCTACTTCTATTCTCAATTTCTACACCGCTTTCTTAGATATTGCATTAATATAATTCTCAATGTCAATTCCGAAGTTAGGTAGTGGTTCACTTGAACATCTTGTTTAGAGACTGTAAGAAGTAGATGAATGACACCTATCTTAACCTCACCATCTAGATCTAGGTAATTAAAGTTAACTTTCAAGTTAGCATCAAGGGATTCACAAATCTCATTTTCAAGTTGTTCTAACTCTTTACTTTTTAATTGCCTTTTGACTTCTTTTAGGATTTTTTCTTTTCAATTATAATAAAATTGATTTTGAAAGACATGGTCAAAACTGACAAGTGTGACACTTCATTCTGAAATTAGATCTATTACTTCCTTAGAATGAAGAAGAATTTCTAGAACAAGAAAATATATGTTGTTGGTCCATCACATAGGGCAATACAAATCCTGACCAAATTGAAGTTTAATGAATACTACCAGTAATAGTCACCTTTATAGAAAGACGCCATATGTAATTCTATTTGGGAACATAGTGGGTTACAGAGTACTTATAAAGAAAAAGAAAAAGAAGACTTTTTGATGGACCAATTGAAAAAATTAATTGCTGTAATGAGTTTTTCTTTTCTAAATACTTTTAAGACATTCCCTTATATTCAGGCTCAACTATATGCCAATATAATCCTCACTTTAAATTAGGATTTGACCTGCAATGTTTTTATCATTACGTACTTTATAAGAAATGCTAACCCAAGTGGTTATTGTTAACTTTATGTAAAGGATTTCATCAGTGTCGATGGGGTTACAAGAATGTGGCTGACCTTGAAGGTGTGGTTGCTGGCTATGCAAAAGCTGGTATACCTCTTGAAGTTATGTGGACAGATATTGATTACATGGATGGCTATAAGGATTTTACCCTTGATCCCATCAACTTCCCATTGGACAAAATGCAAAACTTTGTTGATACTCTTCATCAAAATGGTCAGAAATATGTGCTCATCTTGGATCCTGGTATGCTTTACTTGACATGCAATTGTTTTCTTCAGCTGTAACTATTCTCACTCTCTTTTTTGATGTAAAAATGTGTTATTTTACAGGTATCAGTGTGAATAAGACATATGGAACCTACATTAGGGGGATGCAAACTGATGTCTTCATAAAACGTGATGGTGTCCCTTACTTGGGTCAAGTTTGGCCTGGCCTAGTCTACTTCCCTGATTTTTTAAATCCAGTTAGTGAAGTATTTTGGGGTGGTGAGATAAAAAGATTTCAAGATATTCTTCCCTTCGATGGTCTTTGGCTTGACATGAATGAGATTTCTAACTTTATAACTTCTCCTCCTACTCCAAATTCTACTCTTGATGACCCTCCCTACAAAATTAACAATGCTGGAGTTTCGCAGCCCATTAATAATAGTACTGTCCTTGCAACATCCTTACACTGGGGTAACATTACGGAGTATAATGCCCACAACCTATATGGACTCCTAGAGTCCAAATCCACTAATGCAGCCTTAATCAATGTGACTGGTAAAAGGCCATTTATACTTGCCAGGTCAACTTTTGTTGCCTCTGGCAAGTACACAGCACACTGGACTGGAGACAATGCTGCTACATGGAATGATTTGGCATATTCAATTCCAGGAATTTTGAATTTTGGACTTTTTGGCATCCCAATGGTTGGAGCAGATATATGTGGGTTTTCAAGGAATACAACAGAAGAACTTTGTGGGCGTTGGATTCAGGTAAAAATTTGATATATATCAAAACGATTAGTTGATATTGTACTTTTTTTTTTTTTTTTCTCTCAAGCTTTTACTTGGCTTTTGATATGATATTTTACTGTTTTGTAGACTTGTAGTAGACCTGATTTTGTGAAACATCCCCCCCCCCCCCCCCCCCCCCAGCTTCTGCTTTCTTTATTAAGTAAAAAATATTTTGTTCCTGCTAACTTTAGACTTGTTGCTCTTTGAACCATATAGTTCTAATTTGAGTAATTTTGATCCCTACAAATTTAAATTGTTGTCAATCTAGTCCTACTGTTCAGCTCTGTTAATTAGTGCCGTTAAATGTCATATGATCTGTATACACCCATATCGAGTGCACAAGTCTCAACATTCACCTGTTGCTAACAAAGGTAGTGGAGAAGGGATAGAGGCACTTGCACGACAGACATTGTGGAGGGGGAAGGGGTTGGTGCTGTTCTTTTGCTGTGGTCAAAGTAGGCCTTGACATGAGTGGTGAGGGTGTTGGACTTACTATGGTGCCTCTTCTATTCATACTCAATTGGGATGAAGCAACTCTGAATACTAGCTATGGATCTTTTCATTATGGTCATGTAATATTTATTGATCTAAAGGTTACTGTTGTTGGGTAGTGAATTGTGAAACATATATCTTTGCAGGACAGTTTGGATAGTAAGGGTGTATGTGAGTGAGGTTGATGGTTGGTGGTTGAGGGTTGAGCACCTGATCTTGGTGTGTCCTTTCTGGAATATCATGTTGCTCGAATCTGGGGATCCCAATGCACTTCCCTATGAAGCAGATGAGGATGATGATGAAGAAGAGGAATTCCTCAGCTCTCTTGAAAAACAAAAAATTTACATGATTTTTCCTCACAATATTACAATTTTATTTACCCTTTTTTGCTCATAACATTTTCACCAAATTGATATGATTTTGATTTCTTATGTAGTCATGTGACACTTAATGGCATTTAGTGAATAGTGTTAGGCTGAAGGACTATATTGACAATAATCCAAAGCTTTAATGATAATATGATATAAATTAACTATGGGGATTTAGGCACCAAATTGATTGTTTGTTTAATTTTGATGAGAAGCCAAAATGTATTATATCTGTTTTAATTTTATTGTTTGTTTGTTATTTTATAAGAAGTGATGCTTCCAAAGTTTGTATAACATTGGTGGTTAACTCTCTCTCTCTCTCTCTCTCTCTCTGCATGTTTATCTTTCTGGTTTTTTAATATCATTTTGTAGAAATATATTGAATATCTTTGCAAATGCCATGAGAGACAACGTGATTAGGCATAGAAGTCTGAGTGCCATTAATAGGGAATAAAGAAAAGTCGTGCATATTATTTGATTGAATATATTTATGCACCTAATATCTGTATTTTGTCCAAATGCAGCTAGGGGCTTTTTATCCCTTTGCAAGAGATCACTCTGCTAAGTATACCATTCGTCAAGAACTCTACCTTTGGGATTCAGTTGCTGCAATAGCTAGGAAGGTGCTTGGGCTTCGCTATCGGCTTCTCCCTTACTTTTACACGTTAATGTATGAAGCACACCAAAGAGGAACCCCCATTGCACGACCCCTTTTTTTCTCTTTCCCTCAAGATATCAACACTTACGAAATCAGTACCCAATTTCTGATTGGTAAAGCCGTAATGGTCTCACCAGTATTGAAGTCAGGAGCTGTTTCAGTTGATGCATACTTCCCTGCAGGAAACTGGTTTGACCTCTTTAACTACTCCCATTCGTTGAGTGTTAAATCAGGAAAGTATATCAAGCTTGATGCACACCTGATCATATAAACGTGCATGTTCGGGAAGGTAATATTCTGGCTATGCAAGGAGAGGCCATGACAACACAAGCAGCTCGGAAGACTGCATTCCAACTCTTGGTGGTTGTCAGCAATAGTGGAAATAGCAGTGGAGAGGTTTTCTTGGATGATGGTGAGGAAGTGGAGATGGGAGGAGCGGATGGGAAATGGAGTTTAGTGAGATTTTATGGTGGAATAATAGGGAGTAAAGTATCAGTTAAATCACAAGTTGTGAATGGAGGTTTTGCTTTAAGCCAAAAGTGGATCATAGATAAAGTGATTTTCATAGGATTAAAGAAGGGTAAGAGATTGAAGAGATATGAACTAGAAACTACAAGTGGAACAAACTTGAATGGAAACTCAGTTATAAAGGAAAGCTTCGACAGCTTGGGATTTATTACTGTAGAGGTCTCAAAATTGTCATTTCTTATAGGAAAGGAGTTCAAGTTGGAGCTAAACTTCTGAAATAGTGAGACAACTCGTAAGAGAATAAGTATCAGTTGCACTCAACTGTCATAACTGTTTGAAATTGTGTTGCTGGAAAAAATCGCTATTTTAATAAATTTCTAAGTAATAATTGAGTAATTTTTTCGAGTGTTGGTAAATTCTATTAACATGTATTGTTTACGTCAAATGAGCATTTGGTTGAAGTTGAGAGCAAATTACCAAAAGCAAAAAGGATATAAAATAAAAATAATGGGTCTCTCTTTCTTCTTTTTTAGAGTGATGCCATTATCTAATTAATTAATGAATGTCTCTCACAAGAAAAAATAATCAAATAAATATGTTCATACATAAGGAAAATATTTCACTATATCATAGGCAAATTGCCAACTAATACTACAATTACCAGAACTCATAGCTAATTGAGTTTCAATTTATCATTGTGCAGTCATCTATCTATATAACATCTGAAAATTGAATCTTTGCATTTATTATTGTGACAGTTTTGTTGGCTATTGACTACGCATTTATTATTGTGACAGTTACCTTGGCGTAGTTTTTTAGTCCATTTCGATCTATTTCAATTTATTTGGTTTATTTCAATGTAGTTATTTATAGTTATTTAAGGATGCGAGAAGATAAGTTTAGACTGAGATTAGACTTATTTTAATATTTGAATTTAAAAAAAAAATATAGATCTCAAACTCTAATAACTAATTATCAAATATAACAGCTTGTCGGTACCTTCAGGCTCGACGAATCTGGCTGGGGTTTAGGCCGCTGCATCAATGGAGATCTAAGACAAGTCTAGATCAGGGAAGGAGGCCTTGACCTGACGGAGGTAGTCGTTGAAGCTGTTAGCAAAGCAACTGCCGAGCTTGTAAAGGAAGGCGTCGGAGTTATGAAACTCCGTTTTCCCTTCCTCCTTAGCTCAAAGGACTTGCTTCCTTAACAAGGAGATCTCCCCTTCCTTGTCCTTAAGCACATTTTTCAGCACCTCAGCTTGTCCCTTCGACTCCTTCAGGGCTTTCTTCGCCAAGTCAAGCTTCTTGATCTGCACCTCCCCTCAGGCCTCAAGCTCATGTAGCCCCGTTTTTGCAGCCTCAACCCTCTCTTTCAGATGGTTAACTAGCTTCTCTCGGGCCATGCAGCAGTCTATCAGGCCTTTCATCATTAGTACCCCCTGCAAAAATCAAAACAAGGTTAGAAATAAGGGTAACAAAGTGACGAGAGAGAAAGAAGGACAGATACACACATGAGCCAAGCTGAAGAGGCCTGTCTCCCCCATGGCCTCAGTTGCATGGTTGCCCAAGTCTTCATAATCATAGTCCTTGATGATGGACGAGAGCTGCCCGATAGCATACCATAAATCCTTGCGGAGGAGGGTGGGGCACTTCTCAGAGACGGGACTTTTAACCGTCATTAAACCCTTCCCTGCCCTATGACGGGGCGAAGGAGGCAGCTTGGCAGACGGAGGCGTCTCCTCGACTGTTGGACTAGTCACCACCTTTGGCTTCTTGGCAGGGCAGTCAACTTTGTCTGTTGTTTTCCTTTTGATGAATGGCTTCAGTGGACCCGTTCCTTTAGGGGGCACGCCCTCCTCTTGCTTTTTCTTCGCCTATGCGGCGGCTTGTTAGCATATGTAAGCCCTCCTCTTACCGTCTTCCATTTCTGTACCAAAGGAGATGGAAAGAAAGAGTTAGACAGAAAGCACTAAAAAGTTTTTAATTTTTTTTTAAAAAAAGGAATAGGCAACGGACTCACGTTGGCGTGCTTGTGAGTCATAGCAACGGGCAATAGCTGTAGGCTCAGGACCCTCACAGTACCAGTGCAAGGTGTCCAAGGTGTCCAAGGTGACAAGCTTCTTCCACGTCCTCTCTTTTAACGAGATTTTGAAGATCTTCTCCAAAAAGCTCCATTCTTCAAGGTTAACCTCTAGACGGTCCTAAGCTGCAATAAGAGACGGTTAGACTAAAAAGTAAAACGGACAAAATAAATAAACGGGCAAATTTAAACAAGCAGATGCCTACCAGACGGAGGCATTATACCCCAAGTTCTATCAATAAGGGGCATGTTCTCCCATTCATTAGGATGGCACATCCAGTTGTCCCCCTGGATGAAGAAGTACCAGTTCTGGTTAGAATCAAGAGTCTTGTACACTAGCCTGAGCGACGGCTTCCTCGGCAGGAAGCTGTAAATGCCCCTAGACTTGACAATCTTGGAAGGACGGTAACAATGGAAGAACTCCTCCATGATTAGTTGACGTCTCCCTTTAGTTAGAGCCCATATAGCACCTCCGCACCAAGGAAGATTCTCCAAGCATTCAAAGCAATCTCGGTGACGGCTAGTCCTAGGTATTGGAATAAGCGATGGTGGAGAGCACTTAAAGGTAGTCTAAATCCTGCCTTGAACATTTGCTCATACACTCCGACGTCATTAGCACCATGGTAATAGCACTTTTCAAACTTAAAGGGTAGACGGATGGGGATGTCGACGAGAATCTAATATCTCTCCCGTAAGGTATAAAAATGTTTTCTTTTAATGGTCGAGTTAAAATCGTTGATCGTCCACATGAGGGGAAGAACAAACTTCCTAAGGCCGTCAGGGCCAATGACGGATCTAATAGGAGATTCAACGTTCTCCTCGCAGTCTGAGTCTTCATTTGTCTCACTCTCTGACTCGTCCATGTCCAAATCGTCATCCTCCTCCTCGGAAGGTGAGTTGGCAAACAGAACCCTTTTAGAATAAGAGGCGCCAGGGTCGTCTTGACCTGACGGGTACACCTCATCGTAGCCAGCTCCTTTGTGGACACACGATTGCTCACTCGACACTTCACTAGACATCTATTACACCTACACATGACAGATAAACTCCTAAGACTCTACAGGTTTGCATATGCGATGGACATACAGTACTTAAAGAAAACAAAGAAAAGAAAAATATGCGTATAGGACGGAGAGCACTTATAGGTGTACGATGTAGAAAGGGGACGTAAACAGCGTGGTGAACGGATGCGTTGAGGTGACGGAGTAACAGGTGATAGTGGCTCTCTGACATTGGAAAATGGTTGCGAAAAGTAGAAATGAAGGGGAGAAGCAACATATATATAGAAGAAACGGCACGAAAGACAAATAGACGCTTCAGTCTGAGTAACCAACCACTAAAATTGTGCCATGTGCCCCCCCAGCATTTATGACTCTCAACTGGCCTGTCAATCAAAACACGACTCCCTAGAAACTAGGTGAGACCGTCACTCCACGTGTTCGTCTGGGATACCAGGCGACGAATCCATAGAGTGAGGGGGCAGCTGATAGGGATAAATCCCAAGATAGACGGATCCAATCAACAGAGTTAGTCATAAGTGACGGTGTTGCCAAAGGAGATGGTCTAGATGGCCTAACAGTCAAAGAACTAGTAGAGGTGATCGTATGTCAGATAGAAAGGCAGAAAAACGAACGGACCCTTCGAAGTAGACGGACTTAAGTAAGACGGGCAGATTCTTTGTAGAGAACGGATTCCAATGAGATGGACGGACGCAAGGGAGACAGATAGTGAAGCCACGTGGCACCCACGTGGCCTAAGTGGTCTCCAAGAAACCTAATATGGAAATGTCTTGCATCTCACGCCCAGAATCCCTACAAGGAAATAATCCCACGATATATGGGCATTAAAGAGGATCTTCTCTACAAGGAAATACCTTCTCTATTAAGAAACGGAGGTCAACTCTATACCACTATAAAAACCCCAAATCCCTCACAAGCCAAGGTATGCGTAATTTTTCCCAGCACTGGCACTCTAGAGTTGTAGAAATTCTCTCTGAATTAACTTTCAGAGGGTATTTGGCCGGTACCACATTGGTACTCTCTGTAGGGTTTTCTTTGTTTCTGTCTCAGATTTTGTCTAGAGCACATGAGGGCTGCGCAACTCACTGACAATTTTTTGGCATCATCACCATATAAGATTTTGATGATTAAATATTTTACATTAATTAGAAACTGAATGTACATCGAGGTATTTTTATACAACAAGAAAATAACCAAATCCCTAAAACTAACTCCAAACTATACGGATCTTCCCTCCAAAATCTGTTATGAACTATCCTAATCAGCAAAAGAAACGTGCCAATAATTACAACTACCTAACTATTACAAAGCCTAAACTACAAGTAGTATTACAAAGATACAAGCTAAGCTACTGCCGTCTATGCAGAAGCAATTGTTCCAGTGCTCTGTTTTCGGCAGAAGCTCCAGCTTAGGTTCTTTGATCAGCTCCAATTCAAGTCCTTGGCTCACCTTTAATATGATCCTTCTGATAGGGTTTACAAATTTCAATTTCAAGTTGTTCTAACTCTTTACTCTTTAATTGCCTTTGACTTCTTTTAGGATTTTCCTTTTCAATTACAGTAATTGATTTTGAAAGCCGTGGTGAAAACTATGACAATAGTATGACACTTCATTCTTATTAAGATTAGATCTACTAATAGACCAAGCAATATGTTGGGCCATCACTTAGGGCAATACAAATCCTGACCTAAATGAAGTTTAATGAATACTATCAGTAATAGTGACCTTTATAGAAAGACGCCATAGTGGGTTACAGGTTACTTATGAAGAAAAAAAAAAGGTGACAGTAGGAGATGTTTTGCGAATTTTTAAAGAAGATTTATAACTGTATTGTCAACATATATTCAGGCTTCCATTGTATGCCAACATAATCTTCACTCCAAATTAAGATTTGACCTGCAATATTTTTTATCCTGAAAAACTTTATAAGAAATGCTAACCCAAGTGGTTATTGTTAAGTTTATATAAATGATTGCATCAGTGTCGATATGGTTACAAGAACGTGGCTGACCTTGAAGGCGTGGTTGCTGTCTATACAAAAGCTGGAATACCTCTTGAAGTTATGTGGACAGATATAGATTACATGGATGGCTATAAGGACTTCACTCTTGATCAAAATCAACTTCCCGTTGGTCCAAATGCGAAAATTGTTGATACTGTTCAGTATTCACCAAAATGGTTAGAAATATGTGCTCATCTTGGATCCTGGTATGTTTTACTTGACATGCAATTATTTTCTTCAGCTGTATTAGTACACGCAGATAACAAAATATTTCATTCTAATGGTCAATCCGAAATGGAATTAAAAATCTTGGTCTCAATTCCAAAAATTGTTGATATTTCAATTCCATAAAATGTTGATATCCCACGTTCCAGAAATTCTTATGCAAAATATTAAAAAGTTGGTGTTAAGTGGGTTTTTTATGAAAAATTTCAAAATTTTAATACTCCAGCCCCCACTCAATCAAACTCCAGGCTTTGTCCCTACCCACTTGACTGATAGCATACTCTCAAGCCTATGTTTAAGATGAACATGACTACAACTGATCATGCATTATGGTGCTCACATCCACTAAAACACAAAGAAAAGATAGTGTGTACATGATTTTATATGAGAAAATTTGGATGCCTTTAGACTTATAAAAAAAAAAAAAAAAAAAAAAAAATGAGAGGGAGGGGACAAGTATAGATGGTTTATCCTTTTTGGTTGGGAAAAAATATAGAAAAGATTTTAGTTTCTCCCATTTGTGTTTGGTTGGGAGTATAAAAGTGGAAAGATGGAAAACTTTTTTGTTTGGTTGAGAAGAAAAATGGGAGGATAGAAAATCGAATTTGTATATATTTACACTTGTATCCCTATTACATACTTTTTTGAGCTAACATTAGTTTTTTTTAATGTATATAAAATAAATATACACTTTATTATAAAATTTCTGGATAAAAAAAATTACAATGTCAATAAAAAAAACAATTCAATGAAGAAGAATAAAAAAATAAGTATGACTATCAAATATTAATTCACTACAACCATATCCCAAAAAATTAAAAATATTCTTCAATTCAATTAAAAAAAAAAAAGAGGCATCCATATTAAAAAAAGAAAAAAAAAAACAAGAGATAGAAGCGAAGAGAGGAAGCAGAAGGCAGAAGTAAGTAAAAAAAAAAAAAAATGAAAAGGAGTTAGAAGTTATTAGAAGTGAAGAAAAAAAAAAGAGAAAGATTTGTAGAAAGGAAAGCAGTAGCTAACTGAAAAACAAAAAAAATAAAAGAAAAAGGAAAGAATTTGAAAGTGAATAAAGAAAGTAGGAGGAGCAGAAAAAAAAAAAAGGGTAGATTTCACTAACATATCCTGAGGTTTGGGCAAATACTAATTAGGTCAAACACATTTCAAAATTGGCCAATTTGGTCCTTAAAGACAATTTAATCTCTATCCCCATTACCCTCCATTACTCAGTTTTCCTTTTCTTTCTCAAACATCTCTCTCTCTCTCTCTCTCTCTCTCTCTCTCTCTCTCTCTCTCTCTCTGTTCCTACACTCTCTGTTTCTCTCAGGCCTCTCTTCTCTCTCACCCCTCTCTCTCCAAGCCGACCCTTCTCTATGACTCACCCTTTCATTGTCTCTTTCTTCTCTTAGGCAATAGAAGTGGTGTGCTCTCAAGTAACGGCAGTGGTGGGTTTGTTGTGGGTTTTTGAGTTTTTTTATTCGAATTTTGTGGCCAGTGGTGGTGGTGGGTTCCAATCTGGGATAGATTTGTAGTGAAGTGGTTGTGGGTTCCGATGTTATGGGTTGGTTTGTTATGGGTTTTTTGAATTTGGGTTTTGTTAAAGGATTTGAGTTTTGTTGCGATGGGTTTGGCTGGGGTTTATGGTTAGTGGTGGTGGGTTTCGATCTAGGGTGGATTTTTAGTGGGGGTGGTGGTGGGTTTGTTATGGATTTGGGTTTTGTTGCATTGGGTTTGGTTGGGTTTTGTGGCCGGTGGTGGTTTTTGGTGGCAGTGGTAGTGGTAGTGGGTTCTGATATAGGGTGGATTTGCAGTGGGGTTGGTGGTGGGTTGTGATGTGGTGGTGGGTTTGCTATGGGTTTTTTGGATTTGAATTTTTGTGTAAGGATTTGGGTGGGTAAAATTGGGATGTTAGTTAGCTGTGGTTGTGGTTGATCTGAGGTTAGAGAGATTGGGATGACTAAAGAGAGGAGAGAAGGGGAACGCAGGAAGAGAGAGTCACCTTGAGAAGAGAGAGAAATTAACAGAGGGTAATGTGGTTAGGGATTAAATTGTCTTTAAGGACCAAATTGGTCAATTTTGAAATGTCTTGGACCTGGTTGGTATTTGCCCAAACCTTAGGGTATGCTAGTGGAATTTACCAAAAAAAAAAAGAAAAAAAGAAAGAAGAACGAACAAAGAAGTAGCAAGAAGCAAGGACCAAATAGTATTTTTACATGCACACAAGTTTTCTCTCCTGTTTTTTCTCTATTTTGGAGAGATTGTAATTTGGTTGGCCCGGGAAAAAAATATTTGGACCCCACCAGTTTTTTGTCCCCCCTCCCAATCAATCAACAAATCCAAAGGTAACAAAATTTTTCATAAAAAATTAATAAATGACATGACAAAGAGAAAAAATGGTAGTGGAAAAAGACTTTTTAACTTATATATCATAAGTTTATGTTATTGTTTTGTTTTAAGAAAATGTTTTATTTGGTTGGAATAGAGATATTAAAAATTGTAAAATCCAATTGTATTAATCAAAACCATTCATGAAATAAAATTCTATATTTTCTAATGTTATAATTATTTTTGATAACTTTTTTTAATTTTTATAAATTTATTTTAATTTTTTTAATATCCTTTTTAAAATTTATAATATTTATTTATACTTTAAATTGTTTATAAAATTATTGATATCATTATCATGGTATTTCACTGTTAATTAATCAATATAAAAAAGCAACAACTTGTTTGTCTTAGCTTAAAAGGTCGGGCACATGAGTACATCCAGTATAAAACTACAAATTGCAAAAGGCTCCAGGACCCAAGCGAATCATCTCTCATTATAGAAAATAGGAACAATGAAGAAAAAAAATAAAGCAATAGCTTTATCTTATCCTCAACATCATCATCAACAAAACCACACTCTACTTTTTTTCTTCTTCTTCTGTATCTTGGTTTGTTACTTTCCCCGCTCAAACGGCAGATTAGAAGAAAAAGATGCAGTCCCAGTTGGGCATGGATACAGAATTCGATCCGTGTATATTGATCCCTCCGGCAAATCATTGACTGCATATCTTGGCCTCATTAACAGCTCCTCCATTTTTGGGCCAGACATTCAGAATCTCAACTTCATTGCCAGGTATGCTTGCTTATATGCTATTGCTCTCTGTGCATTATCTCCAAAAATCTGCTCATCATATTCATATTCATATTCATTTTATCTTATCACCGTTGAATTTTTTGGGATTACCAATGCTGTGGAGCCACGTAAGCATGTGAAATCTGAATAACGATAATTCTCCTACGCGAATATTCCAAAGAATCCAAACTCTTATTTTCATAGCCGGCTCACCAAAGACTCTAGTGTCAGTCAATAGTCACATGCCATAGATAGTCAAATAACTAGTGGATGAAAAGTGAAAACACTCAAGTAAATAGTGGAGGATGAGTTATATATATCATAAATGATGATATATATATAATCTTAGATTATATGTGTGAATCTCCTTTTTGGAGAGTGAAGTGACTATCACGCAAAAAGTGTGTTGTGATTTTATCTAATATTTATAATTGAAAGGCAAGAGTTAGGTATAATATCTCATTTTTGACTAAAATGTTAAGTATACTCCCTAAAAAATATAATATACTCCACTTATGGTCTTATAAATCAATTTTATACACAATTTATTATTTTGATAAATTAAACCTATATTTTAAAGAAAATTTTGGAAATTACCATAAATTTTAGTATATAAACCTTACAAATTGATGTGTCAATGAATATGATTGATGCAATTTAAACACCAAAAGCCCACCAAATAAATGTATGATTGAATTATTATTATTACTATTTTATTTCAATTAATGACACAACAATTTGTAAGCTCTATATAATAAAATTTATAATATTTGTGAAATGCTAAAAATACTGCAAACTTTACTACATGAACCTTATAAACTGATATGATAATGAGTGCGATTGTTGAACTTCAACCACTTAAAAAAAAAAATGAATGTTGGAATTATGAAAAATGCTAAAGTTATACTAAAAACTTTAATTAATAATTTTTAAATTATAAAAAGATAAATTGTTGCCAATTAGTTATGTCTATATTTAACTTTGATAATGTTAATAAGTTTTTATAATTTTAATAATGATGATAATTTTACGCACAACTTGTCTAATAAATATTATTTAAATATTAAAAGTAATTTACATATAATGATAATTCTCCTGCACTATTAGATTATCTTATCACAGAATATTGTAGCATGTGAAATCAGAACAATGATAATAGGGCATCACGTGATAATACTTTTTTGGGATTATTAGTGCATCACGTGTCTAAGAATTTTTTTTTTTTTTGATAATCGTGTCTAAGAATATTTTAAATAAAGAGGCGTATTGACAGGTGGATCATTTAATGATTGAACGTTGAGGATCAAAGCCACCCTTAGAGCATCAACATCAGTGGATGTAAACATTTGCAAAATACAAAAAACAACTAATTTTACATATTTTACCCCAAAAATCTTTCACATTAGTCCTTCTAAAACTGTGCATATTTACACATTTGCTACAGTAACCGTGCATATATACACGGTTACTATAGCTGTGTATCCTATTATTTTATTAATTTCCCATTTCGCTCCCTTTTTTCTCTCTCTTCTCCATCTGCAAAAGAGACTCAGACTTCTTCTCTCCCTCACCATCTTCTTCTTCCTTTGATACACACAAACACACGCACACAGCCAAACCAACATAGAGACGCACAAAAACACACCAACCATTTGATGCTTGTGGATTGGTGCTGCAACGGAGATTGAAGCTTGTTGGCGGTGGAGATCCATTAAAACAATGGAAACCCAAAATCAACGCAAAATCCACAGAAAATCAACTCAAAATTAAACCATTAACTGAAAACCCATAACCCAAACCCAAAATCAAAATCAAATACAAACCCAATGGTGGCAGGGACTTAAGGGATTTGAGAATTAAGGAGAGAGATGAGAGATTTGAGATGTAGAGACTTTAATGAGGTTTTGCTTTCAGATGAAGAGAAGAGGGGTGGAGATCGCTTTGAAATCCGTAACCCCTCTTTTCTCCCTAGATGCATGTGGAGCCGATGATTTCCTTATGTTTCAATCGTCTTCATCTTGATCTTCATCATCATCATCATCATCATCATCATCATCATTATCTCTCTTCCTTGTAGCTTTCGAATTGTCAAAAAAAGAAAAAAGAAAAAAAAGATGCAGAGACTTTGAGGGATTAGAGAGAGGCAGAGACTTTGAAGAATGAATTTGTGGGTTAGGGAAAAGAGAGAGGCGGAGAGTTTGAGGGTTAGGGATAAGTAGAATAAAAAAAAATTATTTATATAAAATAGAGTGTATAATAGATAAACTGATGTGGGTGTTTTGTAAAAATGAGTGTAAAATAGAAAAAGTGTGTTTTTTCTTGTAAAATAGACTAAAATTATGCACCATTTGATGCGGTTGCTCTTAGTGCCACTATCAGATTACATTTTCACCATTTATTAGAGTATCTTCCAATTATCTACTAAACTTGCAAAAGCCAAATCAATTCTCTGTTAAGAAGATCTTTGACGCGATGGTACTCCATAAGTATAAATATTTGTAGGGTGTGAGAGTTAAAAGCCACGGTTCAAGTCTTTAGAAGAGAGCTTGACACATTTATACACTTAGATTATGATAAAGTAGAATTTCTAACTTGTATAAAAAAATTAAAAAAATTATAATAAAAAAAAGTGTTGCTAGTCAGTGGCGGAGCCAGAATTTTGGTTAAGAGGGGGCAAAATTAAAAGACAACATTTAAAGTGAAATTAATCTAAAAAATATTAATCGATAATAATAACAAAAAAAATAAACAATTATAAGAAAAATAAATATATTTCATATCATTAAAATAAATAAACAAAAATAATCAATTCATAGTTACTACAAAATCTACAACAAAAAAGCTTACAAACTGATGTGGTAAAAATGTGATTAGTGTTATTTAAACAATATAATGAATAGATGTTTGTGATTATTTTTTGTGATTGATAACATGCCAATTTGTAAGATATAGATAGTAAAATTTGCAATATCTTTAATATCACTTAACAATAAAATACTGCAAAAAGTATCATTAATAATGAAAATAATAATAGAAATTAAAAAAGAAAAAAAAAATTGTGAAATAAGTGTCAAACGTGGGATAAGACAAAAGTTTACAGGAACAGTAAATTAGGTGAAAATGGGATATGATTTGATGTTTGAGAGAACTTTTTCTTACTTTCCTTTTCTTGTGCCAGAATCACTTTCAAGTTTCAACCAATTGGAATTCATTTTTTCCTTTCTTTTTCCTGTATCAGAGTCCCTTAAGATTACAATTACACATACAACGAAATTTTAGGTGGAGTCAGGGGGGGCAGGTTCCCCCCCTCGCCCCCCTCTGGCTCCGCCACTGTTGCTAGTGCATATATTGGCTCTTCCATTTCCAAAGGCTACTTCATCCTCTGTAATACAGATCAAGTTTTCCATTTTGTTCCATTAAAAAAAAAAAAGTCTTGCATCTTGTTTTGGAATATTGGTTCGCCACCTGCCATGGTGCAATTGGTGTTCTACTTTTATGCTTGGTTTTGTGTTGTGCACAAGAACTTTGCCCGACCTTTCCAAAACCTATCAATTTTAGCGATCGAATAGGAGGTTTTTGGTTAAAGCTAGGTTTTTGGTTAAAGCTACTTTTTCCTTCATTTTCGGTTATATTAGTGTCTGGTTCTCGGTTTAACCGATTGGTCCAGTCATTTGATAGTATATTATTTTTCGATGGTTGAACCTTTATGGACCAAAAAAAAAAAAAAATTGTAAATTACAGTAGTTTTATGTAATTAAAGTTGTAAGCTTTTTTAAAAATTATTCGCTAATTATTGTTTGCATGCTAAGCTATACATTATTGTACACAATCCAATTGAAATCTTGTTTTGATAATCAAAACATGATTTCAATTATAATTGTGAAATTGTTTTATAATTATAATTATAATTATAATTGTGTTGGCAAAACACGATTTCAATCTACTGGCCCATAGAGTGTATCTATTATTTGACATGCATTCAAATTTTAATGATTCTAATAATACACAAGAGCACTGCACTCAAGTTAGTTCCATAAATATATTATAATATAATATAAGTGGATGGGCGGACCCAACACACCTCTCATTATGGACGGGCACAAATTGGGTCGCATCGGTTCGGGTTAGGAGGGCTACCGAGTTAGTTGTCTTTCTTCTTCTTCTTCTTCTTCTTCTTCTTTTTTTTTTTTTTTTTTTGGCACAGCCTGATCTATAGACACTCATAATTAACACAATAATTTTAGCTGATCGGTTGCTGTTTTGTCCACAGCTTTGAAACCAAGGATCGGCTGAGAATTCAAATAAAAGACTCCGACCACCGCAGATGGGAGATCCCACAAGACATCATCCCACGCCAAACCCACTCCCAAGGACACCGCTCTCTCCCCGAAACTCCGTCATCTCCACCCCATTCCCATTCCCATTCCACCACCTCCTACTTCCTCTCCGACCCCAACTCCGACCTCATCCTCACTCTCCACACCACCTCTCCCTTCACCTTCTCCATCTCCCGCAAATCCACAAACGATACAATCTTCGACACCGCCTCCACTCCCTTCATCTTCAAAAACCAGTACATCCAGCTCTCTTCCTCGCTCCCCAAATCCAAGTCCTCACTCTATGGCCTTGGCGAGCACACCAAGCGGTCCTTCAAGCTTGTTCCCGATGACACTCAGACGCTCACTTTGTGGAACGCCGATATCGGCAGTGCTAATCTTGATGTCAATCTTTATGGGTCGCACCCGTTTTACATGGACGCTAGATCATCATCATCATCATCACCGGCCATTCAAAGTCATGGTGTTTTGCTGCTGAATAGTAATGGGATGGATGTGATATACAGTGGTGATAGGATTACGTATAAGGTGATTGGTGGGGTTATTGACTTGTACTTTTTTGCTGGGCCGTTGCCGGAGTTGGTGATGGAGCAGTATACGGAACTCATCGGCCGCCCTACGCCTATGCCTTATTGGTCCTTCGGTAACTTCTCTCTTCTCTCTACTCTTGTCTTGTTTGCCTTTTGCTGAAGATTAGCCTTCACAACTGAAGTTCTTAGATAACTCCGCGATAGATTTCTTAAAATCTTATCAATTTAGTTTCAAATGAGTAGATTGGATTGTAATAGTCAACATTCTTTTTAATATTGATGTATGGTCAAATGACTCAAATCTAATAAATTGTTTTAAGAATGAATGCATAACATATTAAGAACTCTAATAAATTGTTTTAAGAATGATTGGAATTATGAATTTACAACATCTCCTTCATATATCATGTCATATGTAATACCTTCTTTAACATTTTATTTCATTTTTAAATATTGGTAAATTATACATGCAACCCATAGTGCCATCACTTCTGACTCCAAAATAACTCAATTCCATCTAAAATAAGAATGTCGTTTGACACACTTCAACATTAGATGTTTTTTTTTTTTGATAAGTACACTTCAACATTAGATGTGTTTAGCATATGTGATAATGAACTTCATTTTGCGATCAACAAAGGAGTAGCATGCCTGGCAAGGTGTGCATCATGATCCCATATCCATGTGTGACCCAAAACATAAAAGTGACAAAGCTTAAGAGACATAAGTGTTTCTTTAAGCTTGCTTCTTTCAATTGTGAAGGCACAATTTATCAACATTTAATATTATATTAGTGATCCATATCATATGATAAGGATCCAGATGTTAATCTACTTCTATTCTTAATTTCTGCACCGCTCTCTTAGATACTGAATTATTATAATTCCCAATGTCAATTCCAAAGTTAGGTAGTGGTTCACTTGAACATCTTGTTTGGTGACTGTAAAAAGTAGATGAATGATAACTATCATAACCTCACCATCTAGATCTAGGTAATTAAAGTTAACTTTCAAGATAGCATCAAGGGGTTCACAAATCTCATTTTCAAGTTGTTTTAACTCTTTACTTTTTAATTGCCTTTTGACTTCTTTTAGGATTTTTTCTTTTCAATTATTGTAAAATTGATTTTGAAAGACATGGTCAAAACTGACAAGTGTGACACTTCATTCTGAATTTAAATCTACTTCTTTAGAATGAAGAAGAATTTCAAAGCAATAAAATATATGTTGGGCCATCACATAGGGCAATACAATTCCTGACCAAATTCAAGTTTAATGAATACTACTAGTAATAGTCACCTTTATAGAAAGACGCCATATGTAATCCTATTGGGAACATAGTGGGTTACAGAGTACTTATAAAGAAAAATAAACGTGTGACATTAGAAGATGTTATGTGAATTTGAAAGAAAACTTTTTGATGGACCAATTGAAAAGATTAATTTCTGTAATGCGTTGTTCTTTTCTAAAGTTACTTTTAGGACATTCCCTTATATTCAGGCTCAACTGTATGCCAATATAATCCCCACTCCAAATTAGGATTTGACCTGCAATGTTTTTATCGTGACATATTTTATAAGAAATGCTAACCCGAGTGGTTATTGTTAACTTTGTGTAAAGGATTTCATCAGTGTCGATATGGTTACAAGAATGTGGCTGACCTTGAAGGCGTGGTTGCTGGCTATGCAAAAGCTGGTATACCTCTTGAAGTTATGTGGACAGATATTGATTACATGGATGGCTATAAGGATTTTACCCTTGATCCCATCAACTTCCCGTTGGACAAAATGCAAAAATTTGTTGATACTCTTCATCAAAATGGTCAGAAATATGTGCTTATCTTGGATCCCGGTATGTTTTACTTGACATATAATTGGTTTCTTCAGCTTTAACTATTCTCACTCTCTTATTTGATGTAAAAATGTGTTGTTTTACAGGTATCAGTGTGAATAAGACATATGGAACCTACATTAGGGGGACGCAAGCTGATGTGTTCATAAAACGTGATGGTGTCCCTTACTTGGGTCAAGTTTGGCCTGGCCTAGTCTACTTCCCTGATTTTTTAAATCCAGTTAGTGAAGTATTTTGGGGTGGTGAGATAAAAAGATTTCAAGATATTCTTCCCTTCGATGGTATTTGGCTTGACATGAATGAGATTTCTAACTTTATAACTTCTCCTCCTACTCCAACTTCTACTCTTGATGACCCTCCCTACAAAATTAACAATGCTGGAGTTTCGCGGCCCATTAATAATAGTACTGTCCCTGCAACATCCTTACACTGGGGTAACATTACGGAGTATAATGCCCACAACCTATATGGACTCCTAGAGTCCAAATCCACTAATGCAGCCTTAATCAATGTGACTGGTAAAAGGCCATTTATACTTGCCAGGTCAACTTTTGTAACCTCTGGCAAGTACACGGCACACTGGACTGGAGACAATGCTGCAACATGGAATGATTTGGCATATTCAATTCCAGGAATTTTGAATTTTGGACTTTTTGGCATCCCAATGGTTGGAGCAGATATATGTGGTTTTTCAAGAAATACAACTGAAGAACTTTGTGGGCGTTGGATTCAGGTAAAAATTGATAGATGTCAAAATGATTAAGTGATGTTGTACTCTTTTTTCTTTTCTTTTTTTCCTCAAGCTTTTTCTTAGCTTTTGATATGATATTTTACTGTTTTGTAGACTTGTTGTAGATAAAGGGAGTGTATGACCTGATTTTGCGAAGCATTCACACCCCCCCCCCCCCCCCCCCCCCCCCCAGCTTCTGCTTTCTTTATTAAGTAAAATATATTTTGTTTTTCCTATCAAAATATATATATTGTTCCCACTAACTTTAGACTTGTTGCTCTTTGAACCATATATTTCTAATTTGAGTAATTTTGATCCCTACAAATTTAAATTGTTGTCAATCTAGTCCTACTGTTCAGCTCTGTTAATTAGTGCCATCAAGTGTCATATGATCTGTATACACCCATATCGAGTGCACAAGTCTCAACATTCACCTGTTGCTAACAAAGGTAGTGGAGAAGGGATAGAGGGCACTTGCACGACAGACATTGTGGAGGAGGAAGGGGTTGGTGCTGTTCTTTTGCTGTGGTCAAAGTAGGCCTTGACACGAGTGGTGAGGGTGTTGGACTTACTATGGTGCCTCTTTCTATTCATACTCAATTGGGATGAAGCAACTCTGAATACTAGCTATGGATCTTTTCATTATGGTCATGTAATATTTATTGATCTAAAGGTTACTGTTGGTGGGTAGTGAATTGTGAAACATATATCTTTGCAGGACAGTTTGGATAGTAAGGGTGTATGTGAGTGAGATTGATGGTTGGTGGTTGAGGGTTGAGCACCTGATCTTGGTGTGTCCTTTCTGGAATATCATGTTGCTCGAATCTGGGGATCCCAATGCACTTCCCTATGAAGTAGATGAGGATGATGATGAAGAAGAGGAATTCCTCAGCTCTCTTGAAAAACAAAAAATTTACATGATTTTTCCTCACAATATTACAATTTTATTTACCCTTTTTTGCTCATAACATTTTCACCAAATTGATATGATTTTGATTTCTTATGTAGTCATGTGACACTTAATGGCATTTAGTGAATAGTGTTAGGCTGAAGGACTATATTGACAATAATCCAAAGCTTTAATGATAATATGATATAAATTAACTATGGGGATTTAGGCACCAAATTGATTGTTTGTTTAATTTTGATGAGAAGCCAAAATGTATTATATCTGTTTTAATTTTATTGTTTGTTTGTTATTTTATAAGAAGTGATGCTTACAAAGTTTGTATAACATTGGTGGTTAACTCTCTCTCTCTCTCTCTCTCTCTCTCTGCATGTTTATCTTTCTGGTTTTTTAATATCATTTTGTAGAAATATATTGAATATCTTTGCAAATGCTATGAGAGACAAAGTGATTAGGCATAGAAGTCTGAGTGCCATTAACAGGGAATAAAGAAAAGTCGTGCATATTATTTGATTGAATATATTTATGCGCCTAATATCTGTATTTTGTCCAAATGCAGCTAGGGGCTTTTTATCCCTTCGCAAGAGATCACTCTGCTAAGTATACTATTCGTCAAGAACTCTACCTTTGGGATTCAGTTGCTGCAACAGCTAGGAAGGTGCTTGGGCTTCGCTATCGGCTTCTCCCCTACTTTTACACGTTAATGTATGAAGCGCACCAAAGAGGAACCCCCATTGCACGACCCCTTTTTTTCTCTTTCCCCCAAGATATCAACACTTACGAAATCAGTACCCAATTTCTGATTGGTAAAGCCGTAATGGTCTCACCAGTATTGAAGTCAGGAGCTGTTTCAGTTGATGCATACTTCCCTGCAGGAAACTGGTTTGACCTCTTTAACTACTCCCATTCGTTGAGTGTTAAATCAGGAAAGTATATCAAGCTTGATGCACCACCTGATCATATAAACGTGCATGTTCGGGAAGGTAATATTCTGGCTATGCAAGGAGAGGCCATGACAACACAAGCAGCTCGGAAGACTGCATTCCAACTCTTGGTGGTTGTCAGCAATAGTGGAAATAGCAGTGGAGAAGTTTTCTTGGATGATGGTGAGGAAGTGGAGATGGGAGGAGCGGATGGGAAATGGAGTTTAGTGAGATTTTATGGTGGAATAATAGGGAATAAAGTATCAGTTAAATCACAAGTTGTGAATGGAGGTTTTGCTTTAAGCCAAAAGTGGATCATAGATAAAGTGATTTTCATAGGATTAAAGAAGGGTAAGAGATTGAAGAGATATGAAATAGAAACTACAAGTGGAACAAACTTGAATGGAAACTCAGTTATAAAGGAAAGCTTCGACAGCTTGGGATTTATTACTGTAGAGGTCTCAAAATTGTCACTTCTTGTAGGAAAGGAGTTCAAGTTGGAGCTAAACTTCTGAAATAGTGAGACAACTCGTAAGAAAACAAGTATCAGTTGCACTCAACTGTCATAACTGTTTGAAATTGTGTTGCTGGAAAAAATCGCTATTTTAATAAATTTCTAGGTAATAATTGAGTAATTTTTTCGAGTGTTGGTAAATTCTATTAACATGTATTGTTTACGTCAAATGAGCATTTGGTTGAAGTTGAGAGCAAATTACCAAAAGCAAAAAGCATATAAAATAAAAATAATGGGTCTCACTTTCTTCTTTTTTTAGAGTGATGCCATTATCTAATTAATTAATGAATGTCACTCACAAGAAAAAATAATCGAAAAAATATTTTTATTTATAAAGAAAATAATTCACTATATCATAGGCAAATTGGCAAATTGCCAACTAATACTACAATTACCAGAACTCATAGATAATTGAGTCTCAATTTATCATTGCGTAGTCATCTATCTATATAACATCTGAAAATTTCAGTCATCTATATAACATCTGAAGTTTTGAATTCTTGACAGCCTTGGTTCCTTCATAGGTTGTCCATGCTTCCATTGCAGTTTCAGTAGAAGATATTTTCTTGAACTCCTCATTCATGACCGCACTAAATAAGGCATTCAATTCTCTATTGTTGAAGTTAGACTCTTTGATCTTTGCATCATCCCAATCAATCGGTGCTTCTTTTGGTTTAGTCTAACCAATCTCCACAGCTTGCCACACTTTTTCATCTAAAGACTGCAAGAAAACTCTCATGCATACTTTTCAGTATGCATGATTAGTGCCATCAAATAAAGAAGGTATAATGAAAGATTGTCCTCTATCCATGACAAACAGGGGTCAATGGATCACATAGCAAAGATTAACCCTAATCAGAGTGTGCCTGCTTTGATACCACTTGATAGGCAAAGAATGTATTGACCCCTTAGGTAAATTAACCAATTAATTAGCAAAGTGAATTAATTAAGTCAATTAACATGCAATACGCGTGATAGCACAAAAAAATCACCAAAAAACTAAATGCAGCGGAAAATAAATTTGACACGATGATTTGTTTACGAATGGGGAAAACCTCCGAGGTAAAATCCCACCGGGTGAATTTAAGGTCACCACTCCCAAGAATCCACTATTATTAAAACAAGCGGTTACAAGTAAAGGAATCTCAGTACCTTATACCAACCTACAGTTGAAGCCTTACCCCAATACACAACTGGATTTGTAATGTAGTGACAGTCTCTCATTTCAATGCATGAGTCCCAGTACGTGACTAACCAATTGATGCACGGATTCAAGTACGTGACTAACACACCAACTTGAGAAGGATGTTGGCTGCAAAGTTTTTTAGTTCATCCACATGATGAAGATTAAGAAGCTCCTTGGTTACAAAACCCTACTGTGTACAAACGCAATAGCTTCTTTAAGAGAAAGATGAATTTGGACAAATTGTCTCCGGTCACAATATGCATGCATGAAACCTTTGCATCAAGTGAAACGGCCCTTAAAATAATCTTTATATATGTCTAGGGTTGTGAGAAAAAAAAAACCTACACACATAGCTTGGATATGCGTGAAAAATAGATCTGAAAAACTGATTTTCATAATTCTCGAGCTATCTATCGAGCTTCACATTTTAAATCTCGATAGATACATCTGTCGAGATATCTATCGAGTTTTAATGAATAGAACTTCTTCACTTGATCCTTGGACAAATTTGCATGGCTTCAATACTTGGACTTGAACTCTTATTCTTTGAAGTATTAAACACATCCTAGATCTACCTAAATACAAGTAAAATGCGTTTTGTCAAAGGATAAGCCAATTCTAAATGACATATGTTCATAACATGTTCCACATATGTCCTAACAAAGCAGAAGGTGGAAGTGAGTAAAAAATAAATAAATGACAAAGAGTTAGAAGTTATTAGAAGTGAAGAAATGAAGAAAAGAAAAGAGAGAGAGAGAGAGAGAGAGAGATTCGTAGAAAGGAAAGCAGAAGCTGACTAAAAAATAAAAAAATAAAATAAAAAAGAAAGAAGTCGAAAGTGAATAAAGAAAGCAGGAGGAGTGGAAAAAATCGGGTAGATTCCACTAACATACCCTAAGGTTTGGGCACATACCAATTAGGTCAAACACATTTCAAAATTGACCAATTTGGTCCCTAAAGACAATTTAATCCCTATCCCTGTTACCCTCTAGTACTCAATTTTCCTTTTCTTTCTCAAACGTCTCTTTTCTCTCCCTCTCCCTACACTCTCTATTTCTCTCAAGCCTCCCTATTCTCTCATCCCTCTCTCTCCAAGCCGATCCTTCTTTATGACACCCTTTCATTGTCTCTTTCTTCTTTTAGGCAACAACAGTGGTGTGCTCTCAGGTAACGACAGTGGTGGGTTTGTTGTGGGTTTTTGAGTTTTTTATTTGGGTTTTGTGTTTCGCGGTGGTGGTGGGTTCCAATTTGGGGTAGATTTGTAGTGGAGTGGTTTTGGGTTCCGATGTTATGGGTTGGTTTGTTATGGGTTTTTTGGATTTGGGTTTTGTTAGAGGATTTGGGTTCTGTTGCTATGGGTTTGGCTAGGGTTTATGGCCGGTGGTGGTGGGTTTCAATCTAGGGTGGATTTGCAATGGGGGTGGTGGTGGGTTTGCTATGGGCCTTTTGGATTTGAGTTTTTGTTTAAGAGGATTTGGGTGGGTAAAATTGGGTTGTTAGTTAGTTGTGGCCGTAGTTGCTCAGGTTAGAGAGATTGGGATGGCTAAAGAGAGGAGAGAACGGGAATGACGTAGGAGGAGAGAGTCACAGTGAGAAGAGAGAGAAACTAACAGACGGTAATGTGGTTTGGGATTAAATTGTCTTTAAGGACCAAATTGATCAATTTTGAAATGTCTTAAACTTGGTTGGTATTTGCCCAAACCTTAGGATATGCTAGTGAAATTTACCCAAAAAAAAGGAAAAATGAACAGAAAAGCACCAAGAAGCAAACACCAAATAGTATTTTTATATGCACACAAGTTTTCTCTCCTGTTTTTTCTCCATTTTGGAGAGATTATAATTTGGTTGGTCTAGAAAGAAAATATTTGGACCCCACCAATTTTCTCTCCCCCCTCCCAACCAATCAACAAATCCAACGGTACCAAAATTTTTCATAAAAAATTAATAAATGAAATGACAAAGAGAGAAAAAATGGCAGTGGAAAAAGACTTTTTAACTCATATATCATTAGTTTTATAAATTTATGTTATTGTTTTGTTTTAAGAAAATGTTTTATTTGGTTGGAATAAAATATTAAAAATTGTAAAATCCAGTTGTATTCATCAAAACCATTCATGAAATAAAATTCTATATTTACTAATGTTATAATTATTTTTTAAAACTTTTTTTAATTTTTATAAATTTATTTTATTTATTTATAATTTAAAATTTTTAATATCCTTTTTAAAATTTATAAAATTTTTTTATACTTTAAATTGTTTATAGAATTATTGATATCATTATCATGGTATTTCACTGTTAATTTTTTTTTTATACGATTTCACTGTTAATTAATCAATATAAAAAAGCAACGACTTGTTTGTCAGCTTAGCTTAAAAGGTCGGGCACATGAGTACATCCAGAATAAAACTACAAATTGCAAAAGGCTCCAGGACCCAAGTGAATCATTTCTCTCATTATAGAAAATAGGAACAATGAATAAAAAAAATAAAGCAATAGCTTTATCTTATCCTCAACATCATCATAAACAATACCACACACTACTTTTTTTCTTCTTCTTCTGTATCTTGGTTTGTTACTTTCCCCGCTCAAACGGCAGATTAGAAGAAAAAGATGCAGTCCCAGTTGGGCATGGATACAGAATTCGATCCGTGTTTATTGATCCCTCCGGCAAATCATTGACCGCATATCTTGGCCTCATTAACAGCTCCTCCATTTTTGGGCCTGACATTCAGAATCTCAACTTCATTGCCAGGTATGCTTGCTTATATGCTATTGCTCTCTGTGCATTAATTATCTCCAAGAATCTGCTCATCATATTTATATTCATATTATCACTGTTAACTTTTTTGGGAGTTACCAATGCTGTGGAGCCACGTAAGCATGTGAAACTGAATAACGAAAATTCTAAACTCTTATTTTCAGAGCCGCCTCACTAAGAGCCGTAGCATTTGGGTGTAAATACTCCCCAATTACTATTTTACAATTCAAGACATCTAAAATCCACTCCATTTAAGTTTATAAGCTTAAAAAAATCTGCAACTTTACTAAAGTAAGGTTGCCTATATGCAACTTTACTGTTCATAAGTTGTAAATAAAAAAAAATAAAAAAAATCTTGTAGCTGTTTGTGAAGAGTAAAAGAGAGCTATTGGGTTGTGTGTAAAAATAAAAATTGAAATGTATGGTGAATTATAAAATGAGTTGGTAAAATAAATAAAATAGTGTTTGAAGATGCAAAATAGGCATTTTTTTGCATCTCCAAATGCTAGTGCTCTAAAGACTCGAGTGTTAGTCACATGCAATAAATAGTCAAATAACTAGCGGATGAAAACACTCAAGTAAATAGTGGAGGATGAGGTATCTATATAATAAATGATGACATCTAATATTTATAATTTTTTTTTTAAAATTTTATTTTAGATTATGTGTGTGAAGCTTCTTACTGGAGAGTGGAGTAACTATTGCGCTAAAGGTGCACAAGGATTTTATCTAATATTTAATAATTGAAAGGGAATAGCATCTCATTTTTGACTAAAAAGTTAGGTATGGCATCTCATTTTTTACTAAAAAGTTAGGTATAGCATTTCATTTTTGACTAAAAAGTTAGGTATACTACTTGAGAAATATAGTATACTCCACTTATGGTCTTATAAGTCAATTCTACACATAATTTACTATTTTGATCAATTAAACCCTATATTTAAAAGAAAATTTTGGAAACTACCACAAATTTTAGTACATAAAGCTTACAAATTGATGTGTCAATAAATACAATTGATAGAATTTAAACACCAAGCCCACCAAATAAATGTATGATTGAATTTTTTGTTTCCAACTAATGACACATCAATTTGTAAGCTCTATATAATAAAATTTATACTATTCATGAAATGCTAAAAATATTACAAACTATACTACTTGAAACTTATAAACTGATGTGATTGTTGAATTTCAACGGTTCAACCGCTTAAAAAATAAATGTTTGAATTATGAAAAATGCTAAAGTTATACTACAAACTTTAATTAATAATTTTTAAATTATAAAAATATAAAGTGTTGCCTATTAGTTATGTGTATATTTATCATTCTCAAAAAAAGTAATGTGTATATTTAACTTTGAAAAAGTTAACAAGTTTTCATAATTTTAATAATGCTGATAGTTTTACGCACAACTTGTCTATTAAACATTATTTAAATATTAAAAGTAATTTACATATAATGATAATTCTCCTGCACTATTAGATTATCTTATCACAGAATATTGTAGCATGTGCAACTTTTTTTTTTTTTTGATACAAGCATGTGCAACTTTTCTTTTTTTGAGAAGGAAGACAACTAATATTATTACTTGATAATAATACTTTATTATTGGCATCTACTAGTGCATCACGCGTCTAAGAATATTTTAAAATTTAAATAAGGAGGCATATTGACAGGTGTATCATTTAATGATTGAACGGTGAGGATTATATCATCTGATATTGCAAGGGTTTGATTTATGACTTTAAAAATCACACTTTTGTTCATTAAAAAAAAAACAAAAACAAAACAAAACAAAAAAACAAAAGCCACACTTTAGTGCCACTGCCGCTGCTGCCAGATTACATTTTCACCATTTATTAGAGCATCTTCCACCTATGTGCTAAACTCGCAAAAGCCAAATCAATTAAAGAAGTGTTGCTAAACCGCACACCCTTGATGTAATGGTCATTCTACACGTATAAGTATTTGTAAAGTGTGCAAGACAAAAGTTAAAATTCAAGTTTTCAAGAAAAAACTTTACATACTTATAAACTTAAATGAGACTAGAATATATAAAATAGTGTTGCTGGTGCATACATTGGCTCTTCCATGAGACTAGATCAAGTCTTGCATTTTGTTCCATGAAAAAATAAAATAAAATCTTGCATTTTGTTTGGGAAAAATGGTTCCATGGTGTATCTAGTGTTCTACTTTTATGCTTTGTTTTGTCTTGTGCACAAGAACCTTGCCTGACCTTTCCAAAATCAGTCAAACCAGAACAATTCTCGATTTAAGTGATCGAATTGGTGGTTTTCAGTTAAAGTTGTTTTTTCCTTCATTTTCGGTTATTAATGACAACAGGACTAGATTAGCGTCCAGTTCCTGTTTCAATCGGCCGATCCGGTCATTTGACAATAAATTATTTTTCGATGGTTTTTTTTTTTTTTTTTTTGATAGCTATTTTTCAAAGGTTGAACCTTTATGGACCAAAAAAAAAATTTAAGTTAAAAGTAGTTTTATGTAATTAAAATTGTAAGCTTTTGAAAAAAATTATTTGCTAATTATTGTTTGCATACTAAGTTATATATTGTCATACACAATCCAATTGAAATAATGTTTTGATAATGGAAACATGATTTCAATTATAATTGTAAAGTTATTTTATAATTATAACTAAAATTACGTTTACGATCGATTTTAACTTAATATCCCGTAAAGTGTATCTATTATTTGCCATGTGTTCAAATTTCAAAAATAAAAGTGGACGGGTGTAGCACTAAATTAGTTGTCTAGCCAGCCCACACCAACACACACCTCACTTAATGGATTGGCACAAATTGGGTCGCGTCAGCTTGGGTCAGGCGGTTTTTTTTTTTACCGCTGCTGCTGCACAGCCTGATAATTAACACAATAATTTTGGCTGATCGGTAGCTGTCTGTCCGCAGCTTTGAAACCAAGGATCGGCTGAGAATTCAAATAACAGACTCCGACCACCGCAGATGGGAGATCCCACAAGACATCATCCCACGCCAAACCCACTCCCCACTACACCACTCTCTCCCCGAAACTCCGTCATCTCCACCCCATTCCCATTCCACCACCTCCTACTTCCTCTCCGACCCCAACTCCGACCTCATCCTCACTCTCCACACCACCGCTCCCTTCACCTTCTCCATCTCCCGCAAATCCACAAACGACACGATCTTCGACACCGCCTCCACTCCCTTCATCTTCAAAAACCAGTACATCCAGCTCTCTTCCTCGCTCCCCAAAACCAAGTCCTCACTCTATGGCCTTGGCGAGCAAACCAAGCGGTCCTTCAAGCTTGTTCCCGATGAAACTCAGACGCTCACTTTGTGGAACGCCGATATCGCCAGTGCTAATCTCGATGTCAATCTTTATGGGTCGCACCCGTTTTACATGGACGCTAGATCATCATCATCACCGGCCATTCAAAGTCATGGTGTTTTGCTGCTGAATAGTAATGGGATGGATGTGATATACGGTGGTGATAGGATTACGTATAAGGTGATTGGTGGGGTTATTGACTTGTACTTGTTTGCTGGGCCATTGCCGGAGTTGGTGATGGATCAGTATACGGAACTCATCGGCCGCCCTACGCCTATGCCTTATTGGTCCTTCGGTAACTTCTCTCTTCTCTCTCTACTCTTGTCTTGTTTGCCTTTTCAGCTTTCATATATTGTGAATAGAAAAATGCTGAAGATGTTGCAAAATTTACAAGTTAACATTTACAAACTTAGCCTTCACAACTGAAGTTCTTATTAGATAACTCCGCAATAGAGTTGTTAGAATCTTATCAATTTAGTTTCAAATGAGTAGATTGGATTGTAATAGTCAACATTCTTCTTAATATTGATGTATGGTCAAATGACTCAAATCTAATAAATTGTTTTAAGAATGACTGCATAAACATATTTATTTGTGATTCTCATGATTGGAATTATGAAATTACAACATCACCTTCATATATCATGTCATATGTAATACCTTCTTCAACATTTTATTTTATTTTTAAATATCGGTAAATTATACATGCAACCCATAGTGCCATCACTTCTGACTCCAAAATAACTCAATTCCATCGAGTTAAGAGCTAAAATAAGAATGTCGTTTGACACACTTCAACATTAGATTTTTTTTTTTTTTTTTTGGATTAGTACACTTCAACATTAGATGTGTTTAGCATATGTGATAATGAACTTCTTTTTGCGATCAACAAAGGAGTAGCATGCCTGGCAAGGTGTGCATCATGATACCATATCCATGTGTGACCCCAAAAATAAAAGTGACAAAGCTTAAGAGACAGTACATCGTACATAAGTGGTTCTTTAAACTTGCTTCTCTCAATTGTGAAGGCACAATTTATCAACATTTAATATTATAGTAGTGATCCATATCATATGATAAGGATCCAGATGTTAATCTACTTCTATTCTTAATTTCTGCACTGCTCTCTTAGATACTGCATTATTATAATTTCCAATGTCAATTCCAAAGTTAGGTAGTGGTTCACTTGAACATCTTGTTTGGTGACTGTAAAAAGTAGATGAATGACACCTATCATAACCTCACCATCTAGATCTAGGTAATTAAAGTTAACTTTCAAGTTAGCATCAAGGGGTTCACAAATCTCATTTTCACATTGTTCTAAATTGCCTTTTGACTTCTTTTAGGATTTTTTCTTTTCAATTATCGTAAAATTGATTTTGAAAGGCATGGTCAAAACTGACGAGTGTGAAACTTCATCCTGAAATTAGATCTACTACTTCCTTAGAATGAAGAAGAATTTCTAGAGCAAGAAAATATATGTTGGTCCATCACATAGGGCAATACAAATCCTGACCAAATTGAAGTTTAATGAATACTGCTAGTAATAGTGACCTTTATAGAAAGACGCCATATGTAATTCTATTGGGAACATAGTGGGTTACAGAGTACTTATAAAGAAAAAGAAAACGAAGACTTTTTGATGGACCAATTGAAAAAATTAATTGCCTTAATGAGTTGTTCTTTTCTATAGATACTTTTAAGACATTCCAGTATATTCAGGCTTCAATTGTATGCCAATATAATCGTCACTTGGAGTGACTCACTCCAAATTAGGATCTGACCTGCTATGTTTTTATCATGACATACTTTATAAGAAATGCTAACCCAAGTGGTTATTGTTAACTTTATGTAAAGGATTTCATCAGTGTCGATGGGGTTACAAGAATGTGGCTGACCTTGAAGGCGTGGTTGCTGGCTATGCAAAAGCTGGTATACCTCTTGAAGTTATGTGGACAGATATTGATTACATGGATGGCTATAAGGATTTTACCCTTGATCCCATCAACTTCCCATTGGACAAAATGCAAAAATTTGTTGATACTCTTCATCAAAATGGTCAGAAATATGTGCTCATCTTGGATCCTGGTATGCGTTACTTGACATGCAATTGTTTTCTTCAGCTGTAACTATTCTCACTCTCTTATTTAATGTAAAAATGTGTTATTTTACAGGTATCAGTGTGAATAAGACAGATGGAACCTACATAAGGGGAATGCAAGCTGATGTCTTCATAAAACGTGATGGTGTCCCTTACTTGGGTCAAGTTTGGCCTGGCCTAGTCTACTTCCCTGATTTTTTAAATCCAGCTAGTGAAGTATTTTGGGGTGGTGAGATAAAAAGATTTCAAGATATTCTTCCCTTCGATGGTCTTTGGCTTGACATGAATGAGATTTCTAGCTTTATAACTTCTCCTCCTACTCCAAATTCTACTCTTGATGACCCTCCCTACAAAATTAACAATGCTGGTGTTTCGCGGCCCATTAGTAATAGTACTGTCCCTGCAACATCCTTACACTGGGGTAACATTACGGAGTACAATGCCCACAACCTATACGGACTCCTAGAGTCCAAATCCACTAATGCAGCCTTAATCAATGTGACTGGTAAAAGGCCATTTATACTTGCCAGGTCAACTTTTGTGACCTCTGGCAAGTACACAGCACACTGGACTGGAGACAATGCTGCTACATGGAATGATTTGGCATATTCAATTCCAGGAATTTTGAATTTTGGACTTTTTGGCATCCCAATGGTTGGAGCAGATATATGTGGTTTTATAGGAAATACAACTGAAGAACTTTGTGGGCGTTGGATTCAGGTAAAAATTGATAGATGTCAAAACAATTAGTTGATATTGTACTTTTATTTCTCTCAAGCTTTACTTAGCTTTTGATATGATATTTTACTGTTTTGTAGACTTGTAGTAGATAAAGGGAGTGTATGATCTGATTTTGTGAAGCATTTTCCCCCCCAGCTTCTGCTTTCTTTATTAAGTAAAATATATTTTGTTCCCACTAACTTTAGACTTGTTGCTCTTTGAACCATATAGTTCTAATTTGAGTGATTTTGATCCCTACAAATTTAAATTGTTGTCAATCTAGTCCTACAGTTCAGCTCTGTTAATTAAGTGCCATTAAGTGTCATATGATTTATATACACCCATATCAAGTTCACAAGTCTCAACATTCACCTGTCATTAACAAAGGTAGTGAAGAAGGGTTAGAGGGCACTTGCACAACAGACATAGTGGAGGAGGAAGGGGTTGGTGCTGTTCTTTTGCTGTGGTCAAAGTAGGCCTTGACATTAGTGGTGAGGGTGTTGGACTTGCTATGGAGCCTCTTCTATTCATACTCAATTGGGATGAAGCAACTCTGAATACTAGCTATGGATCTTTTCATTATGGTCATGCAATATTTATTGATCTAAAGGTTACTGTTGGTGGGTAGTGATCTTTTCATACTCATGTTGCTCGAATCTGGGGATCCCAATGAACTTCACTATGAAGCAGATGAGGATGATGATGAAGAAAAGGAATTCCTCTGCTCTCTTGAAAAACAAAAAATTAACGTGATTTTTTCTCACAATATTACAATTTTATTTACCCCTTTTTGCTTATAACATTTTCACCAAATTGATATGATTTTGATTTCTTTTGTATTCATGTGACACTTAATGGCATTTAGTGAATAGAGTTAGGCTAAAGGACTATATTGACAATAATCCAAAGCTTTAATGATAATTAGGGACCAAATTGATTGTTTGTTTAATTTTGATGAGAAACCAAAATTTATTATAGCTGTTTCAATTTTATTGTTTGTTTGTTATTTTATAAGAAGTGATGCTTCCAAAGTTTGTATAACATTGGCGGTAATCTCTCTCTCTCTCTCTCTCTGTATGTTTATCTTTCTGGTTTTTTAATGTCATTTTGTAGAAGTATATTGAATTATCTTTGCAAATGCTATGAGAGAGAAAGTGATAAGGCATCGAAGTCTTGGTGCCATTAATAGGGAATAAAGAAAATGTCATGCTTATTATTTGATTGAATATATTTATGCACCTAATGTCTGTATTTTGTCCAAATGCAGCTAGGGGCCTTTTATCCCTTCACAAGAGATCACTCTGAGAAGTATACTATTCGTCAAGAACTCTACCTTTGGGATTCAGTTGCTGCAATAGCTAGGAAGGTGCTTGGGCTTCGCTATCGGCTTCTCCCCTACTTTTACACATTAATGTATGAAGCACACCAAAGAGGAACCCCCATTGCACGACCCCTTTTTTTCTCTTTCCCTCAAGATATCAACACTTATGAAATCAGTACACAATTCCTGATTGGTAAAGCCATAATGGTCTCACCAGTATTGAAGTCAGGAGCTGTTTCAGTTGATGCATACTTCCCTGCAGGAAACTGGTTTGACCTCTTTAACTACTCCCATTCACTGAGTGTTAAATCAGGAAAGTATATCAAGCTTGATGCACCACCCGATCATATAAACGTGCATGTTCAGGAAGGTAATATTCTGGCTATGCAAGGAGAGGCCATGACAACACAAGCAGCTCGGAAGACTGCATTCCAACTCTTGGTGGTTGTCAGCAATAGTGGAAATAGCAGTGGAGAAGTTTTCTTGGATGATGGTGAGGAAGTGGAGATGGGAGGAGCAGATGGGAAATGGAGTTTAGTGAGATTTTATGGTGGAATAGTAGGGAACAGAGTATCAGTCAAATCACAAGTTGTGAATGGAGGTTTTGCTTTAAGCCAAAAGTGGATCATAGATAAAGTGATTTTCATAGGATTAAAGAAGGGTAAGAGATTGAAGAGATATGATCTAGAAACTATAAATGGAACAAACTTGAATGGAAACTCAGTTATAAAGGAAAGCTTCGACAGCTTGGGATTTCTTACTGTAGAGGTCTCAAAATTGTCACTTCTTATAGGAAAGGAGTTCAAGTTGGAGTTAAACTTCTGAAATAGTGAGTCAACTCGTAAGAGAATAAGTATCAGTTGCACTCAACTGTCATAACTGTTTGAAATTTTATTGCTGGAAAAAAATCGCTATTTTAATAAATTTCTAATTAATAATTGAATAATCTGTTCGAGTGTTGGTAAATTCTATTAACATGTATTGTTTACAATGAGCATTTGATTTGGTTGAAGTTGTGAGAAAATTACTAAAAAGGATATAAAATAAAAATAATGGGTCTCTCTTTCTTCTTTTTAGAGTGATGCCATTATCTTGTTAATGAATCTCACAAACAATTAGCACTAATAAAATTATTATTTTTCAAATAAATAGATACACAAGGAAAATATATAATTTAGTTCTTTCATATGCCAATTACCAATCAATACTACAATAACAAGAACTCATAGCTAACTGAGTTTCAATTTCTACTTAGATAGTTATAGTTATGTATCTATATAATATCTAAAATTTGAAATGTAATATTTATTGTTGTTATACTCTTTTTGGTTGTTGAGCTTCATTAGCGTAGTATTTCAATCCATTTCAATTTACTTCAGTCTACTTTGGTAAATTTTAATGTAGTTATTTAAGAATAAGAAAAGAAAAGCTGGGGTTGATATTATCTATTTTTAATTTGAATTTATTAAAAGTCATAGATCATTGATATTGATAAATACTAATTAACACATTATATATAGGAAAATAATTTTATATTTTTCTGTTGTTTTGCCTTTTCTTGTCAATCAAAAGGATATCAAAAAATTCTTTACAAATTGTTTGAAATTTTTTTATCAACTATATTCTTATATGTAATTTCAAAAAAATAAATGAAAATCACAAGACATCCAATTGATATATATATATATATATTTGCATAAATAAATATGATTCATGTACATGTCCAAAAATGATCAAGCTCACTTTGTTTTTTTGACCTTCCTATAGCCTAGAGGCACCGAAAAAAGCGCACACACAAAAAAAAAAAAAAAAAAAAAAAAAAAAAAAAAAAAATCACTCCGTTTATCATTCAATTCACTTGTGTCCCACCACAATACAATTAGCAAAAGGCATTTGGTAAAAATTTTCAGTGAATTTTTATGTGCCTCTAAAATTTTTACCAGTTCAATTTACTTATAGTGCGAATGGCAATTTACGATTTGAGAAAGCATTTATAAGACAAGCAGATAGAATTACAAAGATATAATTCAGACCTTGAAAGAGGCAAACCAAAAAAGGCAACGCCAATTGCTTGTTTAGTAAATCAATCAATCTATACCAAAAACTACAATCAGGGGAACAAAACCTCATTGCTCTATCATTAAAATCTAATCTATTAAGTGTGACATGTACAAAAGTTTTGCTTAGAAGAATTTTCTTGCCGCAACATTAATTGAATGTGACTGAGTGATTAAAATGGATTCGTAGAATAATCCCTGAATAAATAGAAGCTTGAAAGCTAAGTAGTCTTCAAAGCATGCAATGTTATAACGTACTGTTAAGGACAGGAACAATGCATTTACTCGCCTTTCTATCACGTGCAACCATCTTTGATGGTTAATTGCATTGAAGGTTATTATAGAATTAAACATCAAAGAAAGCATTGTGTGTGCTTTTTTCAAGCTTCTGTGACATCAGTTGGTATCAGAGCCTTGACTTACCCAGGTCTGATAGCTAACCAGCGTGATGGTAACCACCACCACTACAACAACAAAGTTGAAGAAGCAGTTCACTCTAGGGCTGCGTTCCACCAATTTCATGAAGAGACACAACAAATTATAGGCGAAATCAAGTAAATGATTGCTACTCTTCTTGCTAGGAAATCATCTCACAACAACAATAATCAATATATTCAAAGACACACTCCTAACTACAAGAAAATTCCATTCTCTGATGGATATATGTAAGTTAGATTTTATTGACTGGCTTCTTGATTTGGAAGATTATTTTAATTTTTGGAAGATTTGTGATGAAGAAAAAGTGCGGCTTGCATCTAATAAATTGGACGATGAAATAGAGTAATGGTGGGAAGACATTCAAATTGATAGAAAGCAGTGAAATAAGCATCCAATCTGCTCCTGACAAAGAATGAAAAAGATATTAATTTATTTATGGTTTCCTAATGACTATTATGATATACTAGATTATACAAGTGTTGATTATAAATCTATATATTAATATAAAAAGCAATATGTTCAAAACATGAAAAGTCAACCATAAAACCAAAATTATCACAGCCAAGTCTATGTATCAAGTAAAGGAAAGGGTTTGAGGGTTAAGATGAAGTAGCCTATTTCTAAAGAAAATTTTGAAGTGGTTAAAAAAGATCAAGACTTGCAATAAGTTATTGAATTGAAGATTGGAGATACCACTTGTCAAAAGTTTGATGAAGATGTCAAAGAAGAGAAGGTTGAGTTGATTATGGATGATGACAGAAATCAAGAGATGGTAATTATTGAGAATATTGTGGAAGATCCAATTGAGGTTAAATATGATGATGTGTCCATCATCCACAACCCCCAGGTTTCGGTTGATTTGTTGAAGATTGTTGGGTTAAAATAGATTGACCCCGGTTAATTAATTCAATTACCCAAATTGATTAATTAGGTCAAATTACATACAAACCGTGGAGGCACAAAAAAATCACCAAATAAACTAAATGCAGCAAAAATTAAATTGACACGGTAATTTGTTGACAAATGGAGAAAACCTCTCACAAGGCAAAAACCCCACCGGATGAATTTAAAGTCACCCCTCCCAAGAATCCACTAATCAATAATCAAGCAGTTACAAGTATAAAGAATCTTACCACTACCCCGGCCTATCCCAAAATACAACCTACAATTGAACCTTTGCTCCACCATCCAATTGGACTTGATCTTGTAGCAGCCTTCTTTCCTTTGTTGCACAAATCTCCAATCTGTGACTAACTCCTTTGCACGGATCCTAGTACGTGACTAACTCTAGCAACTTGAATGGTTGATGTTGGCTACAAAGTTGTTCACTTCATCAACAATGAAAATCAAGAAACACTTGGTTACAAAACCCTATGGCTTACAAATGCAATTGCTTCATACAGAGAGTATATGATCTAGGTCTCTGTTTTTGTGTATAATGACTTTTGAAATAAGACTTATATATGACTAAGGTTATGAGAAAAGAAACCCTAATCAAACAAGACATCATGGGCTGAATTTCAGATCTAGAAATTCTTGAAATCGTAGATCTCAATAAATCGAGCTTGTGTTGAGCTTCTCCATTAATCCTTGATAGCAGTATTTGTCGAGCTTGTGTCGAGACTTAATGAAACAGTTTTTTTTCACTTGTTTCTTGGATCAACTTTCATGTCTTTAATGAAACCTTTTGATATGTTTGAACAACATATTTCTTGATATTAAATTCAACTTAGATCTACCCAATTACAAGTAAAGTGTGTTTTGTCAAAAGATTAACCAATTACATAGAAAATATGACCCTAACAAAGATGACTACATAATATGTTGATTATCTTGGAGTATAAAATTTTAATTTTCTTATCAACCCTATGTTGATTGATGTTGCAAATAAATTGAAGGTAGATGAGAAGAGATTTTATGCTACACTTTATGAAGAATTTAAGTTTCAAAATAGGTTCAAGTTATTAAAGCATTCAAAGTATTTGTTTATTTGGTGCGGAAGATTTCAGATTTTGACCATCAACTTGATGATGAGTTTGTTTCAAGTGGAGGGGTCAGATGTAGGACACGGTTTAATATTTAATTTTAGTATTTTTATTTAATTTTTGTTATTTTAGGTTTAGGTTATTTATTTCCTTCTTTTTAGGTGCTTTTAATGTTGTTTAGTCAAATTAGGGTTTTACTGTTTAAAAGCATTGTAGCCTCCAAAGGCAATTTAGTTTTCAAACTATTATCAATAAAATACAAATGTTTTGTCAATTTTCTTATTTGGTGGATTCTAGTTTTATCACGTTGTGGATTCAAAAAAATCCCTCGTAGATTCAAGGTTTATTACCCAGAAGCTAACAGTTTAGTTTCTGTCCATCAAAAAGAGTATCATGTGTGTTTTCTTCAAGCTTCCGCGATATCATATATATATATGCACATTACAAGCATGCGGCACGTCATGAACCCATGACTTTACCCCCTATCTTATATTCAATATTATCTTGGTGAAATGAGGCCTGCTCTCCATGCTTGCATTACATGATTAGTCACTAACAACCACAACCAAAGGTACGAAATGGTTAATTTCTTACCGTTTTCTCAAAAGAAAAAAATAATATATATATATAGACTACAACATTTATTGGTTGACTGACAAATCTCATGATTCCTAAAAGTAATATTGTTTGACATCATGGAAGCATTTCAAGAAAGGAAATGTTGTAAAAAACTGAAAATAATTTAACATTGTTTGACAAACTCTTTTCTTATTAATCATACATAGAAAGATATCCATATGAAATTAACCACTCATACCCTTTTTCTGTGGTTGTTACTTATTAGTGACTAGTCATGTATAGATCTTTTCAATAAAGAATTTTACAAAATAATGTTATTGATGTGAAAATTGCTTCAAATAGGAAAAAAAATAGTTAGGTTAATGTAAATCTGACAGTCCTCAAACGCTATGACTAGAAACCTCCATCTCCATAGCATGTTTAGGAGTCATATTTTATCCCTGTTAGAAATCAATTTAAAACAATTACAAAAAATAAAATGATTACAACTAAACACCTTTTATGCATCATTGTGGTGCAATATTTGTGTACAGAAGTCACCTCGCAGCACCTAGTTATCAATTTTTTATAGCAAATTCGAAACACGTTTTCGAATTATCTATTTTGATAGTTGTGTTAGAAAACAGAAGGCTCTTGCGTCTTATAATTGACGATAACTACCACAACAGTCTAGCAGGGCAATGTTTGTCTTCTGTTACAAAATCAAGAACATTCAAAATGGATCTTAAAATTAACAAGCAACCGAGTGACACGTTATTGAATCTGTTATACACATTTGTTCTATGGAAACCCACACCCAAAGATTTTTTTTTTTTTTTTTGGGGGGGGGGGGGTAGGGGGAGAGTGGGGGAGGGGGGGAGAAGCAGACTATTGGGACAAATACAATAGAAACTTTACAAAAGTTAGCTCTCTCATTGATCAGGACCAAGCTAGGTGGAATGAGGAGATGGTTCGAAATTTATTCCTCCCCCATGAGGCCGATTCAATTCTGGCCATACCGCTGAGTTTAAGGAGACCCCCTGATCGTATCGCCTGGAAATACACTCCCTCGGGTTTGTTCACAACTAGCAGTGCATATAAACTAATTCTATCTTGTGAGTCCATGTCCAATGCAGGTAGCTCAAGTGTCGAAAACCATAAGAAGTTCTGGAAGTGCCTTTGGCAACTCCGGATGCCAAACAAAATCAAAAACTTTGTTTGGAGGGCGTGTAATGAGGCGTTGCCAACAAAGATGAATTTGCACCATCGGCATGTCACGGATTTGGACATTTGCGACCTGTGTGGAGAGTTTCCTGAGGATACCGTTCATGCTATATGGACATGCAAGGAGGTAGCTGGAGTCTGGTCGTCCTTGGATTGGTTTCACCAAGCTGTCCCTATTCAGCCTGTGAATTACAGAGAGCTGTTGGCCAGGTTTATGCCGAGCCCAGATGATTACAAAGCTGAGATTTTTGCCATAGCTGGGTGGTTTGTGTGGAATAGACGCAATGCCATTCACTTTAACCGAGCGGTCCGACCTGTGGACAGCATTTGCAGGGAGGCTGGTAGCTTTCTTTAGGAGTTTCTTCAAGCCTGTGAGGTTGAGCTGAGTCCTCCACTTCCTCAGGCGATTCAACGGTGGCGACCTCCTGATCCGAATATTTACAAAATCAACTTTGATGCAGCGGTCTTTCGAGCTTCAAACCTGGCAGGGGTGGGAGTGATTGTTCGCGACAACAGGGGTGATCCGATTGGGGCGCTAACCATGCCTGTTCCTTTCAGGCAGTCTGTGGCAGAGTTGGAGGCGGTGGCATGTCAGAGGGCGGTCCAATTTGCTCTGGAGATTGGATTGACTCAAGTGGTGGTCGAAGGAGACTCTGTTACTGTTATTGAGGCACTTAAGAATGGAACGGGCCAGTTTGCCAGCTATGGAAACATTCTTGATGACATTTGGTTCCAATCAACTTGTTTTCAATTTATTGATTTTTCATTTACTAGCCGTGTATGTAACTCTATTGCTGATGCATTGGCTAAGAAAGCTAGTTCTGGTGTTGGGCTATAGGTTTGGTTAGAAGATTTACCTGAAGACATTGCCCCTTTGGTGGTTAGAGATGTTCATTAATTTTGGTTTTGAATAAAATTCACAGGCTTGGTCTTGTTTCTCAAAAAAAAAATAATAATAATCCCGCTTTATAGGAGTACAATATTTTGCTTATATAAGTATTAAACCTTAATTCTTTGGCATAGATAAATCCTAATTGTCTTATTAGAAAAATACTCTAGACTTTAAATAAATAAAATTAACTGATAAACATGATCAATTGGTTAAAACAAAACTGTTTCTCAAAAAAAAAAAAAAAAAAAGCTTAAAACAAAACTAAATTTAAAATAAAATTTTTTTTCTTGTACTTTCCTCATCAGCTTTTGTTCCCGATACTTTTCACCAAGAATTCATCGAGTTGCCCCCCAATTTGGAATATTGGATCTACTCAAATTATTATAAGGCAGGGATCAGACACATCTAAGAATGTGCTTAATGTCTCGATACATCCTGATGCGTAAGATCGGATAAACTATTAATCATGGAGTTTAAAAGACTAAATTTAATTAACTACTAAAAACACTATATCCCAAGGGAACATAAAGCAATTGCATTATATGTTCCCATAAAAACTAAAAAGTAGTACCTATCCTTCGTTTGTGGAGTGCTGATCTCTAAGCATGAAAATGCTTTTGAAAGTTGTGAATGAATAACAATAACCACTTGCCTGAAAATAGCACAAAAACGTAGCCGGATTTTTCAACTTGAGCAAATTAATCCTTTTTCTCTTTTTACTTTGAATACATAGAATTAACAATCAACAATTTTCGCTTAAGGGACTGTTCGGTTCACATAATAATCTTGACGACATTCCCATGCACTCTGGGAATTGTGTTGGACTCTTCATTTAGTTCCCATTTAAATTTGATGTTTTACTAAGAGATTTCTACTTTGAATGCGTCCCAAACTTGGAGTCTAAAATTAAGCTCTAATTTTGCGCTATGTATTCTAAATTATTTTTCTTAATTTTGGTGCACAAGTATTTGCTACATGCTGAAACCGAGGAGACCAACAAAATAGGCATTTAGAGAGAGAGAGAGAGAGAGAGAGAGAGAGATAAACAATGACTATTGATGGGGTAGTCATTGTTAACGGGAGTGGGTAACGAAAGACAAACGGAGCTTACCTTAGATGAGTAAAGTGTCAATTTTTAAACCACAAGTAGGTAAAGTGTTTTTTTGACCAAATCATGGGTGGGCAAAGTGTAATTTCTCCTAAAAAAAACCTAACCTTTCTCATCTCATCAAAATTGTTTAGAAAGGCACATGAGATACACGTCCCACAGCAGAACTTGGTGGAGAAGATAGCAACTTCTCTCTCTCTCTCTCATGCAAACTCTGAATCCTTCAGAGAGATCTCAATCCACTGTGTGTAGCATCATTCATAAGACAAACACCATGAAAAAATTCTCCATGAAACCAAATCCAAAAGCCCTACTTCTTCTTTTAATTTGATCCAAACTATACGATTTTTTAAGTTATGGTTTCCATTATTGTTAAAAAAATCAAATATTTTATGATGTTCGATTTTTAAAATTGAATTTTGGTTGAATTTTTTATTAAATTTAATTAATTGAATTAATGGTTTGCTATAAATGATCAGACTCTTTCTGAATTCAGCTGAGTTTCTGAATTCACTTTTATTTCTTGGAATTCCCAAATACTTTTATAAGAGGTAGAGGTGTGAGTTGAGGTAGAGCTCATTGGCATTTTTTCTGCTTTTAAAGAGTGAAAAACGCTTTCTTGAACCTTAGATACTCAATAGATCACCACAAAAAAATTATTAGAAAACAAATCCTCCCAATTATATCTTCTAGGTGCTTCGGCCCCCTCTTTCTATAGACCAACTGTTAACTGGTTGTTGACTGGCATTTACTGGCAATGGTAACTGACAAATGCATAATCACTGCTTCCACACAAAATTAAATTTCCATCACATACTTTCACATTAGAAATTACTAAAGTGGTAAACAGGTAACTTTAGTATCTTGAGTATACGTATATGTGTGTATTACCCAAAACTAACATCAGCATTATTGCTAAAGATTTTTGCTTTCTTCAAAACTTCATAAATGTTCTTTTTTGCTTTCAATACAGCAATACAAATTAAGCAGTATTTTTCACACTGTAAATAACAGAGTTGAAAATGCTGATGCTCAAGGTCAAGTAATAACTATTATCCATAATCGATTCCCAATAGAGAAAGTTACCTTGGTAAGGGAACGAGCGAACTGACTGGGCTGTGTGTCAGCATCTTCAGGTCTATTCCATCCCTCAACAATTTGGGGCAAGCCACGCACATGAACTGATAACCTTTCTCTTATTATCTGAACAAGCTTTGTATGTATTTCATCTCCGTGAACCTTAAAATCCTCGGCCACTAGATCAATCTCAGATAACAATAATGATTTTTGTGTCTCAGAAGCTTTCAGAAAAAGAATTTTCCTGATATCTTAGTCCACAAAAAAAGGGTCATAATAACTTATCCAAGAAATTTGCCACACTACATTGTGTACACAGATAATGAAAATTTCAGCAACTATATGCTTCTCAATTTCCAACACATGAAAAAAAAGGCCCAACAACAAACAAACTGCAATTTCAATGCAAAATTATATAAAAATACATCATCGTCAAAGATAGCTCATTGGCAAACAAAAAAAGGCCCATGATTCTTAGAGAATGCCAAATTCCTAATCAAATTGTTCCAAGGATATACAATATCAAAATTTATCTTGATTCACTTGACATATAACTTGGAGTACATTTTGGAAAAGCTAATTTCTTATGCAAACATGCTTATATGTCTCATGCATTGATTAACTTTTAATGATACTATGATAGCAATCTAGGAAGGATGGAAACTATTGGACTCTGTTTGCCAACTAATTGGAACTAAGGGATGGGGATATCAGCTGTGCATAAATAAGATGTAACCTAATGGTTGCTTTCTTGATCTATATATCACCAGTCCTTTGTGTCCCTAATGTGATTCTATACCCAAGGCTTAATATGTCATTCTTCTTGAATTAGTATGCCCATTGGACCAACAGCACGATAAATTAAGCCCAATGGTTAGAAAGGTCCGTTAGTCTATTGTCTTTTTATTTCTCTATGTAATGTTTTATGTATTTTTATGTCTTTAGTATTTTAAAAGGTCATGTGAGTAGCACATAACTTTCAATGAACTTGATGTAGGGAATTAACACGAAATTTCCAACCTGTGAGAAACAAAAAATAGAGAAAACACACACCAAAGAAAAATAATCACACGCACAAGATAATATTTATGTGGTTCGGCAATTTGCCTACGTCCACGAAGTTACAAGAATTTCACTATTATCAGGGAAAAAATACAAAGTGCGGCAGTATAGTTTTTTTTCTCTCTCAAAAAACTACGACAACCAAAAACCCTAATCTCCAAAAAAACAGTTTCTACATCCTGCGCACAGGATTCACAATGGGCTACAAATCTCCCATTAAAAACCACGCAACATTATTCGGGTCAGGTCGGGTCGTCAACCGAATCAAACATAACTAGGCTCCATAAAGCCCAACAAATCTCCCACTTGGAGACTAGTTCAATCACCAACATCAACTGCAATCCTCCAAAAACAATCCCTCATCCCTGCAACTCATCCTCCTGTCCTCAAGCTAGAAGACCAACTGAAGTTGCACACAGCTTCAGCTTCTCAATAGTGACACTCTTAGTCAACATGTCTGCCAAGTTCTTAGATCCACAAATCTTCTCAAGTATTACCAACTTATCTTCAACAAGGTAACGGATAAAGTGGAATTTTGTCTATATATGCTTCGACTTTGAATGAAAAGCCAAATTTTTAGCAAGAAAAATTGCACTCTAATTGTCACTGTGTAGAATGCCCATCTCTTGCTTCTTACCCAATTCATCTAAGAAGCCATGTAGCCAAATCATCTCCTTTCCAACTTCAGTTGTTGCAACATACTCAGTTTCTGTAATAGACAAAGTAACAATCTTTTGTAGATTTGAAGCCCATGATATAGCTGTATCACCTAGAGTAAATATAAACCCAGTAGTGCTCTTTCTACTCTCAATATCACCAACAAAATCAGCATCTACATAATCCTGCAGTTTCAAACTTGCACCTGTGAAGCAAAGACATGTATCTGATGAACCCCTCAGATATCTCAAAATTCTCTTGACTACCTCCCAATGCTGCTTTCCTGGCCTACTCATGAATCTGCTCACAATTCTCACTGCATGTGCAATGTCTAGCCTTGTACACACTGTAGCATACATCAAGCTGTTAATAGCTAAGGCATAGGGCACCTTGCTCATATGGTCCCTTTCTTCTTTTGTCTTCAATGACTGTTCTTTGCTTAGTTTGAAATGACTACCCAAGGGTGTGCTCACTGGTTTAGCTTCATTCATCTTGAACCTACTAAGAACTTTCTTCATATACTCTGACTGTGAAAGTTTCAATGTACCATCAACCTTGTCTCTAATGATTCTCATACCAAGGATTTGCTTTGTAGCTCCCAAATCCTTCATTGCAAACTGTTTTGATAATTGTTTCTTTAGATTATTAATCTCCTCAATGATAGACCCTGCAATGAGCATATCATCCACATACAATAGTAAAATGATGTAAGAATTGCCAAAGAACTTAACATAGAACCAATAATCAGCTTCACATCTCTTGAACCCAATTCTATGCATAAAACTGTCAAATTTCTTGTACCACTATCTTAGAGCTTGTTTTAGGCCATACAAGCTTTTTCTTAGTTTGCAGACTAGATTCTCTTGTCCTTGAACAATGAACCCTTCTGGCTGAATCATGTAAATGCCTTCCTCCAAGTCACCATGAAGGAATGCCGTCTTCACATCTAACTGCTCAAGATGTAAATTTTCTGTAGCCACCATTCCTAGTACCAGTCTGATTGTTGACATCTTCACAATTGGAGAAAATATTTCTAAGTAGTCAATGCCCTTCTTCTGCTAGAACCCTTCGACAACTAATCTGGCCTTGTAACGTTTACTACCATCATGCTCATTCTTTATTCTATATACCCACTTGTTGTATAAAACCTTCTTTCCTACTGGTAATTCAATCAATTCCTATGTCTAATTCCCCAACAAGGAATCCATCTCATCATTCATGGGTAACTCCCACTTGCTTGAATTTTCATCCTGCAAGGCTTCATCATAACATTCTAGCTCACCACCATTAGTCAACAGGAGATAATTTAGAGCGGATGAATAATGCTGTGGAGGTCTAATGGTCCTGGAAGATCTACGGACTTCAGTTATAGATGTACTCTGAACTACCTGTGAATCTACATTCTCCTTATCTTCTTCACCCATTTTCTGGACAGTACTTTCAGTCAATTCATCTAAGTTGACAAACTCAGATTTATTTTGATCTATCTCTATAATGTCTGGCACTACAGTTGACCTGTCCTTATACATAACCTGTTCATTAAATATCACATTTCTACTTCTGATGATTTTCCTGTTTTATTCATCCCAAAACCTATAGCCAAATTTCTCATCACCATAGCCAATGAAAAAATATATTTTAGACTTTGCATCAAGTTTACTACGAGCATCAGAATCAATATAAACATAAGAAACACAACCAAAAAATTTTAAATGGGAACACTTTACCGTTTTACTGCTCCAAACCTCCTCAGGGAGTCTGAACTCCATGGGAATTGATGGTCCTCGGTTTATCAGGTAAGCTGCAGTGCTAACAGCATCAGCCCAGAAAGTTTTTGGTAGTCCAGCATGCAACCTCATACTCCTAGCATGCTTATTAAGAGTTCTATTCATGCGCTCAGCCACACCATTCTGCTATGGTGTCCCAAGAATGGTTTTCTCCATCCTAATTCCTTGTGCAGCACAATACTCACTAAACCCTCCATCTATGTACTCTCCTCCATTATCTGACCTTAAACATTTTACTTTCAAACATGTTTCTGTCTCAACCATGGCCTTCCACTTCTTAAAAGTTTCAAATACATCAGATTTATTTTTCAGAAAATAAACTCATACCTTTCTGCTTGAGTCGTCAATGAAAGTGATGTAATACCTTGAACCTCCAAGGGATGCAACCGGAGAAGGCCCCCACAAATCAGTGTGTACTAACTCCAATTTTTCAGTCTTCGGTGTCCTGCCAGTTTTCAAGAAGCTCACCTTTTTCTGCTTTCCTATTATGCAGCTTTCACACATGTTAAAATCAACGGACTTCAATTCTGGTAGTTTCCTTTTTGATAGCAGCATCTTCATCCCTTTCTCACTCATGTGACCAAGTCTGCAGTGCCATAGGCTTGTATTAGTACTTGCTTCGGCAACTGCAATTGTGTCTCTTGGACTTGAGGTCATAAATAAAGTACCAGTCTTTTTTCCATGAGCCAATACTCTGGCTCCCTTTGTAACCTTCCAAGTACCACCAACAAATAGTATTGCATTCCTTTCATCATCAAGTTGTCCAATAGAAATCAGATTCCTCCTCAGGTCAAGAATATGTTGAACCTTCTCTAGTAACCAAACAGACTCATTGGGTAACAATATCCGGGCATCTCCCATACCCACAACATCCAAGGCTGCACCATCAGTCAAATACACCTTACCAAAATCACCTGCAACATAATTCTGTATGATTTCTCGGTGTGGAGTAGTATGAAACGAAGCTCTTGAGTCCAAAACCCAATCATCAAGTGGACTGTTTATTGCAAGAAGTAATGCATCATGTACCTCTTCTGTTACAACATTAGTAGAATCATCTTCATTCTTCTTCTTAGAACTTTTGCATTGCCTCCTAAAGTGACCTGTTTTCCCACAGTTCCAGCATTGTACTTGTTGGCCTGATCTAGATTTATTTCTGTTTTGATTAGAATTTTTAGATTTTGATATGCCCCGATTAGAATTTCTATTATTACATCTGCCTCTTGTCTTAAGGTTTAGGGCAGAACCAGATCCTGAGGTTTCACCTGCATCTTTTCTACGAATCTCCTCAATTACAATTAAATCTTGTATGTCATTATACTTCAGCTTTTCTTTTCCTGTAGAATTGCTTACTGCCATCCTCATTGCTTCCCAACTGTTTGGCAAAGAAGCCAAAACGATTAATGCACGGATCTCATCATCAAAATCAATTTCTACAGACGACAATTGATTTGTGATAGTTAAATTCATTTAGATGTTATGCTACTGATGTGTTCTCTACCATCTTCAGATTGAATAGTTTCTTCATCATTGCACCTTGTTGTTTGCTGACGGCTTTTCATACATACCAGACAAAGCCTTCATCAGATCTGCTATGGTCTTCTCCTTTACAACATTGTGTGCAACAGACCTAGACAAAGTTAACCTAATAACTCCCAGTACCTGTCTGTCAAGAAGAGCCCATTCCTCATCCTTCATAGTCGCAGGTTTTTCCCCTAGAAGCGGCAGATGCAACTTCTTCCCATAAAGATAATCCTCAATTTGCATCCTCCAAAATCCAAAGTCTGTGCCATCGAACTTTTCTATTCCAGATGCCTTTCCTACTTCCTCTGCCATTACTCCCACTCATACCTAACCCTAGGCTCTGATATCAGTTGTAGGGAATTAACACAAAATTCCCAACCTGTGAGAAACAAAATTAGAGAAAACACACGTCAAAGAAAAATAATCACACGCACAAGACAATATTTATGTGGTTCGGCAATTTGCCTACGTCCACGGAGTTACAGGGATTTCACTATTATCAAGGAAAAGATACAAAGTGCGGCAGCACAGTTTTGTTTCTCTCTCAAAAAACTACGACAACCAGAAACCCTAATCTCCAAAAAAACAGTTTCTACATCTTGCGCATAGGATTCACAATGGGCTACAAATCTCCCATTAAAAACCATGCAACATTATTCGGGTCGGATCGGGTCGTCAACCGGATCAAACATAACTAGGCTCCACAAAGTCCAACACTTGAATGGTTAGGATTTAAATGTTATATGTAAGATGAAGGGCTGGGATTCTAGAGTTGCTAAAAAAACAGCCTTTACTATAATGAAAAGTTTATTGAAAAGAAAGAACACCACCCAGCACTCAAGCAGTATACTTAGATGGAAAAATCAAGAAAAAATTACAACAATCTATGAACTCTTAATAGATTGAGACATGAGTTACATGGTAAAAATCAATAAAAATTACAACAAAACACTTAGAGCATCCATAGTAGATGTGGCAAAAATTATGTCATTTTGCCACATCAAAGACCTACTTTTTTATTTTACCACATCATTTTACAACATCCCATTTATCAGATGTTTTATCATACAATTCTATACATTAAAATAATATTTCCTACACATTAAAATAATATCTACAACTCATCAATCACAATCAACAGCCACTGCAAACAACCAACAGCCACCACCACACAACCACCACATCCTCCACAACCCAAAACACAATTCAAAACAAACCCACCACAGCCGTTAATCTCTGCCATTGTTGAAAAATTTTAAGGTTTTGGATGTGTTTCTTGCTCTATTTTGGTTTGGAGGCAGAGAGAGATCTTTGATTGATCAATACCCAGCCACAACCACGGCCCCACGCCGCCACTGCACCACCACGACCCAAAACCCACTCCCACAAATCAAAACCCCACACCCATACCATCGGACCCCATTACAAATCACCCCAACAATCAATGACACCAACCCAGGCACAATCGCCGCCTTGGCCCAATCGGTCCACCCGATCGTGTTGAAAGTCAAATTCGCGCCAACGACGAGCTGGTAAGCCATTCAGTTCCCCAGCCCGGTCTTGAGGAACCCGCGGGCGAAGAAGAAAGTGAGCGCGATGAGCCATGGGATCGGATCTCCGAAGGCAGAGAACGCGGCGGCGAACGTCAGCGTCTTGGTAAGCACGAAGGCGCCGAGGTCGAGCAGGGCGACGGCACCGAGAGAAACAGGGAGTGGGAGACAGAGAGACAGAGTGAGGTTTGAGAGGAGAGGATTGGGGTTTGAGGGAGAAGAGAGAGGGAACCGGAGAGTGAGAGAGAAGAGAAAAGAAAAAATGAAGAGAGAGGAGAGAGAAAGAGAATATAAAACAATATAATTTTTGCAACATTTGTCCGTACCGTTGCAAATTTGCAACGGTACTGTAGCCATGTTGTATAATTTTTGAGATTTGGCACATCTCATAAAGCACCATTTTTGTGTTTGGTGTGGCAAATGTGCCAAATATTTGGCATTTGGCACATTTGCCACACTTGCTGTGGATGCTCTTAGTAAATTAGGACACACAAGTGGCATGGTAAAATAGTCATCGATTCGTACAAGGATTGTAAAAAGAGCATCTAAAGTTCCATTGTAGACCGTTTGGTTCCTTCAAAAGCGGAATTATTATGCTCTCTCTAAATGACCCACATAAGACATCAAAGGACTACCCTTCAACTGTCACCACTACAGTGTTTTGTAAACCTCCCAGTCCAACATCCCAGCAAACCAACAACTCGACAAGGCATGATCCATTGCATGCCCAAAAAAACTCAATGTAGCTAGCAAAAAGTGATTTACACTCCCTTCATCCTTCTTACACATATATAGCACCAATCTACATTACCCTTCGCAAATTTTCTAGTCTAAGGATTTCCCTCGATGTGGCAGTCCATGCAAAGAACCAGTGGCGGAGCCAGGAATGTTTTTCAGAGGGACCAAGCTAAAACAACAAAATTCTATATAAAAAAAAATTATTATATAATTAACGTTAACTCAACAAGGTTGTGCTCTTTTATTTTTCATGGTTATATAAATTTTCAACTAAATTTTTTAGTAATATATTTTTTCAACGTATATAGTTAAACAATTACTCAAAAACTCATTCTTATATCTATCATCATTTTGAAAGGAGAATGAAAGTGATATCTATTTCTTTAAATTCACATCTTTGTACCTTACATATATATTAAGTTTAAGTATTTTCCCTCCAAATTTTGAATATTTTATTTCTTAAAATATGCCTAAAATGTGAATGATTTCTCCATCTACTGTTATTAAATTTAAATATGACATAAAATAATAGAACATAAAAAGGTTTATAAAATTTAAATATGACATAAAATAGTAGAACATAAAAAGTGTAGCTGTGAACCACTAATCATCTATATATATATATATATATATATATATAAAAGCAGAGGTCTCATATTAGAGAGTATGAGGTTATGACATGTGGCGCATTTTTTTAAGTTCTCTTTATTTAGGGTTCTAAATCAACAAAGTTTGCATTCATATCAAAGTATTAGTTCATTAAATTAGCCAATAGAGTAAATACATATATTAATTATCTATAGTTGTGCATTAATTATTTATATCGAATGAATTTATATGATTATTTATATAAACTCTATATAAGATAATTTTTAGTTGGAATAATCTATAATAATAATAATAATAATAATAATAATAATAATAATAAGTGAAGCTAAGAGAAACACAAATTAGAATTCCAAATTAGACTTCCAATTTTGCGCCATGTATCCTAAATTATTTATTCTTAAAGAGTTTTATTTCTTAATTTTAGAATCAAATGTGGGATCACATCATAAATATTCATTCAAATGAGTTATTAAGTACAAAAAGCAAAGAGCCTAGAATAAATGAATTGTAAAAAAAAAAAAAGTGCTTCACAATAATTAAAAAATATATATGGACAATTTACATTTTATACCTACTAATATCCTTACAAAATTTTTTAAAGAGTTAACAAAATATAAAAATGACTATTAATAGTATTTAAATTATACATATAGGAATTATATTATGCATCTTATTGTATATCTTTAAGTGTATACATGCATATGCATGGGGTTACAAGCTAGTAATAATAAATTTAGAATATAACATTCTTATTCATGTTTAGTTGCTTTGACAACAATTGACACAAAAGCCATAAAAAAAAAAAAAAAAAAATTAAATATTTGTGAATTCACTAACATAAATCTTAGTTCTTTAAATTTTCTAACTCCTTTCAGTCACACGTAATATATGTGTGTGTGTGCGCACGCACATGTGCAATAGAATAAATATATTTATTTTGTTATAGCATAATGAGATTTTAATATCATTTTTCTAAGATTTATATGAGAAACAATTTATTTGTGTGTGTGTGTGTGTGTGTGTGTGTGAGCGCGCGAATGCGCACGTGCAATAGAATAAATATATTTATTTTGTTATAGCATAATGAGGTTTTAATATAATTTTTCTAAGATTTATATGAGAAACAATTTATTTTATGTGAGAAACAATTGAAACACTATATCATGCAACAATTCAAGTAATGTCCAACAGAAAGGGGAAAAAATTAGTAACACATAATTAAGAATGTAAAAAAAATAATAATAATAATTGAAGGATATATGCATTTTTTTAGTAGGCATGAAACATGCTTATCTATTAACCACTATATCATGCAATTTTCAATTTGTGAACACACATATATATAGTGTGATTTCTATTTTATCTATAAAATAACTTAATATTGCAATTTTTTACAAGGAAATTTATTCATAATTTTTTTATATATCGATAGTTGGGAGGTCTAAATCATGAACATCTTTATTGGAAATTGAGGTAAAAACCAATTAATATTCAAGATTCTTGATAAACTTATTCAAATATTGGAGAAAACTAATGATAAGTTGCACCGCACATCATGCGAGAATTTAGCTAGTTTATATAAAATATAATATATGTCACTAATCTACTGTAGTAGTTGTACTGTGGTACACTTCTTGGCATCCTATACTACTTTGGTACACTTCCTAGCATCTTATACTATACGAGACTACTTCATACTACAGTACTACACCAGAACGGAGAGAGGGTGAGAGTTTATCAAATGGGAAATTCTTACTCAGTCTCGGACTACAAGGTCACCTTGCTGACCTTGTAGTCCCAACCAATAGAAAAACTCCACATCATTAAAAATGGATGAAATCAACCTAACTGCCACATCATACCAGCATCTTGAGTGTCTAAAACTCGAGTTCCAAGATAAAACTCGAGTTTTTAAGTCTCGATTTGTAAGAGGATGAGTCTGATCTGGAAAAAAATCCACGTGAAAATCGAGTTTTAAAGACTCGAGTTCCAAAATTATAGAAAAACGCCGCTATAGGGCTTTAAAACGTCACTATAGGGATTAAAAACGCCACTATAGGGCTCCCTAAACCTGGTATGGGGTGATTACTTATAAAAAAAATTTGCAGGAAAACGCCGCTATAGGACTTTAAAACGTTACTGTAAGGATTAAAAACGCCACTATAGTCCATTTTAACACCGTTAGTCCCGTCGTTAAACATATCCTGAGGGTATTCAAAAAATTTCATTTGAGAAGTGGTGGGATCAGCAAAAATTTTCACTTTCAAAATCTATCCCCAATTCCAATTTCATCATTTTGGAACTCTCTCTATTGGATTTCCATCGCCTTCCCCTTTCTCTCTCGGATTTTCCTGTTCAACATCACCACCATTTGGTTGCCTTTTCCTTCCACTCGACGTTGACATCGCTAGCGCAACAGGTCAGTTTTTTTTTTTTTTTTTTTTTTTATCTATTTATGTCATTTTTAATGATTTTTTTTCAGTAAGCCTAATTTGGTTGTTGGGAAAATGAAGGAAAGTATTTGTCGGATTTGGGGGTTGTGTTGATCTGTTCTTTTTCAAACCCCAAAATCTTATCTTTCCAACACCTGACATTGCAAGAAGATTTTTTTATCTTCTCTCCTTTTCTGTTTCCTTTTGTGTGCCATTTTCCCCCAAAATTTCATTTGTAAGAAAAACCCTAACCCATAAGTTATGTAGAAAGGAAACCTGTACATGTTTGATGAAATGTCTCAATGAAGATGGAGATTCCTTTGTTCTCATACTATTATCTATCAACAAAATGTATAATAAATTGTAAAGGTTTTTTTTTTTTTTTTTTTTTTTTTAATGTTCTTTTGGATTAGATTACAGTTGGATTTTTGTTGTAGTTTCACATGTAGAAACATAAAGCTTCTTTCGTTGCTTGGCAAACAACTTGCTACTATGTTTGTCAATTTTAAAATAAATGCTTTGCTGATACGGTAATTGAAATTTTGGTCTTGAAGAAGTTCATTTTTTTTGTGTGAAGGTTGTTGACAGTTGTATATGTGATGACCGTAATTCCATAATTTGTTTTGCCTTTGTTGAGTTTACTGATGAAAGTAGTTTGAAAGTGAGGTGCATAGTTCAATAGTTGGTGGTAATGAATTTTGATGTTTACTTGATTATTTGCTATGTTGTTTCTGTAGAAGGTGCAAGGGCTACTTTTAGAAATTTCATTGGAGTTTGATAATACCTATATCAACAATCAAGTATATTTGCAATGAATATTTAATTTGGTTACATAATTTTTATATTTATTGTCTAATTGCTTTGTATCTTCTTTTGTAAAATTCTTGAATTTATTTTTGCCTTTGGAAGTACAATACGTGATTGAAATTATTTGGATACAAGTTGTAGTAAGATCTTTGGTACACCAATCTTTTTTTCACTGGAACATGTCTCTCCATACTTTCAATTAAAGGTGCATTTTATGCCTTTGTCAAATCTTGTTTCTTTTGGATATAATGTTATATTGAGACATAGTTGTCACGAGTGTTTGTAGATTTCACTTTTTTGGATATAATGTTATATTGAGACATAGTTGTCGCGAGTGTTTGTAGATTTAACTTTTTTGTTCAAAGTCCAATGCTCAAATCTTGTTTCTTTTGGATATAATGTTATATTGAGACATAGTTGTCATGAGTGTTTGTAGACTTAACTTTTTTGTTCACTGAAAATGCCTTATATTTGGAATGCAGAACAAATGTTGTTGAAGGAGTCCAATGCAGAATAGGTGATGCTGCTGAAGGAGAATAGTTTTCAGAGTGAAGAAAGAGATTTGGGTGGATCAGTTTTCTAGTTTATTGATAGGCTTATCAAATTAAGGCTCCAATCATTTAGGAAGAGTTATCTGCTTGTTAGTAGATTATTTTTCAAATGTAATTCTTTGTTATTTGTTTGTGGTTCAGCATATCAAATTATGTGTAATTGGAGACATTGTATTTAGTTAGGAGTACTATTTAATCAATGCAAACTAAAAGAATCATGGAGTACTACAATTCAAAATTCTTATTTCTCAAATTCTTAAAGGCTAAATCACCTAAAAATCAACCAACTTACTCTTATTTAGTGCATTTGGTGTAGTGTATGTTATCTTACATAAAAATGGACTCCACAGATGGAATCCAAAAATTTATGTTAGGCGTAAATACATTAGATGTACAAAAAAATTTCTCAATATTTGCAAGAACTTGATTTGAATAAACCAATTTCTAAAACCAGAAGTGCAAAAGTAAAGAGAAAAATAGGTTCAACGACATTTTTGCGCCTCCTTTCTATTATAGTTATTTATAAAATGAACTTGTACAACTAAAGAAAAGAAATTTGCCAATACTATGCTGATATAAACAAAAGTGCCCAAAAAAAAAAAAAAAAAAAGGAGGAACTTCTATGATTAAAGAATACAAGAGAGTTCAACTTCTAATAAACAAAAATTTTCCCATGCCCCCCCCCCCTCCCCAACAACCCATCTAAGAGCACTCACAGCAGTGGTACTAAAAAGCTATATTGGTATATTTTAGCTCCCCATACACAAAAAACAAGCCCCAGCAGTGGAGCTATAGTTATTTTTTTTAGCTGATTTGCTACAGTGCACATCTATCTATAGATGTGCACTCTAGCTGTGAGCCAAAAAAAAAAAAAAAAATTTATTCTACCGGCTCCTTTTTTTATTCATTCTTTCTCACCGTGCCTCTCTCTATCTCATTCACTCTCCTCTCATCTCTCTCTGAACTCATCTCTCCCATTCACTCTCCGGTCTCTCAAGCTCGTCAACGTCGCCGACCTATGAAGCTCAACTCATCCTCATCTCTCTCATTCACTCTCCGGTCTCCCAAGCTCGTCAACGTCGCCGACCCATGAAGCTCGACTCATCCTCATCCACGACGTCATCGAAGCTCGACGTCACCAAAGCTCCCTTATTCACCGCCACCGATCAACCTCAGACCCACGCCGCCATCCGCCTCAGATCCTCGTCGCCGATCGCCTCAGACCCACGCCACCAACTGCAAGCCACCGCTACCGCCCATCTCTCTATTCTCTTTGCTGTGATTGAGTTTTTTTTTTTTTTTAATTTTTTTTTTATGTATTTTCATATGGGTTTGGTGGCTGTGGTGGTGGTGGTTGATTTTGGCTATGGTAGTGGTGGTGGATGATTTTGATAGTGGGTTTGTGGATTTTGGTTGTGGTGGTGGTGGATGATTTTGGATTTGGCAGTGGGTTTTGTGGATTTTGGCTATGAGTTTTGTGGTTTATGGTTGTGGTTGTGGTTGTGGTTGTAGCAGTGGCAGTGGGTTGTGGTTGTGGTTGTCATGGCTGGTGGTTTGTGGTGACCGGTGGTGATGGTGGTTGTGGTTTTGTTTTTTTTTTTTTTTTTTTTTCTATGTTGTGTTGTGTTAAAGGCATATCTTATGTAATTGGCTAATCCTTTGAAAAAATGCACTTTACTTGTATTTGGGTAGATCTAGGATGTGTTTAATACTTCAAGAAACTTTGTTTCAAGTTCAAGTGTTAAAACCATGCAAGTCTGTCCAAGAATCAAGTGAGAAAGTGCTGAATTTTAAAGTTCGATAGCTGCTCAACACCTCCTCGACACCTGGCTATCTGTCAAGCTCTTCAGCTGATTGTTATCGCAATCTCGATAGCTTTTCGATAGCTGGTCGATCGATCGAGAAAGCTTCTGTCCCCTCGACACATGCTCGACACCTCCTCGATAGCTGTATCTGTTGAAGTTTAAAGCTCGACACCTTCTCGACACCTGCTATCTGTCGAGGTTACGGGAATTCAGATTTCTGATTTTCAGCCCATGCTTATGTATTTGTGTAGGGTTTCTTTTCTCACAACCCTAGACCTATACAAGGCTTATTTTAGAGGCCGTCACATGAGAGAATACAAGGAGAACACATGCAAAAGGTGATCGAAGCCTTATTCTCTTTGAAAGAAGCTACTGCATCTTTTGCGCCTTAGGGTTTTGTAACCAAGTGCTTCTTGATCTTCATTGTTGATGAAGTGAAGAACTTTGCAGCCAACATTCTTCTTCTTCAAGTTGGTGAGTGAGTCACGTATTGGGATTCGTGCAAAGGAGTTAGTTATGTACTGGGATCTGTGCATTAAAAAGGGTGGCGTTCATATATTGAAGAGTTCAGAGGTTCTGAAGCGGTAGAAGGTTTCTGCTGTGAGTTCATCTACGGGGATTGTAGAGTCTAGGGACAAAGGTTTTGTACTAGATCTGAAACTTCTCTTTTCTATAGTGGATTGCTTTTCGGGAATGTTTCCCCCTAGGTTTTTTACTGTGAAACTAGTTTGTTTCATTAGTTTTCCTGGGTCATCATATCTTGTCTTATTTATTTTTCCACTGCATGATTTTGACATGATATTGATGTTTGTTTGTTTTAACAAGTTTTATTGATAATAAATCTATTTAACAACTTGGAGTTAAAACTTGTTAATTCTATTAACCGGGGTCTAAATTTCCCAACAAGTGGTATCAGAGCGGGTACACTCTGATTGGATTAATTTCCTGAGTGTGATCCTTGACCCCCGTTGTCATGGATCGTGGACAATCTCTTTTTATTCCTCCTTTATTTGATGGAACTAATTATGTGTACTGGAAAGTTCGTATGAAAATTTTTTTGCAGGCTCTAGGTGAATAGGTATGGCAAGCTGTTGAAGTTGGCTGGATTAAGCCAAAGGAAGCGCCGGTGGATTAGGATGATGCAACAATCATAGCAGCAAATTTCAACAGTAGGGCCTTGAATGCTTTGTTTTGTGGGGTGACCAATGAGGAATTCAAAAAAATATCATCTACAGAAGTTGCCAAGGAAGTATGGACCATTCTTAAGACTACCTATGAAGGTACCAAGGCAATAAAGATTGTGAAGCTTCAACAACTCACTAGTAGTTTTGAAGAAATAAGGATGGAGGAGGATGAGACCTTTGATGAGTTCTATGCCAAACTCAAGGATATTGTGAATTCTACCTTCAACCTCGGAGAATGTATTGCAGAATCCAAAATTGTTAGAAAAATCCTTAGGTCTTTGCCTAAAAGATTCCATGCCAAGATCACTGCCATTGAAGAAGTGAAGGACATTGATCAAATTCCTTTGACTGAGCTTGTAGGGAACCTTCAAACCTATGAGATGGGATTAGGCTTAATTGGAAAAAGTAGAAAGAGTAAAAACTTGGCTCTTAAGGGTATAAAGGAAGAGATTGAGGACTCTGAAGATGAAGATGAAAGTGAAAATGAAGATGATGATGAGGATGAGAATCTAACCTTCATAACTGATGAGATTATCAAGCTTCTTCAGTTTAGGAAAAAGGATAAGAGTAAACCTCCTAGGAAATCTAAATCCTTTAGGAAGGACAAGAATGAGAAACCCTTCATCCAATGCCATGAGTGCAAAGGTTTTGGTCATATGAGGATAGAGTGCCCAAACTACCTCATGAAGGAAAAGACCAAAGAGTCAAAAGATAAAAGGTTGGTTGCTACTTGGAGTGCTACTGAGAATGACTCTTCTGATGAGTATGTGGATGAATGTATTCACGTTATGGCTTTTGCTGCCTCAATCGATAAGGTGATTGTGGAAAGTGCTAGTGACAGTGAGGACTCTTCTGATGATGAAGCACCCAAGAAGATGACCCTTCAGGAAGCCTATGATAAGCTATGCACTAAATTCATAAAATTTGAAAAGACCTCTCATCTTTGTAGAAAAAAGTTTAATGAGGTAAAAACTGAAAAGGCTGATCTGTTAGTCAAACTAGATGAGACTACAAGGTTAGTTGAGATTCTTGTTGTGGAGAACACCTCATTAGAAGAGAAGGTCAAGAATCTTGAAGTTGAGCTTAGTCAAGCTAGAACTTAAATAGAGAGGATGTCTAGTGCAAAGCTTGATGAGGTATTGAGTGCTCAAAAGCCTAGGTCTGATAAGACTGGCTTAGGATATGATGTTTCCTCCGGCCCCTCCTCTTCCATGGCTTTTGGACCAAGGACTGTCTTTGTGCTCCAATCTAAGAAAGGTGATAAAGGTATGAAATCCAAGACTGATTTGGTTAATTCTAAATCCTTTGTTAGACCTCATGTTTGTCACCATTGTAGTGTTCCTGGACACATTCGTCCTAATTGCTTTAAGTTGTATCCTCAAAAGCAAGTGTCCAAACGGTCACAGGTTTTCTCTCAAGGACCTACACCTTTGTTTGGAGAGTTATTAAAAGTCTTGAGCTTTTTAACTCAATTTCAGGAGAATTTTAATTCTTCTACGTCCTTTAGTAGACATACTAGGACATGTGTCTTTTCATCTTCACAGCCAAAGACTCGTGCTGTGTGGGTGAGAAAGGAGCCTAAGACTTAATTGTCTTTTCTGTTTGTCCTCTGCTTTAATTCTTTCTATCTAAAGTAGGACTTTCTTTGCTTGATTTCTTATCTGCTTTTGGAATCATGCTTTCATGCATCTACACCTTTCTATCATGCCTTCATGCATATGCATCTTTCTTTCATGCTTTCATGTTGTTTGTCTGTTTTTGTCTGGTTGTTTAGTCTTTATTTTATTTGTTTTTCAAAATAAAAAGGAAAAATTAGAAAAATACAAAAATAGTGTGTGTTTTGTGTACATTGGTACCTGTGTACCTTGGATGGCCATTGAAACAAAGTCTTCTAAATTTTGTATCTTTTGTAACTTAGATGAGCATCTCTATGCACAACAAAACAAGTGAGCTTTGTGGCTCTTGTTTGTGATGAGTAAGATTAAGTTATCTCTTGTACTTAACACTCGTATCACTCTTTTTGAAGGGAAGGACTAAAAAATCCTGAGAGAAAGGCATTAATAACCATCTCACCATTGTTGCCCGCCAATCATAATATGACACCTGTATGCTTCGGCATAGCAAAAGTGCAGTGTCAATGACATTTGTGTGCTTAGGCATAGCAAAATTGGAATGTCAAATATCATTGGGTATTTCTTTTCTCTCTCTAATATGTCCATGCATGATATGCTTAAAAGAAAAATATGCAAAGAAAAATCAAAAGCAAAAAGATCAAAAATGCTTTAAAAATGATTGCAAGCATGTATTCTAGGAGATGTGGAAGTTATAGGATGTACCTTGAAGGTGATAGTCCCCATCAAGCAGTTATGATTGTGTGTGAGTTAAAATGATTTTCTCATATCTCAAATCGTCATAACATGTATACACTTATGCAATCTTGCGATGTTTTCCACACACAACACGCAATATTCTTTGCTATTCTTGATACATGTGCAGGTATAATGTGATTTGGCCATCATAAGGTTTTACATGTGTTAATGTATGCTTACTAAACTGTTTTAACTTGTTTTTGAAATATAAAATTGGTTAGACCTGTTTAGTGTGTGTGTGTGTTTTGGGATCTATGTGTATAACATTTTTCTTGTTGAGAGATTTGTTTTTCACATGTTTTGCATCCTTCTATTATCTTGTCATCCATAGCATCTTGTTTCATTACATTCATGCATTTATATGGATTTCTTGTGCCCCCTTGATCATCCTTGATCATCTTTATGTTTCTTGGGTGAAGCTTTATAGCTTATTGTACCCTTTGTCAATCATGATAAAAAGGGGGAGAAATTGTGGAGAATATGTGGTTTCTTTCTAAGATTCTACATGTTAGGGGGAGAAATACATTCCTTGTAAGGGGGAGATGTGTTTCATCTTGTTAGGGGGAGTGCTTACTTCCTTCTTCTTGTACACCGGTCTTGTGACCATGTTTACATACATTGTGCTTATCTTTGATGATGTATGTCTTCTTCACCTATCCTTACATGTGTTGTTTCTTTTCTATCTTTATACACATGTTTCTACTTGCATACAATCTATTATTTCTGTTTCACACAAAGATACCTTGATGAGTTTTGTTTAAAGTGTTTCAGAAATACAGGTTGTCAAAGTCTACTTGCCATAGACTCTCTTCTTGCAAAGTTTTTCAAGAGTTTGTGTTAGGATAGATTTTATTGTATTCAACAAGTGAATATGAGTTAAGTGATTTATGACTTTTCTCATATGTTCATTTGTTTGTTGTGGTTTTGTCACGGATTGCCAAAGGGGGAGATTTTTAAGGACATATTTTATGTAATTGGCTAATCCTTTGACAAAACGCACTTTACTTGTATTTGGGTAGATCTAGGATGTGTTTAATACTTCAAGAAACTTTGTTTCAAGTTCAAGTGTTAAAGCCATGCAAGTCTGTCCAAGAATCAAGTGAGAAAGTGCTGAATTTTAAAGCTCGATAGCTACCCGACACCTCCTCGACACCTGGCTATCTGTCGAGCTCTTCAGCTGATTCTTATCGCAATCTCGATAGCTTCTCGATAGTTGGTCGATCGATCGAGAAAGCTTCTGTCCCCTCGACACCTCCTCAACACCTCCTCGATAGCTGTATCTGTTGAAGTTTAAAGCTCGACACCTGCTCGACACCTTCTCGACACCTGCTATTTGTCGAGGTTACGGGAATTCAGATTTCTGATTTTCAGCCCATGCTTATGTATTTGTATAAGGTTTCTTTTCTCACAACCCTAGACCTATATAAGGCTTATTTTAGAGGCCGTCACATGAGAGAATACAAGGAGAACATATGCAAAAGGTGATCGAAGCCTTATTCTCTCTGAAAGAAGCTACTGCATCTTTTGCACCTTAGGGTTTTGTAACCAAGTGCTTCTTGATCTTCGTTGTTGATGAAGTGAAGAACTTTGCAGCCAACATTCTTCTTCTTCAAAGTTGGTGAGTGAGTCACGTATTGGGATTCGTGCAAAGGAGTTAGTCACGTACTGGGATCCGTGCATTAAAAAGGGTGGCGTTCATATATTGAAAAGTTCAGAGGTTCTGAAGCGGTAGAAGGTTTCTGCTGTGAGTTCATCTACGGGGATTGTAGAGTCTAGGGACAAAGGTTTTGTACTAGATCTGAAACTTCTCTTTTCTATAGTGGATTGCTTTTTGGTAAGGTTTCCCCCCAAGTTTTTTACTGTGAAACTAGTTTGTTTCTTTGGTTTTCCTAGGTCATTATATATTGTCTTATTTATTTTTCCGCTGCATGATTTTGACATGATATTGATGTTTGTTTGTTTTAACAAGTTTTATTGATAATAAATCTATTTAACAACTTGGAGTTAAAACTTGTTAATTCTATCAACCGGGGTCTAAATTTCCCAACATGTTGTGGTTGCCAAAGTAGAGTGGTGGTTGTGGCCGGTGGTGGTGGTGGTGGTTGTGGGTGTAGTTGTGGCTGTGGCTGATGGTAGAGGTGGTGGTGGTTGGTGCTGTGGATGTTTTTTTGGGTAATGGGATATATTATTTTATTGTAAGAGATATATTATTTTATTGTGTTAAAAGCTAAAATAGATCCATTGCTGTAGCATGTGTGTAGGTAAAATAGATAAAGTAACTTTTATTGGTGCCAAATAGCTAAAATTATAGATCCACTGTTGTGGATGCTCTAAGGTTCAGATTGACCTCATCATTGTCTTCTATAATTAAATCTTAGTGTCCTAATTTGGGCTTCAACTCCAGCAACTTTACTTTTTCTATCACCATTGCTTCAACTTAGCCTTGAGCCCTCAACCTTCATTCATGGTGTAACTACAAATATGCTAATTTGGACTTCAATGATAATTATCTCTGCAAGTAAAAATTTATGATTATTAGTAATTAAAAAAAATGGCACTTGGTTGCTGGAATTAAAAAGAGATGCTTATGCATTGGCTCACGTGCTTCTTGTTCTAATTGTGATCCTCTCATCATGAATAAGATGAGCATGGAGCACTAGAGTAGAAAGCCAAAGAGCAACCAATGAAAGGCAATCAATACATTTACAATTGATTTCACATCCAATTTCTCTGCTATCAAATAGAGGCTAGTACTAATATATAGGTATAATTCTTTCATAAATAATAATATCATCTTAAGTTTCACCAATAACAAAGTTAGATATTATTAGAGCATTCTTATCAAGAGTGTTATAAATGTTAAAATGCTATTTTAGCATTTATAACCACAAAACCTACTCCATCAAAGATGTCATATGCTAAAAAATTTGACATCTTGCTATAGTGAGCTCTCATTTTTAAAATGAGAGCTCACTGTAGGAAGATGTTATAATTTTTTACTAATATTTTTTATTCTCTCTCTCCTTATACTCAGGCTCAGACTCACTCTGTCCTCTTTCTCACTCTCACTCTCTCTATCTTTTCTCTCTTTCTCTCTGCCTCTCTACCTCCCCGTCTCCCTCTTTCTCACTGAGCTAGGATCTGACTCCGGTCTCTCTATGTCTCCCTCTTTCTCACTGAGCTACAGTTTGACTCTGGCAACCAATGTGGATAGTGGTTCGACAAAACCGATGAAGAAGATGAGGTCGAGTTTGTGGTTCAAAGGTCTTCGCTGTTGATCGGGGTGGTCGGGTTGCGGTGGTTCGACGAGCGTGGCTGGGTTTCGACAAGTGTGGCTAGGTTTGGGTGGGTTTTGTGATTTGATTTTGGGTGAGAAATTTCAAAAAATATGCTCCTTCTGATTTTGGGTCCATGATTTCTAACATGGGTTTGTGATTTGTGGTGGTATTGGGTTTGATTGGTGGTTTTGATGTTGGTTTGTTGAGTTTTTTATTTGGTTTTGGGTGGTGGGGGTCCCGATTTGCAGAGGTTGTGGGTGCCGCTAATGAAGGTGGCTATGGCTGTGCTGTGGTGGTTTGTGGTTGGGTTTGTATGGTGGGTTTGTGGTGGTTGTTTGTAGTTTTTGAGTTCTACGCATGGAAGCTATTGGTAATGTGGTGGTTGTTGGTTGTTAGGTGTGATGGTTGTTGGGTTTTGTTATACTGGTGGTGGTGGCTAGTAAGATTGTTGGGATGAGAAGAGAGAGAAAGAGAGGGAGGAAGAATAAAAAAATAATAAAGAAAGAATATTCAAATAGTGTGGTAAAAAAATAGAAGTTTTGATGAAGCGTCTATTGTAAAGTGAAGTGTTAAAAGAGATAAAGTAAGTTTTTGAGTTGTTAAATGCTAAAATTTTTAAGACTCTTGATGAGATTGCTCTTAAGCACCTATAATTTCATGAAAATGGTGATTACAACTTAAATTTGGCATCAAGGTTTTGCAACTGAGCATCTATTTTATTGAATCAAAAATAGTAATTGAGCACCAATTTCAAAATGTCATTCCCCTTCATTGAAGCACAAATAACAATTGAGCACCAATTTGGCAATTTTAGAATGCCACTCCCCATCACATAAATTCAAAGCTAAAGTCCAACAAACCAAGTAACCAGGCAAAATTTTCTAAAAGCCTTATGAATACCAAAATTTTCTTGAAAGCGTGCATGCTAAATCGCTGATGATATGCAAAATTTAACACAAAACATGAGAGACGAATTTCTAAGTTTTCAATAATAAACAAAAAATGAAAAAAGCATAATGAAATTTGAAGAAGAAGAGAGAGTGAAATGAAAGATGACTTGGTTGAGGAAGTTGACGGTGAGATCAATTTGCTTGTTAGAGAGAACAAAATCGAGGTAGTTTTCCAAGGACATCTTCTCAGTCCTCATTTTCACTTTCAAGCTCAATCCCTTTTTGCTCTAAAACTCAATTTCCAATTTCTTCTGTTCCTATTTCGAGGATTTTGATTTGATTTTGGAAAGAGCTACAAGAAAGTGAAAAAGCCAATGAGACCATGGCTGTGTCGGCTAGGAGAAAGTTACAAGAAAGTGATTTTCATTTTTATGTTTAAGTGGAGAAATGAAATATAAGAAAGAAGCAGGTGGATTGAAATTTGAAATTTGAAATTGAGGTGGGCCCAAAAACTTTTGAAACTAGTCAGCAACTGTTGAAAACAGTTGGCTAACGGGAATGTTAACGGGAAGACCAGCATTTAGCTATTGTTGATGAGTTGGAACATTTAAATAATGTCAGCATTTTTATCTTGCATGTTTTGTTCTTATTGGTTGGGACTACAAGGTCAGCAAGGTGACTTGTAGTCCGAGACTAGGTAAGAATTTCCCTTATCAAAGATATTAAAAACAAAGAGAGATATCAGCAAAGCAAAAAAAAAAAAAAAAACAAAGAGAGAGATAGAGATGCTACGGAAGGGAAGATTTCATTATATTCAGATTTTTTTTTTCTTTTTGTATTTAAAGAAATCCTGATTTTCATGGGATTGATTTATTTTTTATCCTTGTTTAGCTTATTTGGGAGTTTGTTATAGATTTTTTGGTGTTTGGAATTGGAGGATTTTTGTTAGGCTTTGTGTTGTATTGTTGATAGGCTTGGGGGTAATGTGGGTATCTATGGGTGTCAAGTGTACACGTGTATGTAATTGTGCAAGGGCGTGTGTTGTGTAGGGGGTACGTGTGTATGTGTGCAAGGCTGTGCGTGTTAGCATGCAAGTGGGTGCGTGTGAGCATGCAAAAGGGTGTGTGTGTGTGTGTGCGCTCAATTAAGCAATAGCAATTAGTTAAGCTGAGCCAGACTGTTATTGTTGGCTGTCAGTTAGTTAGGCCAGGGTGTTAGGTAGTTAGTTAGTTAGTTAGGGATGGAGTGCTTATATGGGAAAGGAAGATATTGTACAAGGCATTCAAATAAGAATATACACTACTTTTGTCTCTCTACTCTTCTCTTCATCCTTGCCTTCCTTCTCTCAATTCTTGAACTATTTCTCTTTTCCATTGAATCGGTTAGAGTCTTATCAATTGGTATCAGAGCCAATTTCTATAACCATGATAGAAACTCGATTCATAGATGCTCTCACAGAAAAATGTAATGCTCTATCTAAGACTACTGAGCAACATGACACTGAATTCCAAATTTTGCATCAGAAGATGGATGCCATGACATCCATGTTGCAGACCTTATTTGAGACAATTCAAAACCTCACTGAAGTTGGGAATAGATGGCAATCCAGGCCCAATTCTCCAATAAGGGCTTTATCTCCAAGGGTACAAGGACACCAAGAATCAGTTTTAACCACTAAAACTGTGAAGCTGGATTTTCCAAGGTTTAAAGGGGAGAATCCCTTGGGTTGGGTGTATAAAGCTCAACAATTCTTCCAATTGTACAATTTACCACTCAATTAGAGGATCTTGTTGGCTTCTTATCATATGGAGGATGAGCTTTAGTCTGGTTTCAGGATGTTGAGGATGCAAGGCAATTCACTAGCTGGGAAGCATTAGTCAGGACTTTGCATATCAGATTTGGCACTTCAGCCTATGATGACCCCATGTTAGCTTTGTCAAAATTGAGCAGGTCAGCTCAGTGGCTCAGTATAAAGGGAAATTTAAGGCTTTATCCAATCGCATCAAGGAACTTCCAGACAAGTTAAACTTTCTTGCTTCTTGAGTGGCTTGAAAGAGGAGATTAGGCTTCCTGCAAAGATGTTCAACCCTCTAAATCTTAGTGCTGCATTTGGCTTAGCTAAGATTCAAGAAGAGTACCTCAGTGCTAGAGAGGTACTAAGTCATAGGGTGAAGCTCAAATATCAAATCCTTCAATTCTTGGCCCTCCACCAACCAAGAATGACTTCAAGTCTTCTAAACCACCATTTCAGAAGGTTCCAGTTGCTCAGATTGAGGATAGAAGAAGGAAAGGGCTGTGTTTTTACTATGAAGAGAAGTGGGTTGTTGGGCATAAGTGCAAGACTCCCAAGTTTTTTTTGATGGAAGGGGTGCAGGCTTTTGTGCCTGAGGTGGAGGTCAATTCTGAGGAGATTCAAGTAGAGGAGTGCGTTAGCTCTAAGTCATCTTCTGATTTGATCAATTCTGTTGCTGAAATCACTTTGTATGCCCTGTTAGGCAGTCCATCTCCAGGCATAATGAGAGTGCTTGGAAGGATAAATCATCAAGAGTTGGTGATCCTAATTGATACGGGTAGCACTCATAATTTCTTGGACACATCCATTTGGGTGCTGTTGAAACTACCTATATTTATTAAGGATAGTTTTGAGGTCAAGATTGCCAATGGTGCAATGGTGCAGACTAAGAGAGCTTGCCATGCAGTCCAACTTAAGCTTCAAGGGCAGACATTTATCATGGACCTTAATGTATTGCCTTTAGGTGGTTGTGATGTTGTATTAAGAACCCAGTGGTTGTACACCTTAGGCCTGATACAGTGGGACTTTCAGCACCTCACTATGGAGTTTGTCTTAGATGGTAAGCCAGTTCTACTCAAGGGATTACAACCCTCTAGCCATGACTTCTAGGATTCTATGAAGTTCTTCAAACCTGCACTAAAAAGGGGATTATGTTTCCAAGTTCTTTCCCCAAACCCTTCCTTAGTTTCATAACAGATTCAGCCAGAGATTGATGACCTTTTGACTGAATTCAGTTCAGTCTTTGCTGTTCCATCTGGTTTGCCACCCTTGAGAGGTCATGAGCATCAGATTTTGCTCAAGGAAGGTACTTAAGCCATCATTGAAAGGCCTTACAGGTACCCTTATTACCAAAAGTTTGAAATTTAAAAAATTGTTCATGAATTACTAGAGGCTGGTTCCATTAGGGCTAGCCATAGTCCTTTCTCTTCACCGGTGTTGTTGGTGAGAAAGGCAGATGGTAGTTGGTGCATGTGTATAGATTATAGGTCCCTTAACAAGGCTACAATCAAGGATAGGTACCCTATTCCTATGGTGGATGAATTGTTGGATGAACTCCATGGTTCTTCCATTTTTTCTAAGCTAGACCTTAGATTAGGATACTACCAAATCAAAATGAAGGAGGACATAAAGAAAACTGACTTTAGAACCCATAAGGGGCATTATGAATTTTTGGTTATGCCATTTGGCTTGACAAATGCTCCTTCAACCTTTCAATCCCTCATGAATCATATTTTTAAACCTTACTTAAGGAAATTTGTTCTTGTCTTCTTTGATGATATTTTGGTGTTTAGTAAGGATTTGTCATCTCACTTGTGTCATTTGAGGGTGGTGCTTAGTGTGTTGCTTGACAACAAATTATATGCCAAAAGAAGCAAGTGTGTTTTTGGATGTGTGGAAGTGGAGTACCTAGGGCATTTGATTTCTGGTCAGGGTGTTAGAACTGACCCAAGGAAGACTGAGGCTATGTTGCAATGGCCTATTCCCACCTCTATTAAAGCATTGAGAGGGTTCTTGGGGTTGACAGGTTACTATAGAAAATTTGTAAAGGATTATGGGTTAATTGCACTTATAGCCCTACTTAAGAAGGATTCTTTCCATTGGTCTGCTCAAGCTGACTTGGCTTTCAACACTCTCAAGCAGGCTATGTCACAACCACCAATGCTTGCCTTACCTGACTTTACTTAGCATTTTGTTATTGAGTATGATGCCTAAGATACTGGTTTGGGAGCTGTCCTCATGCAGAACCATAGGGCATTGGCTTTCCACAGCCAAGCTCTTAAGGGCAGGAGCTTGCTTTTGTCAACATATGAGAAGGAATTACTGGCATTAGTCACAGCTGTGAAGAAATGTAGGCCATACTTGGTGGGAAGGCCCTTTGTGATCAAGACTGATTAACAAAGTCTCAAATTTCTCTTGGAGCAACGGTTTGGGACACCTGCTTAGCAAAAATGGTTCACCAAATTGCTTGGTTACTCTTTCATAGTTGAATACAAGAAGGACAAGGAGAATAAGGCAGCTGATGCCTTATCTAGAAAGGGAGAAGGCTCTAATGTGCAAGCAGGAGCTGCTCTTGTTCAATCTTCAGGGGATGTTCTTGCTCAGGATGGTTCCTTATTCCTTATTTCCTTTCCCTACCCTGCTTGGTTGACCATTTTGAAGGATAGCTATAAAGAGGGTGATGAATATAAGCAGCTTATTTCTTCCCTTTCTGGCAGTCCTTCCAGTCCCACTAACTTCTCTCTGTAGAATGGCCTATTCTTTATAGGGATAGGGTATTTTTAAGCTCCCCCTCTCTGTTGAAGTCCTTGGTTCTTCAGCATGTGCATGACAGTCCTATTGGTGGTCATTCTGGTTACTTGAAGACTTTATATAGGGTGAAGCAAGATTTCTTTTGGAAGGGAATGAAATCTAATGTCAAGAGACATGTGAAGCACTGTGAGGTGTGCCAAAGGATTAAGGTAGAGACTACCAGACCAGGGGGTTTGTTACAACCCTTGCCAATTCCTTCCAAGCCTTGGACTGATATTAGTTTGGATTTTGTAGATAGTCTTCCTAAATCCCATGGTTTTGAGGTCATTATGGTGGTAGTGGATAGGTTGACAAAATATGTCCACCTCATGCCTCTTTCTCATCCATACATAGCTGCTAAGGTGCCTGCTGTGTTCATGAAGGATATTTTTTAGACTTCATGGCATGCCTCAATCCATTGTTAGTGACAGAGATGCTGTGTTTACTTCCAAGTTTTGGCAGGAGATCTTCAGGCTTTAGGGTAGCAACCTGACCATGTCTTCAGCCTACTATCCTTAAACAGATGGTCAAACTGAGGTGGTTAACAGGAGCTTAGAACAGTACCTTCAAGCCTTTTTCAGTGACAAGCCTCACACTTGGGTTGATTGGTTACATTTGGTAGAGTTTTGGTTCAACGCCAATTACCACACTTCTACCAAATTCACTCCTTATGAAGCCTTGTATGGTTTCCCTCCACCTAGGCAAATGGATTATGTCCCTGGCACCACCAAGGTTGATGCAATGGATCACCTTCTTAGGACTAGGTCTAAAGTCTTGTCCTTACTTAAACATAATCTGTTTGCTACTCAATCCAGAATGAAGCTCCAGGCTGATCAGCATAGGCTTGATAAGTCCTTTGATGTTGGGAAATGGGTTTATTTGAGGCTCCAGCCTTATAGACAACTTACCTTGAGGTCCAAAGGTTTCAACAAGTTCTCCCCTAGATACTATGGTCCATTTCAAGTTTTGCAGAAGCTAGGGCATGTTGCTTACAAGTTGGCCTTGCCCTCAGATTGTCTCCTTCATCCAATCTTCCATGTTTCTTGCCTTAAGAAGCATTTGGGGACCTATATCATTCCTATTCCCACTCTACCTCCTGTTGATTCTGATGGCTCTTTGCATCCTAAACCTATTGCTATACTGCAGACCAGAACTAAACAACTTCGAACCAGGTTAATTACTGAAGTCTTGGTTCAATGGCAAGGGCAAGATCAAGAACATGCTACTTGGGAGTCTCTCTATGCCTTGCAGCATCAATTTGCTCACCTTATGGGCAAGGTGCTTTGATTGGGGGGGTATTGTTAGGCTTTGTGCTGTATTGTTGATAGGCTTGGGGGTAATGTGGGCATCTGTGGGTGTCCAAGTATACAAGTGTATGTAATTGTGCAAGGGTGTGTGTTGTGCAGGGGGTATGCCTGTATGTGTGCAAGGCTATGCATGTGAGCATGCCAATGGGTGCGTGTGAGCATGCAAGAGGGTGCGTGTGTGTGTGTGCTCAGTTAAGCAGTAGCAATTAGTTAAGCTAAGCTGGATTGTTATTGTTGGCTATCAGTTGGTTAGGCCAGGGTGTCAGGTAGTTAGTTAGTTAGTTAGGGATGGAGTGCTTATATGGGAAAGGAAGATATTGTACAGGGCATTCAGATAAGAATATACACCACTTTTGTCTCTCTACTCTTCTCTTCATCCTTGCCTTCCTTCTCTCAATTCTAGAACTATTTCTCTTTTCCATTGAATCGGTTAGAGTCTTATCAATTTTATCCTGCAAATATATATATATATATATATATATATTGGAGAAGTTATCGATGCTAATAGATGCTATTATTTTTTGGGTCTTTGTATCAAAAGATGGATTTTATTTTATTCTATTTTTTAGATTTTATTTTATTTTATTTTATTTTTTGGAGGTTTTCTTAGGGAAATTTAATATTTAAATGAGAGCAAAGTAAATTTTAATAGTGACTTAACCAATTATGTTTTCATCAAAATTCTAGGGGACCCAATCGGCTTTTTTTTTTTTTTTTTAATATAATTTCCATGTAATCTACCTGTTTGATACCACTGCAAATTAAGTTTTCAAAAAGCTAGGGGGCCACGGCCCCCTAACTCCACCCCTGAAAAAACACTACTTTAAGAAGAGCTTTTAAACCTTTCCAAATACTATTACTATGGCCTCTTTTGAGTCATTGTACAATTTTTTTATAATAACACAAAGGTTAAAATGCAAAACTGACCCTCTAACTTTCTTTAGATTTTATTTCAGCCCTCTAACTTTACTTTCGTTCATTTTAATCCTCTAAGTTTCAGATTTATTCAATTAAGGCATTTCCGTTAACTTTTGTTAAAATTTTTGAAAAAAAAATCTGGAAAATATTTTTCAATCCTTAATTGAATTTTTTTAATTTAAAAAATTTGAAGAAAAATTTATAAAATTGAAAAATTAACCATAACATATAACAAAAGTTGATGAAAAAGCCTTAATTGAATAAACTTGAAAGATAGAGGACTGAAATGAACAAAAGTAAAGTTAGAGGACTTAAATGAAATTTGAAGAAATTTAGAAGGCCAATTTAGCATTTTACCCTAACACAAAATAACTCCGCTAAAAGTGTAAAACAATTCACCATTTAATGAAGTAAACGTAAGACATAGTAACATCATTGAATCGAACAGACTGTTTGAACAGGATCTCCTTCGTCTGAATTTGAGCCACTTTCCACAAAACCAAGCATGCCCAGATCGTAAAAACCAATGAAATTCACAACCTAGGATTCAAAGGCAATAAATTTCACAGCTGCTTTACAACCGTAAATACCTTAGACATGTCCTTGAACATCTGCTTCATCTTCTGAAACACATCATCACCATTCATGTCCTCCAGTCTCTTCGTTACTCTACAGTTTTTGCATGCAAAACACTGTATCACAGAGTGAGAAGGAGGTAAAAGCATATAAGTTAAATTCCAAAAGAGTAATTTAGTGTAGCACTCTACTTCTTATAACTTAGTACTCTTTTGGTAATAAAACTCACAAATGTTTTTTTTTTAGATAGTAAGATTATCTTTTTTCTTTTTGAGGTAAAGAGAAAAATTAGCAAATATTCTCTTCACTTGGAAAAATCTACTGCCTTCTTCTTGTGGTTGTTTTAATGCCTTGGGGCTTGAGGTTAAACCATAAAGTTAAATCTTGTATCACACTCATTATTGCACACACTTTCTTTGAAATTGGGTTTTGAGAGTGTATGTAATAACGAGTGTGTGATAATCATTACTTTATAACAAATTTAAAAAAAATAAAATAAAATAAAATAACAAATACTAATGTTTATGCAAAATCTATAAAACTATTTTCAGGCATTCTCTAAAGTTTACATTATATGCTATATAAATTGGTATGAGCTCTAGAATGTCTCAAGAGTTTCTTGCTAAACATAAACTATTGCCCAACCTTTAGGAGTCCTTGTTGTTTCTTCTTATCATTTCTACCAGTTATCTTATCTTTATTTGAGTAGTCCTAGTTATCTAGTTATCTTCTTCTATAAAAAAAAATATATATATATATATATATATATATATAGTTATCTTCTTATCTTATTTTTATTTGATATTTGAATATTTCAATAGTTATCTAATTATCTTATCTAGGAGATTGTTGATGGCATTAGGCTTGGTCTTGCTAGTGTACCGTGGTTTGTCTTCCACCCAAAGGAAGTCTTTTATATAATTCCATCTCCGTTCCTATCAATAGGATTTACCAATTTCTTAAGGTTGCGCAATGGAAGGTTCTCATAGATGTTGGTGGCCGAGTTTTAAAAAAAAAATATTATATACGAGTTTCAGTTGATGGGTATTTCTCAGCAAGAAACTGGTTTTGACCTCTTCAACCACCCCATTCGTTGAGTATTGTTTTAGGACAGTATATAAAGCTTGATGCACAACCAACATAAACGTTGAGCATGTTCGGGAAGGAGATATTTTGGCCATGCAAGGAGAGGCCATGACTACACAAGCAGCTTGAAAGACTGCATTCCAAGTCTCGGCGGTTGTCAACAATGGCAGAAATATAGCAGCGGAAACGTTTTCATGGATGACGGAGAGGAAGTGGAGATGAGATGGAGAGGGTGGGAAATGGAGTTTAGGGAGATTTTATGGTGGAATAGTAGGGGAATCAGCAAACTATATACGAAGTATCGGCTAGTTCACAAGTTTTGAATGGATATTTTGCTTTTAAGCCAAAAGTTGATCATAGATCGATAAAATGACTTTCATAAGTGTTGGAGACTCTATGGAAACTCAATTATAAAGAAACTTTTTTTTTTTATGAAAAGAAAAGGGGCTTATATGACACAATATCATTGTCTTAACCTACTTAAACCCGAATTCTATGGCGTGGGACCACCAAAACTGCTTGGGGCTATCCACGTGAGCACAGCATTTTAAACTGAAGTATCATGACTCAAACCATAACCCTTAAACTCGCAAGGGTGATGGTTCAAGGGTCTCCTACCTCTCCTACCATCAGGCTGCCACCCTTCGGTGGTCAATCGTAAAGATGCTTCAAAGAGAATAAGTATCAGCCGCACATGATTATCCCAATTTTTTGGAGCTGAAACTTCTGAAATAGCTAGACAAACTCTAAAGAACACTTGATTATCTTAACTATTTGAAAATGCGTTCGTTGGGAAAATTCACTATTACAATAATTTCCACGTGTTAATTGAACAATCTGTTGAGCGTTTAGTAAATTTTATTATTAATTGAACAATCTATTGAGCGTTTGGTAAATTTTATTATCTATGTTGTTTACATTAACACTGAGCATTTGGTCAAAATGGTTATAGAACCAAATAATGAGCCTCTTTTATCTTTCTTAAAGAAAGTTTGGTTTAAAACATGTTCGAGTCCATCTTGCTCCAATTCATAACGTGGCAATTTAAATAACCAGCATTACAAGAGAGGTCCCTTCACAATTACCAGAGAGGTCTTGTCTGCCTGCAATAGATGGTAATGGTATCTATGTTTGAATTACAAGTCTTTAACATTTTTTGCAAAGTTATCAATTATATATTTTTATATGTAATTTCTAGAAATAGAAAAATATCAGAACACATCTATTTGAGTTTTGTGTAAATATAAATCTGAATCATGGACCTATTTAAAATGATCCAGCTCACTCTCTAGGGGGGATTCTATTGGGGGAATGGGTTGAAGCATTGCACACATTTTCTTGCACAGTTGATCATTTCCAATACGTGCAGACAAGTAGCAGAAGAGCCCTAAGACAAGCAACAAGAAACTCTCAAAAATTAAAGCATTTCATTCATATACCCATGAATATCACCCAAAGCCAGCTCCTATCTCCCCCATGACTTGAGCAGGGCTGCCTCGGCCCAATTCACTCCCAATTGTGGTTGCTCAACCACCTTACCAGTTCAATTTACTAATTAGTGTGAACGACAATATTTACAGACTAGATAACACATAGATGTATAAAATAGGAGACGGGAAAAATCTAATCAAAGATTTGAGAACGCATTTGTAAGCTAAGCACGTAAAGTTACAAAGATATAACTCAACCCCTGGAACAGAAAAGAGGCAACGCCAATTTCTTGTTCACTAACTCAAACAAATCAATATGTTCCATCTAAACCCAAAACTACAATCAAGGGAACAAAACATCACGGTGCTATCATTACAAACTGTATATCAAGTGTGACTGGTACAAAAATTCTGCTTACAAGTCCCTTCTTGCCGCAACATTTGAATGTGACTGTTTTATACATCTACCTTAAAGCAATTGAAACCTGGAAAAAACTCTTAATCAGTAAACAAATTTTCTTATGATGTTGGCCAAGAATATAAGTCGTAGCACAGCCATTGCAAGATCAATTACTTTCAAGTGTACAACCACACAAACAAGCCAAATTGAGTTTCCTTCACATTCCTTCATGTTTCATCATTCTTGTTAGTGAAATAAACATAACTACATAGTACGAAGGAACACAATGACCAAGTACAGAGATACAACACCAAAAAGCAAAAAGAAAACCTTGCAGAACTAAGAGTTGCAAAAATTATGACCAAGTACTCAGATATTCTCAAATTTGTGGCCATTCCTTCCCTTACAAAGGCCACGTGAAGCACAAAAGCCTTTTTAGACAAACCAAGCCCCCCAAATCAAAGACAACCATGGAACAAAATTCCATAACTACCACCCCAAAGCAGCAAAAGAGACCCAAAGGTCTCTCCATCATCTTTTAGACATGCAATAATAACTAGTAAACACTGTTCCCTTTTAATTTGACTCTAATATAAGAAATTATGCTTCAAGCAATCAACTAGCAGGCCATGAACCCACGACTTTACCCACTATCTTGAATTCAAGATCATCTTGGTAAAGTTAATACATAAATGAGGTCTGCCCTCCATGCTGCGTTAATTGATAACCACAACAAAAGGCATCAGTGGTTAATTTTATTTCAATGTTGGGTGGATATTCTTACTACAACAATTATCAATTGACTGAAAAATCTCATGATTCAAGTAATGTTTGACATCATGGAAACATTTGAACAAAAGAAAATGTTGTGAAATTCATGCAAAACAATAGAAGGCAAGCAAGACAATGTACAAATTAACTTGGTTTGGCAAACTCTTTGCCTATTATTGATACATAGAAAGATGTATATGCAATCTTTTCAATATAAGAATTTTACAAAATAATGTGATTTATGTAAAGGTTGCTCTTTGAATAGAAAAAATATATAGTAATAATACATGAGAATCAGTCCTCAAACGCAAATTTGACTAGAAACATGCATTGCATGTTTAGGATTAAGATAACTCTACCCATATTAGATATCAAATTAAAACAATTACAATAAATGATTACAACTAAACTACTTTTATAAAGAAAAATGTATATTTTTTAAGCCATAACATAATGTTACATATTTTACCACAATGAAATTAGAGTTTCAATTTACAACCTTCATAATTTAATGTATCATTATGGTTGCAATATTTGCGTACAGAAGTCACCTAATGCAGCATCTAATTATCAATTTTTTAGAGCAAATTCAGAACACGTTTTCAAATCATAGTTGTGTTAGAAACATGAAGCTCTTAACTACCATAATCAACAGAAGAACATAATCAACAGGCACTGAAACATCTATTTAAGTAGAGCTGGTGAGTGACATGTTATTAATACTGTTAAACATATTTGGTTTATAGAGAGAGGGGGGGGGGGGGGGGGGGGGGGGGGGGGGGGGGAACACAAATTTTATCTAATCCTTTCAAGCTTACAAGGAATAAACTCACAAACTAATTAGTGCTTAAGGTCAATATGTGACTAAAATATTTTCTCTCATGCACTAAACATTGTAAACAAAAATCCACATAAAATTCAAGATTTTTAGCTTTCTATGAACAATTTGCAAGAATAAACACTCATAAAGTACAACAAAACTTGCAAGATCCAAACTTTAATGGCCTATTTGGATTGAGGGGGGAGGGAGGGGGAGTAGAGGGGAGTAGAATAGAGTTGGCTGAAAATAGACTAATTTTGGGTCAATTTTACTCTACTCCCCCTCAATCCAAACGGACCATAAATTTCATTTTTCTGTATACTTTATTTTCTTTCCATTACAAATTTATATCCATGAAAAAAAAAGAAATGCCTGCAACAGAGACATTGTTTGAAAATCTAAAAAGTATAAATGTGTTCCTCACCTTATTACCTCAAAATTGTACAAGGCAAACACGAAGTCGTATAATTGGTTCCGACATCCTCAAAAGCTTCACTGAAATCTGGTAGCCTTCACCAGAGAAGTAATCAATTTCCTACTATACAATAAAATCTATTAACCAGCTTTGGTCCCAAATCTTTGCTCCAAGAATTCATCTAATTGCCCCCAGTTTGGAGTACTAGATCTACTCAAATCATCAGATGGCAATGATCGGATACATCCAAGAATGTGCTTAACATCTCGATACAGCCTGGTGCATAAGATACGAAAAACTATTTATATCTCATGGAAAAACATAAACAGAATCGTATTCAATGTCCACATAAAACCTAAAAAGTAGTACCTATCCTTTGCTTGTGGAGTGCTGATCTCTAAGCGTGAAAATGCTTCTGAAACTTGTGAATGAACAATAATAACCACTTGCCTGAATATAAAATAAAACATAAGTAGCAGGAATTATTTTTCAATTTGAGCAAAGTAATCCTTTTTCTCTTCGTTCTTCGTCACAAAGATTTAACAATCAATTATGTTTCCCTAAGGGGCCCTATGGATCACATAATCCTGACAACATTCCCATGCCTTCCAGGGAATTGTGTCAGCTTCCCTCATTTGGTTCCCCATTTAAACTTGATATTCCAAGAATCACATTCCCAAAGGAAAAATATTCCTATGTTTCATGAGAATCAGATTAAAGCTTTGAATGACAGTAATCTAAGATCCCACCTTATGTGAATACGGAGAGTCATTCTCAAAGACAATATTTATTCTCATAAATACATAGTTTTGGAAGTTTCTTTTTTTAAGTAAAGCATATGGGATAACTAAAATCTTATCCTAAAAAAGGAAATAAGGGATAGTTAAAAAGCAGGACATCTTTTCTATTAGCTCTACCTAAGATGGTGTCCAAATTTCTGAGCAAAATACAGGGCATTTAGTAAACATGTTTAATCCCTCCTTCATTGAACATCTCTGAAGATTCTTATAGTATGAATTTTTTTTTTTTTTTTTAAATCCTATTTCATTCCAAACATGGCACAATGATTTGAAATATATAATTTAAAAGTTAAGAGAATTTGACAAGCAATCTAACAGTCCATTGAACTTATCAAAAAAAAAAAAAAAGTCCATTGAACTGCAAGTGATTTCCTTTTAATTATTCTTGGTAACAATCCATCACAGCAAAAAAAAAAAAAAAAAAAAAAGGAAAAAGAGAGAGAGCAGAAATCCTAACATTGTCATTTAATGATCATTTCAATAATATATTCAAACACTTATTTTCTGTGTAATAAATGCATTTCCAAGAAAATAATTGGCCAATCATTCCAATCATTTTACTGAGATTTCATAAATTGAATGCATACTATAGATGAGCCTTACCTGAAAATTTCTTGAACATCTACATCATGTAAAATCCGAGATAAAACGCGTTGAAGGAATCCAATTTCCTGGAAATGATAAGAGATAATCAGAGCCAATCATTTCACTAAAATTTAGATCAAGCTAAATACTTCATGAAAACCACGGGGATTCAAAATAAAAAGGAGGGGCACTGCTCAAATATATATTGAAACCAACCCTCTCAGGTATTTGGTACATTGTTTCAAGCTAAATGCTTTAGGGAAGCTCAGATATTTGGTACATTGTTTCACAGAAGCAAAACCCTCTAAGGTAGAAATCTGGATGGGCTAAACAACGCAACTCAGCAAAAGGCTTTTGAATCAACACTTCACAATTAAGCAATTCGGTTTTGGGTCGGATCCACAACTGGATAACACAATTGCATCCATCCTTTAGAGACCAATAAAACCGGGCTGCCTAATTTGCAATATATTTTCACAGGATTCAAAACAGCTACAATTACCACATACTCTATTTATAGGAGCTGGGTGCAAAATTCTGACTCTAAATACCATACTCCTATGAACCTGGATACGCCAACACGACATTCCATAAACTAGACCCTCCCTCTCTTAAATGTAGTAATTGGGTACTTGCATACACAGATTGGATATGAGTGTTATTCCCCAACACTTCCATGCAGGTTTGTTAGTGACCATGTCACCTTCCTTGAAACCACATCATATTATTCCTCCTTGTCCTTTGGGAGTGATAGTCCCCTTCCATGTCTTCCTTTATTGCTATCAATCTCTTCTTGTTCTAATCTTGATAGCCCTCATTTTGTTTCCGCTCCCGCAAAACTTTATAGGTATACCCATAGACAACCGCCTACCACTGCACCTTCTTCCTAGACTGGAGATTCCATTCTTGACTGCAAAACCTTTACAAGTATACCCTTGACTATGTATAGTAACAATCAGGAAACAACCCATATTGCTTCGATTCCTTTATTTCATAACAGGACTAGGCATTTAGAGGTGGATTGACATCTTGTTCAGGAAAAGGTAGAAGCAGAGTAATGGCTACCCTATATGTTTCAATAGGAGCTCACTTAAGAATATGTTTTGCAAACCCTTATGTAGAACTAAATTTGATTTGCTATGTAACAAGCAGGGATTATATGTTATATATTTCCTAGGTTGAGGGGGAGTGTTGTTAGTATTTACATGTTAGGGGTAAATTTGTTACAGTGCACTAAAGCATTTAGTATAAATACTAATTATGTGTAAGGGTAATTTACTTAACCCTATGCACACTTCCTGAGATTAAAGGTAACTTCTCTATCTTTTGTCCCCCTCTTTTCATAGACCAACCGTTGACAGGTGTTGAGAACAATGGTAACTGTCAAATGCATAGCATTGCTTCCACACTAATTAAATTGTCATCTCATACTTTCATGTTAGGAATGATGAAGTGGTAAAAACAAGTAACTTTAGTATCTTGGGTATGTATAAATGTGTATAGCCAAAAAGAACATGACCATATTGCTAAAAAAAATTTGTTTTCTTCAAAACTTCATACATATTTCTTTTTTCACTTCCTCTACAGCTAATAGAAAGTAAGCAGTATTTTTTCAAACTGTAAATAACAGAGTTGGAAATGCTGATGCTCAAGGTCAAGTAATAACTATTGTCCATGATCAATTCCCAATAGAGAAAGTTACCTTGGTAAGGGAACGAGCAAACTGACTGGGCTGTGCATCAGCATCTTCAGGTCTATTCCAGCCCTCAACAATTTGGGGCAAGCCACGCACATGAACTAATAACCTTTCTCTCATTATCTGAACAAGCTTTGTATGTATTTCATCTCGGTGAACCTTAAAATCTTGAGCCACTCGGTCAATCTCCGACAGCAATAATTCTTTTTGCGTCTCAGGTACTTTCAGAAAAAGAATTCTCCTGATATCTTAGTCCACACAAAAAAAGGGTCATAAATTACCCAAGAAAATTTTGTCACTACAGTGTACACAGACAATGAAATTTTCACTTACTACACATTTCTCAATTTCCAACTCATGTAGAAAAAAAGGCCCAACAACAAACAAATTCTCATTTCAATGCAAAATTATATAAAGATACATCAAAACATCATCATCAAAGATGGCACATTTGGCATACAAACAAAGGGCACATGATTCTTAAAAGACAAAAAAGAAGAAGAGATAGGAATGCCAAACAAACTAAGCAAATTGTTCCAAGTATATCAAACTTTATCTTGATTCACTTGACATATAACTCAAATTACATTTTGCAAAAGCTAATATCTTATGTAAACATGCTTATATGTCTCATTGATGAACTTTTAATGACGTTAATGACAGCAATCTAGAAAGGATGAAAATTATTGGATTCATAAGATCTTTGCCAAGTAATTTGAACCAAAAGATGGGGTTATCAGCACTGCATAGATAAGATGTAACCTAATGGTGGCTTTCTTGATCTCTATGTCATCAGTTCTTTGAATTGAATCTCTAATGTGATTCCATACCCAAGGATTAATATGGAAACACACAAGATACCATTGCTTCAAAGAAGACACAGAAATTGGACACATTTCATTCTCATGAATTGGTATGCCTATTTGTTCACAATGTGATGCCGATGCCCTTTCTATGTCTTCTTTTTTTTCTTTCAGCAAATGATTTTTTTTTTTCTAGGAAATTGGGAGGGGGTGCTTGAACCCCAGACACCAGGCATCGTAAAGGGTACCTGTGCCATTGGCCCAACAACTAAAACCCTTCTTTTACCAAAATGACATGTGGATAGACATTCTCTCCCAAATCCCTGCATGATGCATGTGAATTTAAGCCCAATGAACAAAAAAAAATCCATTAGTCCATTGTGTTTTATTTCTCTATTTTATGATTTATTTATAATTAGTCTTTAGTATTTTAAAAAGTCAAGTGATTAACACTAGAATTCTAACGAAATTGGACAGTTAGGTTTTAATTGTTAAACATAAGATGAAGGACTAGCATTCTAGGGTTATTAAAGGCTATTATTAATAGCATTATTTGAGTTATTGTAGGCAGCCTTTTCTTATCTATTTCATGAAATATCATAATTGAATATTCCTTGAGCTCATTGAGTCTAAAAATTGATATTTGACTGTTCTAACTTCAATCCTATTATCCTTTTCTTTGACTTAATCATGTTTCTTGCTGGAATTTCTTCTTAAACCCTTCTAGACTAGACCTAAGTTCTAACCACATCACTCCTAAAAGCCAATTATATCTTATTATGTACAAATGGTTATATTCACAGATATATGCAGAGTTAAATATGAAATATAACAACCTCAGAGGGCTTATAGAACCTAAAAGTAATCATACTGAAAGTTGTCTGTGTTACATAATTTTTAGTCCAATAGTAATATTCAATTCATAAGCCTACTTATAAAAATAAATAAAATAAAATAAAGAGATTCAATTAAGCAAAAAAATATGAAAACTGTAGATCCACAATGTTTCCATGAAAAGTGTCATGTTATTTTTTCTCCCTCTTTCCCTCAGCACCATCCCAAAAAACAAATGAAGAGAACAAGAATATTTAGAAACCATTTTTTATATAAGCATTTTCAAAACAAAATTAGACAAAAATTAAACAAAAATGGAAAGGAAGCAGCATAGAGTTCAAAAAGGGCGCACTGATATAGAAACAATTTGTCAATAGATTCACAAAGGTAGAAGAATTTTAATTTAGTATCACCTACCAGGGATAATAGCATATATAAAACTGATCACTTGACTTGCCAGGGCCAAGTGTTTAGAAGTGATAGACTTCAAACCGGACACCTGCAACATCATTTCAACTCAATTAAAAAGTTACAACAATGACCACCCTCTAAATGTGGTTCTCATTGAAACCATGATAAGTAAAAAGAACAGAAAAAAGAACTATACAATTTATAAAAAAAAAGGTCTAAAACAAGCAATAAGGGTTAAGTTAAAAAATCAAAACTTTTTTACTTCAAAAAAAAACCTGCAAATTTTTTAGTATATGTTTTAGGACTTTTGGCGTTTACATGCCAGATAAATGCAAGTAAATCACCAAAAAAATTTCATAATTTTTTAAAATAAAATCACTACAAAGTTTTATTAAGAAGGAAGCTTCATAAGGAGAGCTGCCTAAAAATTATTGAAGACTCAAATGATCCATAAAATCAGCTAACGAATTACAAGAAAACCATCCTATTGGGGGATAGTGAGGGTCTTGGAGGTGACAGATGAGCGAGACCCTAATGTTGTACCATTGAAGTGACTGAGGATGCATACTGAGGAAGGAAGTGAATAGCGGGCACATGCACACACACACAGAGTAAAGAACCAGTGAAAAAAAAAAAAAAAAAAGGGATTATGGTCTTTTTTATAATAAAAAATTAATATTATTGAATCAAACATTTAAGAAAAATAAATTTTTAGCCATTTTAAGGCTCAATTACCAAAAAGAAATGCATGAAAGGGATTTCAACCATTTTCAGTATCAAAAATCCCTGAAAAAACAAAACTACATTGTTTTTGTGGCGACTAATAGCACAACTTAGACAACCAATGATAGAAGGACTACATTGAAGAAATGTCAAAGTTAAAGGACTGAATTGAATTTTGGGAAAAGTAGGGTGAAATTTCTAAGTTAACCAAAACAAAAAGAGCATAACCCTTGTACACTGAAAGATTTTCAGTTATGTATTCTAAACCCTTTAGAGTTTCTGTACATGAATTTCTATGAAAAATAGTTGTGAACATACACATCAGCCGATTAGAGAAAATAATTAGTACCTGCATGGCACCAGCACCAAGAACAAGCTGACAAGTCCTTGTATTGAAAAATTTAAGAATTTCGACAACTCGTTGAACAACTTCTGAAGACCGTAATGGCAAAAAGTTGCCCATATCAATGTACTCTGACAACATCTTCAGTAATATTAAGCCACTGAAAAAAAAAAATCAAAACAAAACAAAAAAGGGAAGATCACTGATAATGTATAAGTTTATATGTGAAAATAATATGACACAATGAGAATCTCAAATCTCAATACAATAAATCAATAAACAATGTCACAAGAAGTGAAGTATCATAAAATACAGAGCAAAGCAAACAGCTTGCTCAGAGTACAGGTGAATAACTCCATAAAATGACCAATAGATGCCAAAAGCTTAACATGAACTAGAAGTATCAACTGCACCAGAGTGCTTTTTACAAAGCCAAGAAGGAAAAAGATGAGAATAAACAAGAAATAAAAATAAAAATAAAACAAGATAACTAACCAGTTTACCATGTGATAACCAACACCTTTGTACGAAAGGGTTTGAGATGTAGATTTTCCATGCTCCTTCATTTTACTATCATTACTATGAGCCAAAGAAGCTTTATTTTTATCAGCAGCCTCAGCCAAGGGAGTAGGCTTCCCTTGTGCAGTATCTTCTACAAGAGAGCCATCATTGAATGCAATCACTTCACCATGGTTTGTTTCCACATTATTTTGAACATGATCAAGGTTCTCAGAAATCAATGCTTCAGAACTACAAAGTGAAATGACGATGGCCTGAAATTCGTCAGGAACATCTACTTCCACCCACGTTTCTTGGTCAAGCACCGCCCTTATTTTTGCCATCTAAATAACCAACAAAAAAAAATAGCCTGGTATCAGCATACATATATAGGTTCAGAAAAGATTTAATGAAAAAATTATTGAAACTAACTCGAGAGTCATGCTGGAAGTCAAGAAAGGCTTTGGCCTGAGAGTTCAGTGTTCCCCGTATGCTGAATCCCCTCCTTCCACCAATCTGTTTATGTTAGAACAAAATAGCATCATAAATACAGACAGAATTTGTATCCTTCAAGTTTGAAATACTAAGATGAGAACAGAATAGCATCATAAATACAGACAGAATTTGTATCCTTCAAGTTTAAAATACTAAGATGAAAATGAATACCTTTTCTGTAGCAGTTATAAACTCCTGTGTGATGTTGTATATGCATAAAAACTCCTGCAATCTCAACCTAGGATGAAGAAGAGCACGGACCCCTAGGAGCTTAGCCCATCTTCCGTGAGCAGCATCACAAGCTGCAACAACAGCTTCTGTGTTTTCTCGCAATACATCAGTGCTGTTTGATGACCAATTTTTTAAGAATGTTACATTTATGCAGCAAAGTTTTTAGTACAAGGTTGTGGAATCCAACAGATGAAAACTGCAACGTTAATAAATAGGCCACCGATGATAAATTCATAAATAATAAACAATTTAAACTGGAAGTTCTGAGAGGGTTTTGCGAAAGATTTGGGAACTTGGATCAAAGCCTATCTTGCAATTTCTATGTAAGCAAATGCTGCAACGATAAAGTAAAGGGCCATGATGGCCCTGACAAACTTGACTTGGAAGGGATAGATTGGTTGCCACAACTGCCCTGGTAGTGGGTGATACCATGATGTGACAACAATGTTTACTTTGTTTACTTCATACCCTTAACAAAAGCTAGCTTGCTAGAAATGAGAAGTACATTGGAATGTACTTGCAAAAATGCATTGGGATGCCAAAAAAAAAAAAAAAAAACCAAGGCAACAGGTTGTGATCTTTTAGGATAAATAGTTAGAGCATTTCACATAAACTGTGATCAGTCTAGTCAAGGGCAAAAGGCAACCTTAAGGCACCAACTCCTTGCATTGCTTGAGGGGTGAGGCACCAAAAAAGTGCTTAACCTAGTGAAGCAAGGCCACAAACTCTAAATATAGCTATTATACAAATTATGAACTCAAGTGAAATATATCTAATGCTTACTATGCATAGTTTAAAATCTTCAAACTAGTAGAAGGTTCTATTAATTTATCTTATAATAGACTTTGACCACAGCTTATTTCAATAAAATAAAAATAAATAAACAAACAAACAAACAGAGAACTATCAAATGAAAAGATTATATTATTGAAATTTTTCCAAATTTTAAGTTGCTCCTGTTTTTTGGGTGAACTATATTGAGACACTTGCCTCAAGCGGCTTACAATTTGTTTGAGGCACTCGGGCATTCGCCTAGGCTCCAAAAGTGAGCAACTGAATGAAGGCACAGAGGGCCCTTACCTCAACCGAGCACCTAGGCAAGTGCCCAGCTCATCACTGACCACACTGAGTGTGATCCTCTTCAACCATCTATCTCATACCTTCACATAATGGAATTGAGGACATAACTCAGTTCCCAAAAAATTGCATAGGTAATTCCTATAGCATTTTGTTTGGCTTGTAACATATTAAATTAAAAAATATAAATAAATAAATAAAATCCACATGCAACATTGTCATTGACCTTATACCTCACAAAAAGGGTTGTTTCAAGTAGGGCTGTCCAGCGGGCCAAGGACCCGACCAAACCGACTGAATCCAAACGAACCGAAGCCCAGCGGGCAGATCCAAATAGCCTGGTCGGTCACATACGGGTCATCTTCCTTTGAGAACCAAATTTTCGGTTCAGGTGGCGGGTTAAAGGATTAGAGACTCGCATAAACCAAACCGACCAAAATAAAGTGAAATCTGTTTTAAATTTCTCTCTCCCCCACATGTCTTCCTCTCATTGTTAGAAAATCTACCACCTTATCTTCAAAATTTATTTTTTTATTCAGCCCTCATCACTTTTTAGGCAAAGTGATAAGGTTAAGATTCTTATCCCCACATGTCTTCCTCTCATTGATAGAAAATCTACCACCTATCTTCAAAATTTTTTTTTTTTTCATCTCTCATTAGTTTCTACGAAGTTGTATACAGTTGTCTTGTCTTGCACTCTTACTGAGACTAGTCTGAAAACATATCTTGTCATGCACTATTATTTTGAGTTTACATGCAAAATCAAAAACAACTACTCAAATTCAAATTCAAATTTTCGGATCTCTCTCTCTCACTCTCTTTAGTTTTTATTCACTTAAAACTCAAGATTTATAGTTATTGATTTGATTTGTTTGGTCATAAATTTGAGTTTTCACTTATCAAACTCGAAACATTAACTTAAAAAACTGAAACCCAAACTTAAAAAAACCTAACACTTTTTTATTTTGTTTATCTAATTTGTATTTTATTGATCATTTGTTTGATTCATTTTATTGATAATTTGTTTGATTCATTTTTTTGCCTAATCTGTAGCCAAGACCCCCCAAACAGACGATTCCGACCCACTCAACCAGCCGGGTCCAACCCGTTTGTTCGGTCGAGTATGGGTCCAATTCTCAATCACCCAACTCAATCGGGTCGAGTACGGGTCAGCTCCAAACCTGATCCGACCCAACCGTGGACAGCCCTAGTTTCAAGTAATTTAATTTCTTTTAGGCTAGGAAGAGTTTTTCTTGACAGAAAACACTTGAACATCAAACGCAACTTAATATGACTACAACACATTGCCAATACTATTATACTTTCATATGCCCAATAATGTGTGAGTCTGACCAGAAAAAAAAGTAATAACAAAATTTCTTAGTAAAAAAATTTGTTTCATACAATAAAATAAGCACGCCTAAGCACACCAAGTTCCCAAAAACATAAAAATGAATTCAAGAACAATCAAGCATTAGTTCCAGAATATTGGGGTCCACTGTGGATTCCCCAAAGACTGATTATGCCGGCCGTGTGAATTCTTCTTTGCCATTCTATCCTATCTGAAGTCATACTATCCATCACCTCCTTAATTTACATGTGCCACATGATTTTTGGGGGCAAATATGGGGGTTTTGCCATACTACATAACCCCCACTCCACCACGCTAACCTCCTTCAAATCTTAAAAATGGGTATTTAAGAAAAATTGAGCAACGTTATGAAACAGTAACAACCAAGGAACAAGGAGTTCACCTGAAATTTATTGACATATTTGAGGGACTTGTGGCATCATATGCTTTTCCCTGAAATGAAGAAAACCTGGCAGCTCTCTGAGATGAAAATGGCAGAAGCGAACCACCTTGATCATCATGGTCCTCAGATGTTTCTGCAGCTGCAGCACCTAGTGCAATTGCAGTAGCAACTGATTCAGCAGCATAGTGACCATCAAGGTTCTTCATGATCCACTCAATCGCCTTTTTCACTTCAGCCGCCCGCACTACATGTGCCTGCATTCACTAGAAGAAAAGAATCATATTACATCACACAAAGCTTGTAATCATTACCAGTGATCATGTGTAAATAAACAAAAACTACTACTTTTTCAATAAGAATTAGAAGAATCCTAAGAAAAACTTATAAGTATCCTTTCCTCTTTCTTCTTCTTTTTTTGAAATTACAAATTTGTCATTGTCAAGATATTACCAAAACAATCAGAACATAAGACCCATCGGGCTTCAAACTGGCATCCTATTCATAAATGGCAGTTTTGGATCTTTAAATGCTAACTCACTAGCACCTAACAATTGCACAATGGAGAAAGAAGAATATATTATGGCATTAAAAGAACCATCTTTCTAGTTACTGTTTCAAATGAAGGAATCCCGGAGTTTGATTAGGGGGAAAACAAATCCATAAAATATAAGCTCTTATTTAAGGCCATGCAGGCCATCAGACAAAACTTGAGGGTAGCAAAATTGTGGGTTGAGGTCAGTTTCTAGTCTGCGAACTAGAGCAAAAAATCAGTTCAAAAAATTTTCTTTTTCTGGTTTTGGTCAGGAACAATTTAACAACTTAAATGCATATGAAGTTTACAAGTGTAGTCATATGCACATTACCCGTACAATCTTGAAAATAGCACTCAAAAGTTGAACAAAGCTTTCAGATGACAGGCTCCTCAACTTACTTGCAAGTGATGCACCTCCACCTGAGTCACCATACAAGTGCAAAAAGGTTGAAACAAACAGCACACAGGCACACAGGCACAAAAGCACAAAAGAAACTATTGTTTCTGTAAAGAAGAGTGGGCATAGATTTGATCATATAAAAAATGTTTATTATTGACTAATCATTCTATTAAGTGCCTCATTGGCGATATACATCACGGAATAATTACATAATAAACTTCTCACCATCTGCATCAACTGTTCGCTCTCCAGGGGAGAACTCTGACTCTGACCTGGCAAGAAGGACAGGAAGCAGCTCCGCGACTGCATTCTTAATAGCATTTTTCATATCAGCAGTAAGCGTGTCACGGTATATCCTCAACACAGAGGGAAGCTGAGCCTGTAATTAAGTGGTATACCATGAGATGTTTTACAGATTTAATCCAAGTCTAGCTCAACCATTTAAAAGTAGATATTAAATCCAAGGAAAAAATTGAAGATAACTGTGTTCAATGGATCAAGGTAAATGTATTAAACAACAACATAGTCACAACAGACTATAATACGATTACATGTAAAGTGTGTAGAACCAGTGGCTAAAAGCATAAACTAGCCAATTTATTACATGTAAAATTACTTGAAGCACATATAATAGTATGTGACATTACATTTAATCCAGATAATTGTGTTCATCAGAGATGCTTGAAACACGTATAAAAGTATATGACATTACATTTTACTTATCAAATAAAACACATAAAAGTAAGTTTTTGTCTCATGAATCGCTCAAATCAAAATTTTCAAAATTAAATTGCCAATCATCAATGGCAATATCATTTTGAATTTTTTATCCAAGTTTTGCAATAACCAAAGCCTCAAACTGATAATCCTTTTACATATTAGATATGACGACTGCAGTAAATTTTTTTGATAGATAAGATAAACAAAATATGTAATAAAATTATATTAGAAAAGTGTACTACATTAATATACGAGAAGAAAAAAGGAATATATAAAAAAGAGATTCACGTTAACATATAAAATATAAAAATTCCAAAAAATCCAATGAATATGAGAAAGAAAAACAACCCATTGCTGCAAAACTCTAAATTTTGAAAACATTAAGGGTTAACTGCAGCTAACCAACTCTAGAGGCATTTCTATTATGCACCCTAGACTACAAAATTTTACAATCAACACTCTAACATGAGATTAATTTGCAATCAGCGGAAATTTTTTTTTATAAGTAAAAATATTTACTTTAATGGAAAATATTTTACAACAGTAAAGTTTAATTACACAGGCTAACCTTCCACCCCCCCACAAAAAAAAAAAACATTTACTTTAATTACAGCTAAACAACTCTAGAGGCATTTCTATTATGCACCCTAGACTACAAAATTTTACAATCAACACTCTAACATGAGATTAATTTGCAATCAGCGGAAATTTTTCTTTATAAGTAAAAATATTTACTTTAATGGAAAATATTTTACAACAGTAAAGTTTAATTACACAGGCTAACCTTCCCCCCCCCCCCCCCCCCCAAAAAAAAAAAAACAAAACACTTATGCTTACTGAATCCAGGTAAAATAAGCACTGGGCCCCAACTCCTAATCTGGAGTTGACATCACAAAGATTGGACTCCATCACACTACATCATTTACAACCTCCTTATAATCAGAAACTTTAACATGTTTATTTACCATTAGAATAGCTCTGGGCATTAAGATGCTAAAGTTTTATCTAACTAACATACATCAAACCAAAATATACACTCTACTACAGTCACCGACCCAATTTATTGTACCTGGAAAAAGATTCCCAAACTATGCAATGCCAAAATTTTGTGATTTAAGATGCATAATGAAAATGTTCTAGTTTTGGATGGATAAATATAATTAACCAAAACACTTGACATTGTGAAAAATCTTTCTTATACACATTCTCCATCTTCTGTACATAATAATATCAAAGCAAAAAAATTTAAAAAAAAAATATCAATTTCTAAATTACATTTTAATAATGTTATATACATCCTTTAAGACTATGGTGTGTGGTAATTAATACAGCATCTTTCAAAACAAGCTTTGAGGAGACAAATTATTATTAATACAGCATCTTTATAATCCAAGAATGAAAACAAAACTTCTTGTAAAGAAAAGAATATAAAACAACAATAAAAACCTTAATAGTCAGCCAGCATCAACATATAGGAAGCATTGATATGGATACAGGAGTCATGGAATTATCAAGACTTAATTACAGCAAAAGGCATGCTTCAGGAGAGTCAGGTATCAATGTTGCCCATTCACAGCTGATTCAACACTCTTAATTTATTATCAGATCAATAATATGGAGAACACAACAAAAATGCCTAGTAATATAGTCATTTGTCTAAACACAATGGACAACTGCATAAATTACTCACAGTTCTGAGCAATCCAATTATGATTGGAAGAAGACAATCTCGAAAATTAGTGGTCTCTTCCTCATCCAAGTTAACCTGCTAATATGTCAACACAGTTATCAGTTCACAGATTGCATCCAAAATAAGTCCTGAAAATCACATATGAATATTCGAAGCAAAATTAATTATAAAAAAAAATTACATGGGAAGTTCTAAAACATGGGAGATACACACAAAAACTAGGAAACGAACACAAAAAACATGGTGCTCAACCAAACCAGTAACATCATCTTGTATTATATAAATAAAGGGTGAGTTTTAAGTTATACGCAGTGTTACACTGTCCAATGTTTAGATCACTGTCTTTATATACATATCCTTTTGTAATTCCTTAGACTCCTTTGCATTTGCTTCCATGTATATGAAGTAGTCTTTTCCAATAAAAATATTACATACTTATCAAAAACACTATGTAATATTACACCACTCCATAACTTCTCATTTAAAGAGTATTTTAACAAATCAACTATTACATTACATTATCTTCCTATACCAACCATGCTTGCAAAATATCAAGATGACCAGAGATCAATAGCTATCTCATCATAAAATGTTTAATTTTCATGTTATTTTACTTTAAAATTATACACAAAACATGAGTTTGTGGCTCAAATAGTAATAGTTAAATTAACATGAAACATGGCATGCATATTAAGAGCAATGGTAGACAGAAACATGCATATAGGGGGCATTAAAAATCAAGGTAAGCTCTAAGCTGTAGATCTGCTAAAAATAATTATGGTGTTATGCTGAATCAATCATAAAACATTAGAAACATAAGTAAAGTTGGAGATGTTAAAAATTCACCCAAAAAAAAAAATTACCACTATGTGGGTGATTGACGTTCCACAGCTACCGGTAGAGCAAGATAGAACATTAGTAGCCAAGTATGTCTTTGCATATGAAGATTAGCAATCAACATAAAAATTTGGATGGAATCTTACTCTTTAAGTTAACTCCCTAGCATAGTTCATTGTTAGAAAATATTATTTTTTTTCATCATTAATGAGTGACTTTATTAAAAAAGAAAGAAAAAAAAAACAAATACAAGCCACATCCCAAGTACACAGGAAGTGTACTATAGAGAAGCAAAATGAGTCAACAGAAAGTGCACATATCTAAAAACTATACATTTGAAGAGAAAGACAGGTCACTCAAATTCGACATCCACTCATACAAAGTAGGCAAAAGAGATCTTTTCAGCTCAACAATGGAAAGTTCCTCCCCCTCAAAGGTGCAATGGTTCTTTTTTTGAAGATGTTATATGAATGGACTTCAGCTTCTTCATTCTCTACCTCAAACTTGGTTATTTTTTGGATAAACATGAATTTTAGATAGCTGTTTGTAATTTTTTTTCTTTTTCTTTTTTTAGCTTTTCCTTTGTAACTTCCTGTGTACTATGGTTGTGCAACTATTACACTTTTTTTATTTATGAAACTATAATTTAAGAAAAAAATCATTTCAAATCATATTAGTAATAGAAAAGGGATATACTGCTCATTGATATGGTAGTGCCCTAAAGGGCACACAAGTAAAAATGCTTCCCAGGGCACTACTAATCACTAAACACTGAAGATTCCTTTACAGTAATGCAATAACAAAGACACGTTTTCTTTATTTAGTACAAACCAAAGCAGAAAGAAAAGTGACGCACGAAACTTACATCATCATCTTTTCCATTAGTTGGAATGGAAGCCCTTGCTTTCACTTGTGACAAAATTACTACATCCGAATTTCCAGAATCTTGTATTGCAGCACGCATAAATTCTGCTGAAAGAATGCTACAAGAATAAAATTAATTTGTTACTATTGATCCACAAGTCGATGTTGCATTTAAGGACAAACTATGCCTTTGGTCCTCGAACAATGGGGGCAATTTCAATTTCATCCTTATACATAATTGTGTCAATTCCAACCCTCAACTTTAAAAATCAAGTCAATTTTATAAACAATCAAGTCAACTTCAAAGGATAGAATTGACTTGATTTTAAAAATCACGGGACAAAATTGACTAGCTTTTTAAAGTAGGGACAAAATTGACACATTTAATAGTTGAGGGACATTGATTTTAAAAGTTGAAGGACAAAATTAACACAATAAAATGTGTTGGGACGAAACTGAAACTATGGCAAATGTACAATGACCAAAATTTTAGTTTAGCCTTCATTTTATTTTTATGTAATGAAATGATTAGTATTTATTTTGGTAGAAAATAAGCAATATATGTTATCAGTTGAATCAAAATTTCACAAAATAGAGAAATGGAAAAGAGCCATAACCACAATTATAAACTATCAACAAAGGTCCAGTAAAAGGCAATATATAAAGACATGTATTTCATGAAATTATGGCAAGCACAAAACGGTGGAATTTAGGTAACATGATATACAAATAACAAATCAAAATATCAGTTTCTAGAAAAAAAATAATTGCATGAACCAGCATACAACTGCCGCAGGCAATATTGTTAAAAGCACATTTAGGTGCACTTGAAGCCCCATGGTCTAAGAACTTCACTTGACCAAAGCCAAGCTCATTAATGAAGAGCGCCTCAAGTACACTTTTTTGGTTCTTTTTGAAAATCACAAAACATGCCTTAATTTCATGGTAATGCAAACAGTGGCACATCTTCCTTGTAGCAACCAATTTCACCATTTCCAAAAGCATGTACCTGTTAATGGACTCAATTGAAGCTGCTACATTATCTCGAAGGTGACGAAAACAGTGTAAACCTGTAAGCTCATCCCCATCCTATCAAACATAAAGAAAATCAGTAAGAAAAATGAAAATGGTAGTTGATAATTTTTTCCTACTTTCTAGGCTTATATGTGAAGATGCAAATAACACTTAGATGCTAACAAGCAAGTTATACTTGCGACAAATTGCCTAGCCCTAATGCTTGGACAAGTGAAAAGATATATGGAACTAGTCATCCTTTTCGCTCCGCTTAGCCCTATCCCCTCTAGCGGTATTTTAGTGATAGGTTCTATAAGAACTGGAAAATCCTATTTGGTCGAATACCCATATGTTCCAATATAGAACAACCACATCATAAGCCAACAAAGTAAATAAAAGGAAAGAAGTCACGTAATATGAAATATTAACCACAACTAACCCTCAACCTCATGTGGATTAGAGAAGGCTTGAGAAAGAGCATGGCCTGACAAAATTGGAAATATACTTCAAGTTTGATTCTGAGGCTCCATGTTCAAGTCTAAATTTTATTCATGTTACTATGTTGATGATTTGGCTTCATTGAGTATCTTTACAAATCTTGAATTAGTTGTGTTAGCAGCCCTTTATGCAATGCATAGTTAGCAGTTTTTGCTAGGTAAATTGGGGAAGGAGGCTAGTGGGGTTCAAACCCTAGTGCCAAGCACCACAAGAGGTAATGGAACCAGTGGGATATCCTTTGAACCCCCAATGTTTTTTTTTTTTAATAGGTAATCAGAGAAATATTATTAATGAAAAAAGTAAGGAAAAATACAAGTTGTTCATAATGATGAACAACAAGAAACGAAAAAAAAAAAAAAATCAGGAAGTTATTCTAAGGGAAATCATAACTCAAAGAGAGAGGAATAGTCAGCAAAAACCCCAGCAACGAGACCAATCAAAAAGAATACACCGGCAAAAAACATTTAACTCTTCCAACGTCTTCTCAGTGTCCTCAAAAGAGCGGCAAGTCCGTTCCAACCATACAATCCACATCGAACAAACTGGAATCAAATTCCAAATATTCGAAGTATGATTCCCAAGCCATTGATGCCAGCAAAATGACAATCCCGCCACCAAGCCTGGCATGACCCAATGAATGTCGAAGGCCTAAAGCATAAAAATCCAAAAGGTGTGTGTAGCAGGAAAATGAAGGAGTCTGGTGGGGTTCGAACCCCAGTGCCAAGCACCACGAGAGGTAATGGAACTAGTGGGATATCCTTTGAACCCCCAATGTTTTTTTTTTTTTTTTTTTTGACAGGTAATTAGAGAAATATTATTAATGAAAAAAGTAAGGAAAAATACAAGTTGTTCATGATGATGAACAACAGGAAATGAAAAAAAAAAAAAAAAAAAAAAAAGAAAGAAATCAGGAAGTTATTCTAAGGGAAATCATAACTCAGAGAGAGAGGAACAGTTAGTAAAAACCCCAACAATGAGACCAATCAAAAAGACTACACTGGCAAAGAACATTTTTTTGATTAGTTATAAGTTTTATTAATATCAAAAAAGGACACCCTAGTACACAGGGAGTGTACAAGGGTCAACAATCAAGTACAAAAATTTCAAGAATCAAGAAAATCAAGGAAAGAGGTGAATGATTGGTTTTGCAAAGCAACCAACCAATCCAATAAAGTTTTAAAGAAAAATAACTTGAGGTCTAGTATGGATCTCTCATTATCTTCGAAACACCTATTATTTTCCCTCCAAAGACACCACATTAAACAATGTGGGACAATTAACCATATATGACCATTTCGATGACGACCAAGCCTGCCTTGCCAGCAGACTAGGAGCCCCACAACAGAATGCGGCATAACCCAACTTACTCCAAATAAACCCAAGACCATAGACCGCAAATCCATAGCAACTGAACAGTGAAGAAAGAGATGGTCCACTGATTCACCATTACACTTGCACATATAACACCAATCCAATATCCAAACCTTCCTCTTTCGTAAATTGTCAATCGTCAAGCATTTCCCTAAAGCAGCAGCCCAAACAAAGAAAGCCAATCAAGAAGGGGTCTTTCACTTCCAAATACTTTTCCATGGAAAACAACTATCATTAGAGCCAACCAGAAGTAAATAATAATCGTTAACCATGAACCCCTTATTTTTATTTGGCTTCCAACACATCTTATCCTCACCAAACCCCCTTACTGAAGAGCCATATACGATATCCATGAAGCTCGACACAGCCTCTAATTCCCAAGCATCAAAACCCCTAAAGAAACTTACATCCCAAAAAATGACCCCATTAGTGAACTTCATAAGCTCAGCCACACTTGCCTCCTCATCTCAGCAAAATTTAAACAATTCAGGATAGCTGGCTGCAAGAGATGTCTCCCCACACCAACGGTCATGCCAAAACTTCACCCTTGACCCGTCACCAATATCATACAGAATATAACGTGAAAAAGAAGGCCATCCCCAACTAATATTTTTCCACAAATCAACACCATATGGACCAAAAACAGATCTGGTACACCAGCCACCCAATACACATCCTTATTTCACCCCTATCACTTGCCTCCAAAGGGCATCCTTTTCAATCCCAAATCTCCATAGCCACTTCCCAAGTAAAGCTCCATTAAAAAGTCTTACCTTCCTTATCCCCAAGCCACCCAAAGAGAAAGGAGTACAAACATTAGCCCTTCGAACCAGGTGAAATTTAGGTTCATCACCTAGCCCACCCCATAAGAAATTCCGCTAAAGTTTCTCAATTCGGTTAGCTATAGCAGCAGGTATAGGGAATAAAGATAGAAAATAAGTAGGTAAATTAGATAGAGTGCTTTTAATTAAAGTGACTCTACCTCCCTTAGATAAGTACAAACGTTTCCATCCCGCTAATCTCCTTTCCATCTTCTCCAATATCGGGTTCCATATTGTCTTATCCTTGAACTTAGCACCTAAAGGAAGACCCAAATATTTCATTGGAAGAGTGCCTTGCTTGCAGCCAAGGACATTCAACAATAACTCAAAATTATGCACCACTCCAACAGGAACCAATTCTGCATACGGAGAATCAAAATCTAATCTAGATTAGCATAAAAAAAAAATTAGAGTGTCATCCGCAAAAAGGAGATGAGAGACCACCAAAGAACATTTAACTCTTCCAACGTCGTCTCAATGTCCTCAAAAGAGCAGCAAGTCCGCTCCAACCATACAATCCACTTCAAACAACCTAGAATCAAATTTCAAATATTCGAAGTATAATTCCCAAGCCAGTGATGCCAGCAAAACAACAATCCTGCCACCAAGCTTGGCATGACCCAATGAATGCCGAAGGCCTGAAGCATAAAAATCCATAAGGTGTGTGTAACAGAAAAATGAAGAAGTAAGTGGTCCACTGATTCCCCTTTACAACGACACAAACAACACCGATTTGCCAAAGAACGACCCTAAGCATAAGATTATCCAAATTAAGAATCCGACCATGAGCAACTGTCCACAAAAAGAAAGCCACTCACTTAGGAACCTTATATTTCCAAACACGCTTCTAGGGGAACAAATAACTCTGAGCAGCCTAAATCTCATGGTAGAAAGACTGGGTGTCAAACCTACCATTTCCTTTGAGACACCAACAAAGAGTATCACTCCCTGTATCTCGAGGAATATGAGATTGGATAAACTCAAGAAGAGAATAAGATTTTTTTTTTTGATAAGTAATAAGGACTTATTAATAACGAAAAGAGAGAGACACCCAAGTACACAGGAAGTATACAAGGGTGTACATATCAAATACAGAAATTACATAAATCAAGAAAATCCAAAAAAGAAGAAAAATGATGGTTTCTCCATACTGAGAACCAGTCCAGTAAGGTTCTGAAAAAAAGAAGCTTGAGATCAGGCATAGAATGCTCATTGTCTTCAAAACACCTACTATTTCTTTCCTTCCAAATACACCACATCAAACAATGAGGGACAACCATCCATATATCTCCATTGCGATGGCGACCAAATCGACCTTGCCAGCAAGCAAAAAGCTCAACAACAAACATTGGCATAACCCAACAAACTCCAAATAAACCAAAAACCATATCCCTCAACTCCAGAGCAACCGGACAATGAAGGAATAAATGGTCAATGGTTTCACTGTTACACTTGCACATATAACACCAATCCAAAATGCAAACCTTTCTTTTCCTTAAATTGTCAATTGTTAGACATTTTCCCAAGACAGCGGTCCAAACAAAGAAAGCCACTCTAGAGGGAATCTTCTACTTCCAAATGCTTTTCCAAGGGAAAAACTGATCATTGTGGCCAACTAGAAGATGGTAATACACACTAACCGTAAACCCCTTACTCTTACAAGGAAGCCAACATCCCTTGTCCTCCCCAGTCCCCCTTACAGGAGTGCTATAAATGGTAATAATGAAGCTCCAGAAGGCTTCCAATTCCCGATTATGAACATCCCTACAAAAATGTATCTCCCAATGAAGGACTCCATTGGAGTACCTCATTAGATCAGCCACACTCAATTCTTTGCTTCGACAAATCCTATATAAATCAGGATAGCAGTCAGCAAGAGGAGATGATCCACACCATCTATCTAGCCAAAACCGCACTTTTGATCCATCTCCAATTTCATACAGAAAAAACCGAGATAAAGAGGGCCACCCTCTTCTAATATTTTTCCACAAACTAACTCCAAGAGGACTAGAGAAAGGGCTAGAACACCAACCACCCCAATCACAACCATACTTCGCCTCTATCACTTGACGCCATAAAGCATCACTTTCTTGCCCAAATCTCCATAACCACTTCCCTAATAAAGCTACATTGAAGGTTCTCAGGTTCCTAATCCCCAAACCACCTGAGGAGAGAGGAGTACAAACCGTAGACCAATTAACAAGATGAAATTTGGGCTCATCCCCTAGGCCTCTCCATAGAAAGTCCCTCTGAAGTCTTGCAATTCGATTGGCCACTGAAGCAGGAATAGGGAATAAAGAAAGAAAATAAGTAGGAAGATTAGAAAGAGTGCTTTTAATTAAAGTAGCTCTACCTCCCTTAGATAAATATAACTTTTTCCAACTTGCTAATTTTCTTTCCATCTTCTCAAGAATTGGATTCCAAATTGTCTTGTCCTTGTATTTTGCCCCCAAAGGAAGACCCAAATATTTCATTGAAAGAGACCCTTGCTTACAGCCTAAGACAACCACCAAAAGATCAAAGTTTTGAACTGCCCCTATAGCCACCAATTCAGACTTACCCAAATTTACCTTCAAAAACCTTTGAGTTTTCAGTTGAATCAAAAACCTTTGAGTTTTCAGTTGAGGAAGGTGGTATGTTTTACCAGCTTCGTATTTATGAGAGAGGTAGAGATTCTTTAAAATCAATTTTTATGGGAAAAGGATGTGCAAAGAGATTGCTGTTCATTGTGGAAGAACTGATCGCTAGACAGTCTCGTGGTCAGTTTGCGAAATCCTTCCGTGAGGGTGACAAATGTTTTATTCTTCAATTGGGTTCCAACTCTTATGGCTTCTTCTTTGTAATTTCTGAACTCATTCATGGTCGTCGTAAGGGTTCTATTGTGGTGCCAGAAGGGAAGTCGGGGAGTGGCTAGAGAGGTTTTGCTCTTCACCTGAGAAAGGCGATTGACCCAAATTCTCTAGCTCCCAAGCAAGGTCGGTGGTGGCGGGGAATCAGAAATACAGCGGTGGCGGAGGAGATGTAGGAAAGAATAAATCTGTCTTGGTTCAAAATTCAAAACCAAGAGATTTCAGCCTCAAAAACCGTGATACCTGCCTCAAAAACCGTGATACCTGCAAGGATAGGCTCTTGTCAAATTGCAGCCGTAATAACCGTGTTACCTGCAAGGATTGTATCCCGGGACAGAGGGAGCAACCAGAGGCGATGATTTTGTCAACTATAAATGGTATTGAAAGCAACGATGTAACATCTGAGTTGACTTTGGATATTTTTATGCATTTAGAGCGTAGGCAAAATGGGAGATGGGATATTGTGTGGTCTGAGGTTAATGAAAAGGGCCCAAAAGAACGTGGGCCTAAAGGTAAGGGGGGGATTAGCTAGTCCAAGGCTTTTGAGGAGGAACTTGGCCAAGTTCCAAACCCACCCCCAAAGCCCAACAACATTTATAACCCCAATCATAAAACTCTTTTTAAGTGGCAGCCCAAACCTTCCCAGCCCACTATTCCTCTCAACAATTATAATCTAACCCACCCACACTCTAAGCATTCCTCGCAAGTTCCTCCCTCTCACCCAACCACTTCGGCATCTACAAGTGCTTCTCTGGTGGGTAGCGATAAGTCTGAGGTTGAATTAACTTCGACACACATGGTTCCGACATGCACCGAGAAGCTTCTCTCAGTGGTCAACGTCTCTGATGCTTCCATGGCTGGGTCTCTGTGCTCCGATGCTTCCGTGGATGAGTCTCTATGTTCTGAAGGTGATGTGGCCTTGCAACGTGACATCCAACGGATCATCCATGAGCATTCAGACAATGTCATCAAGAAATGGGGGAATTCTGAGCAGTGGGTTCTTGAACTACGGGACGGGAGGAGGGTGGAAGTCCCGTTTCAAATCTCTTTGCCACCGGGAGAGGTAGTTGGCGGAGGGGATGTTTCGAATCAGTTGGCAATGGTACCGGGGGTGTCATTGGAATCTAAGGAGATAATATCAAAACAGGAAAAAGGGGATGATGTGGTTGTGGAGGACTGGGTTTCAGATATCTGCTCCGAGTATGCTTTTCAATGTACTGCTCCTTCGCTCCCAATCTTGAAAATCTCTATAAAATCTCAAATCCCAAACTCTACATTTCCCCCATCCTGAAGCCACAAAACCTCAGAAATACAAGCTATCTTGTCAGCTGAACACACGTAGAGCTCAAGATAGAGGAATTTAAGGGTGTTATCACCAATCCACCTATCATGTCAAAAGCAGATACGAGTAACATCACCCACTACAAAAGATAGATGCTTAGAAAAGCTCTCCCACCCTTTAAAAATACTTCACCATAGACCACATCCATGAGCCCTCCTACAAACTTTAGTACTCCACTCCCCTTGAGCCTCTCCATATTTAGTGGAGATAACTCTCCGCCAGAGATGGGTAACTTCATGTCCATACCTCCACAACCATTTCCCTAATAAGGCTTGATTAAAAGACACCACATTTCTTATCCCCAAACCACCCACCTCAATGGGTGAACACACCTTTTCCCAAGCCACCAAAAGGTATTTGAAACACCCCTTTGAAGACCCCCAAAGAAAATTCATCTGGATACTTTCCAATCTTGCAGCCACAGCTTTAGGAATAGTAAACAGAGATAAAAAGTACATTGGGAGGCTTGAGAGAGTACTCTTCAGTAATGTGAGCCTACCACCCTTAGATAAGTAGAGACGCTTCCACCCTAATAATTTCTTCTCCATCTTCTCCAAAATAGGGTTCCAAATAGATGTTGTCTTAGATGAAGTTCCCAATGGCATCCCCAAACATTTCATAGGCAAACTGCCACTCTACACCGAAGAATATTAGCCAAGACATTTAGGGTCAAAGTTTCTCTATAGTCACATTTAGGAGATGTCCACCACCACTCTTGCAATTTAATGGAGCTTTCTGTAGTGAACCAATGGACAATTTCCTGATGTAACCATCACCCTATAGACTAATGCCTAAAGGAATATAAGAGACCAAGATTATTTCCTTCCTCACTCCTCTTCTTTTTCACATTGATTTCTGCAATGTCGTTTTCCCTATTAAGACTACACCCGGCCCTTGTGAAGAAATCATTTCAAACTTCAAACCCCACTTCAAAAACTCCAATCACCCCCAATACAGTCCAGATATTCCTTTGATACAGATATTTAATTTCAGTGACATAGCTGCCCAAAGGAAATAGAGATTTTCCACCTATATTTGAACCACAAATGCCAAATTCACTCTTCCACCCCTAAGGACTCTAAGGCCAAAACAATTCCTATAGCCCATTTATATCATTACATGACATGCAGTAGACAGCTCTAAATAACTTGGATTCCATCCTCCATCACTACCACATCCGGAAACCAGAATAAGAAGAACGCATGATTTAGGAAATAAAGATATTGTCAATGATTCACGTATAATCCTAATTCAACAGGGAGGAACATAACCCTTGGCAATTAGCAAATACACTGACTACGCTTCTAAAGTTACTACACAGGCTACTGTTAAACAATTGACGTACTATACTAAATGATCAAATCCTCATAATAAATTTTCAGCCCTCAAATCAGTCTGCTCCCTAACATGCCTCAATATCAGGAGCATCTAAAACCTTATGGACTTATTCACAAGAAAAATCTTTACATCCTCGACAATGAGGATCATAAGAAAGCCCTTGAGAATTAATTGATATAGCTAAAGCCAAAAACCTCAAATAAAGTCAACGGTACAAAGATTACATTTCTGAGTCACAATTCTATTGAGTAACATGTCTAATATTAAAATCAATTGAACTCGCAATGAGAATGAGAAAGTAAAAAGAGGTAGACATTGGATCATTGCTAGAAGAATTGTAAATTTTGACAAATAAGAGGGAAAAAAAATAGGCTAAAATATTGTTTTTGTCTCTAAAGTTTGCATGAATTTCAATTTTCATCCCTAAACTCTAAAAGTCCTTTTTTGTTTCGTCCCTAAACTAGCGACAACATTACACTCTCTCCTCAATCTTTAAGATCCTTTTTCATCCCTAAACTATTGAAAAAGGTTCGTACTTAACTGTAGGAATGAAAAACGAACTTCATACAAACAAACTTTAGGGACGGAAATAATAATTCAGCCAAAAATAGAAAGAAAGATAAAGGATCCACTGACCACCAGATTCTGCAAATCATCAGTGATGTCCAATGCTCCAGCACAATCTCCAGATGCAACAAGCTATGTAACACACAAAAAAAAATCTATCACTTATAGCATATAATTCAAACAAAATGAGCTTCAAATTCATAATCTTAAGCATAAACGGCAGATTAAGTACCAATTTGAGAGCTGAGAGAGACTGTTTGACGTATAAAATGAGATTGAATTTATGGTGAAGAGCCAACAAGTTAGTCCTAGTAGCATTCAAGTGCTGAACTTGTCGAGCCGAATCGACCAGATCCACATCCAAAAGCCGAATCGTCTCCTTCAACTCCCGGATCCTCGAGCATCCTTCAACGATCTCGACATTCAAGTCTTGCAGCTGCCTCTGCGCCTCGAAGAACGAGTTGGACCGCAAGGAAATCTCCTTCACCAAGTGCAACTCCACCACGTCCAAATACTGCGTAAGCTTCTCCTGCAGGACCAGGTTTTCGGCCGCCGTCGAGAATGGACACGCCGCCCGGAACGTCGCGCCGTCCTCCAACGCGAAATCCTCCTTGAAGTAAAGAGCCGGAACCTCGCGCAAGCACGCGACGAGCGCTTCGCCGCCGTGGCCTTGAGAGTCCGAAGCCGAGGACTCCAAATCCTTGGTGGAGTGGTTCCGAATGTCCTCGAACCGGTGGTAGGAATCGGAGATTGAGCTGAAGTAGGTGGAGAAATCGGATCGGGTGAGCTCCGAAGAGGCCTTGGAGATTAGAGGCGCGAATTCGGGAGGAGCGAGAGACGAGGACGAAGAAGAATACCACCACCAATCAGATTTGGCCACGTGCGGGTTGTTGAGGATCGACGATAAGCTCTGGCTACTGGCAGCTGCGGCAGCATCGGAATTTGATTTGGTTAACGCGGTGGGAGATTCTCTGGAGATTGCTTCTTCGAATGTGTACCTTCCCGATTGACGGGAAGGCTGCGACTCCATGATCTTCTTCTTCTTCTTCTTCTTCTTCTTCTTCAAGATCTTGTTAGAATGAGCATTTTACAGTGTGAGAAGTAGAGAGAGAGAGATTTGAAGTTGTTTGAAGGAATGCGATCGATTTTTTAGTGTGTGATGAACATCTGGATTAGGAGTTTGAGTTTGAGTTTGAGTAGATGTGGATCTAATCGAAATTGTGATGAATTTTTTATTTTATTTGTTTCAGGGGTCGTTTCGTTTGGGACGGAAGTGGATGATGGGTGGATCCATCTAGTATTTTATTTTGCACAGTACGGTAGGAAATAATGAAGACGAAAGACAGCGAGGAGAGAGAGAGAGAGAGAGAGAGGGACCAATGGGTAATGGGTCGTGTACTCGTGTTTGCTAATCGGGCTTCAGTAAGCATCCACTTTGTTGAAAACAAAGTTACTTTTCGGCCCATGCTAAACTAGTTTATACTTACTACTTAATTCTAGACTTGACTCGAGTAAGGCCTGTTTGGTGTCAAAGTTTGAGCAACAATTTTCACATTTCAAACACACTAGGCTGTGTTTGTTTTGGCTTCAAATCACTTTCGGAAATACTTTTCCGTAAATGCGGGTGTTTGGTTGCGTATGGAAAATAAATTTTCCAGAAGTTATTTGAAGTTGACCGTGTAAAATGAGGCTTTGACCCTAGAAATGGTTTGAAGTGAAAATTAATGAGACTTTGACCCTGGAAATGGTTTGAAGTGAAAATTTTCACTTCAAACCATTTCCAGGTCAGACGCGCAAAGAGAGAGAGAGAGAGAGAGAAGAGCCTTCGACACCCGCGAACCCAGAGCCCAGATCGCGCCTCACCCCAGACGCGCCGGCGAGATCTCGCCGTCGAGTTTGCGCCGCCGAGTTCTCAATTCGCGCCGCCGATCTCTCTCTTTCTCGATCTCCCTCTCCCTTTTGAACCAGGTCTAATCGTCGCTAATCTGCTCGATCGCAGCACCGCGCCGCGCGATCTCGCCTCTCGTCGAACCCAGTCGCCTCTCTCTCTTCCTTCTTCTCTCAATTTGACCGGATTTGATGAATTTTTTTTCTAGGTTTGTTTCTTTTGTGTTTCTGTATTGAGGAATGATATTAATATTTGTTTGGCAGCTGAGAAAATGTGAGCAACAAGTAAAAAATGTGTTTTCTATGATATTTTCAAGAACACAACCAAACACTAGAAAATATTTTTCAAAACATTTTTTGAAATGCAACCAAACACTTAAAGATATTTTCCTTTCTCGAAAATAGCATTTCCGGAAAATATTTTACATGAACCAAACACAGCCTTACACACATTTCCATACACTTTTTCACACACACATATTTCAAAAAACTATAATAAAAAAAAACTACAAAAATCTCATCTCAAACTACTCTACCAAACAACCCCCTAAAGTTTAAATTTTTTTTTTAACACACCTAATTCAAATTTATTATCAAATAAGATTTTATGTTTTAATTTGATTCATTTTTTTGTCAATAAAGCTTGAGCTTGTTCACGAGTTAACCTTTTTTTCCTATATATTGTGAAATCATTAGTAAAATAGTTTACCTCTTCAAGATTCTTTAAATTCTTACTATAAATAGACTGTTTATATCATCAATAAGTTACAAATAATCATTTAATATCATATGAATTTATTGAAAAACTTATACAATCTAATTTCATGTCTATATAAATATATTTTTAGATAAGTATATATATACAAATATAATATTATATATAGTTAAATCAAGTTTTTATAAGAGATCTGGGGTTCAATCCCCGCCTACACCAAAAATCGATTGGTGTCTTGGTCTAATGATAATGAGCTATCATTAGGAGCGGACGCCATAGATTGAAACTCTCTCAAAAAAAAAAAAAAAAAAGTTTTTATGTTCACAACCTTGTTTATAAATACATTATTATATTTGAGTTTGACTTGTTTAATAATCCAACCAAAACTTAAGACTTAAACTTGGTTTATTTTCTAAACAAACCAACATAAACAAACTTTTTGTCGAACCGAGATTGAGTTGTTCATAAACTGCATGGTTCTGACAAAACAAACCATACACAAACACACACGCATTTTTGTGCAAAGGTGCTGAGTGTGTGATCAGTGTAAACGAGCATGTGAAATATACATTACTGTAAACACAAAGGAGTACTTGTTTTGTTTTATCATTTTTTATTTTTTTAGCCGGAGGCTTCCTTCCATAAAAAACATTGAAGAGGGCGTTTTGGATTTTAGTTGCTTTATTTGTGTATTCGGTACAAAACAATTGGCTAATAAAATAGATAGTAAAAGATAATTCTGAAATAATAAAGTAGATGAACAAAGATTACTTTAATAAGCACTACAAATTACACATCGGTTGTAACTTTAAGTTTTATTAAAACTGATTCTCAAAAAAAAAAAAAGTTTTATTAAAAGTAAACATTATAATAGATTATGAAATAAATAAAGAAAATCCTTTTAAACATCTTTAAATTTTTATGCTTGAGTTTTAATCGAAATAGTAATTAATAATGAGTCATATAATAAAATTATGTCATTGAACTTTTTTTTTTTTTTGAGAAACAATTTTTGTCATTGAACTTGTGTGAGCAATGAGCATCCCAAATAATAACTTTTAAATGTCAACATGTTGCATGAATAGTCTTTTTAGGACTAGCCAGGTATTTACTCTAAACCATTAACATCCGAGGATACAAAAAAAAAAATACAAAAAACAAAAAACAAAAAACAAAAAACAAAACCAAAAAACAAAAAAAATATATTTTATATCCTCAAACACAATTTTAGTAATTTTACCATCTCATTTTACAACTCACCTAACATCTCAGTTTCTATTTTTATATACAACTCATTAAAATAATATAAGCCATCCCATCAAATAATAATATAAATATAAAATGAGAGAGAGAGAGAGAGAGAGAGAGAGAGAGAGAAATGGATAAAATATATTATTTTAGTTTACAAACTCATGAATAGTAAGTTCTAAATATAAGAACTTACTATTCACAGGTTGTAAAAAAATTTAGGTATACATCTCCGGATGGAGCTCTTTTTTAGATGGTTAGTGGTTATTTTAGCAACTTGGGGGGTTTTACACCCCCAATGCAAATGCTCAATATTGGGGTAGCTAAAATAGATGCTATTTGGTCCAAAGTAGAGTAAGGTGTTAGACACCCAAGTACCCCACCTGATCATTTAGATCATCCTCCATTAATGTTCCTAGGCCATATTCAATCAGTGATCCCACTAAGTTAGTTCCATAAGCTAAACATGCACAAGATTTAAAAGGGATTGTCTTAAAAAATTGTCTTGCTCTAAGTTACTCTAGAAAAGGAAACTCCATTCATATGCATACACTCACATCATGCAAAGTATCATTCAATTAAGCAGGAAGATCTTAGGGTTTATAGAGAGTTAAGATCAAATATTCTAGGACCACACCCTTTTCCACACCATTTGTCACAACTATCATATATGGCCAACTGTAAGTGGTAGAGAAAAAGTTGTGGGTTAATTTAAAAGTGACAAACAACTAATTACAGTCTATCATGTAGGATAATTATGAAAAATGATGTGGTAAAGGTTGTGGTTTTAGAATAACTCAATTAAGATTTCATTTATACAATCTCAAATGAAGGGGCATATGCAAGTTTTCAATATGCATCCACATGGATAGAGTATGTGTATGCACCTTGGTGGTTGGTGCATATGCAAGTTTTTAGTATGCATACACATGGATAGAGCATCTGTATGCACCTTTATGCATACATACTACCAATTTAAAGGTGAATCTAGTATCACATAATTTAAAATATCAAATGGCAGGCATCAGATACACTATTAAATACAAGAAATAAGCATGAAATAGACTTTTGTTTCAGGTGAAATAAAAAGAGGATCACATTTTGCTGATGATGGGTTTGGGTTGGGTCGCCAATGATGATATGGAAATGGAATGTGAATTATCACCTTCCTCTGTTTTAAATTATAAGGCTTTGATATACAAATCATTCTTCACCATTCACAACCGTAATTACAAATTTTCAAATGCAACCAAAAATCCCAAGACCCATCAGAGTGAAATTATTAACAAATAAATCAACTTACTATAACAACAAATAAATAAATAAAAATCAATTTACTATTCTTGATCAAATGTGACATCTCTCTTTCTCCAAGTCACCATTGCAATGACAACACAAAAAGCGTGAGTTGAAATCGCAATTTCTTTGAAAAATAAGTTAAATCCAAGATTTTGGCTTCTAAAATCATGAATTGAACTTTTTTTAAAGTACCACAACTTTCAGACTAGTTTCTTTTCTTTTTTTTTTTCTTTTTTTTTTGAGATAAAAGATAGAACTTTCAGACTAGTTTAAAAAACATAGGTTTTTAATTTTTTTTCTTTCTAAAAAACACAAATTTTAACCAAATGAATTTAATAATCCCCATAATTCAGTCTCATTAAAACCCATTGCCCACATTTGGGCTTTAAACAACTGAACTAATTTACATATGTTATCTGCTTCACCATCTGTTAAAATAGATAAAGCTTTTTTTTTTTTTTTTGAGAGATAAGATAAAGTATTAAATAAACAAAATGTCTAAGAACATAAATTGTGTTTGGTCCACGGCCCAAGCTAGCTTTTTGATATCACACCAAACACTTCTAAAAGGCGTTCAATAGTCTTCCTTGATGTAACCTTGTCAACCGCAAATACTTTCATGTCATCTTGAAGACCTGAACAAGCAGCATATGACAATGTTTTATTTGAAAATGCAAAGTGTCATTGGCAACTAGGCTAGTGAGACTTGTCTTTGTAAGCTGTCTCACCAATTTTTGGCATTGAGGAATTGGGTGTGCAAAATATTACAGTGGATATTAATATTATTATGCTACAAAACCTAGCATGTCATTTAGGTAGATTGCCTTTTGGATTGTCATGTTAATCCCCAAAATCAAGGACTTCATATTGCTCTTTATTAAAAAGGGAATAAGAAATTCTAACAATTGATAGGGCAAGAAACATGCTCTAGCTGAGAATTTTCAGGCATGTCCAAACCAGGATATAAACTTAAATAAGCTTGAACATGTTGTACATTATAGTGTCATTTGAAGATAGACTAGTACAAACCTAAAACTCCATCATTCCTTTACTTTGGCAATGATTACCCCACTGCGTCTTCTTTGAGGATAATAATCCTATCTAATCTCAACGTACCTCATGTCATTTCAGAATCATTATTTAGGAATTAGAGCTGAGAATTTAAAAATCATAAATTAGTTTCAGTTTATAAGAAACAGTTTATCATGTCACGGTAATTGGGATACATAGCTGTGTATAAACAGAATCTTAGACTGTGTAAGTGGAAAGCTTATCATAGGGAGAAAGTGGATTTTCAGAAAGCTATTAGTGATATGAATACTGGCTTTTCATATTAAGGCCTTACAAAAGGCGCTTTTGCCCTGCTGTGTTACAAGCCAAGCTTGTCCAGGGCCCTTGTGCTTGCATATGGTCGTTTGAGTTGAATCCTGTTTAGGCATTAATGACATTCGTGTACTTGGTCTTTAGAGGAGCCATAGAGGTATTATAGTAGAAAAGTAGACTTTATGGACACCTCCCCGAAATAGTTCACTGCTCTGGGGTTGGTGAAACCAAGATCATGGTTAGAATCAAGAGATGAAACTAAGTTGTGTGAAGCAGCTTCCTTAAGACAAAAGTAAAATTACAGTTGAAAAAGAGATTTTATGCTTGCTTGTACATAATGGCGTTTCCTCCTACTACGGCAGAATTTGGCTTAAAATGGTCCGTACATGGGGGTGCCTATTGCCTAGTCAGTCTAAATTTGGCCAGTGATTTAGTATAGGTGTGTGTTTAAAACTTTCCCCCTGGCTTCTGCCTTCTTGATGCATTCCATCTAGCTTATGTCTTTATAATACTAATACATGCAGCCATTTTCCACATGAATTTAGTGTGCAATTATACTATTTTGTCACTTTAATACACAGTTATTCTAAAGCAAGATTTACTTGATTACAAGTGAACACTTAACTTTATTCCATGAGATGTATAACTTCCCACATAAGTTACCTGGTTTATGGAGAACTTTGAGCGGAAGTTGGGAGGCATTTGAGTTGAAGAAGAAAATTAGGTTCTTCATAAGCTCCACAGATTCAGCAGAGACCAGGATCTCTCTCTAAATTACACCAGAGATTTACATGTGATGTTATTATTTTCATGATCATTTAGTGGAAGCTACACAAACCATTAGACCGTTAAACTGTAAAAGTAGTTGTTGCAGGTATGCAGAAAGAGGGACCCAAAATTAGACCATGGCCTGGATTATCACCGTGTCAAAATAAAACTATGTTCACTAAAATTACATTTTTGGTGGCAGGAAAGTGGGCTCTAACTTGAATATATACTGCACTATATGTTTTTCAAAACTGCATCCTAAGCCTAAAATCTGCAGGAATTACTTAAGCCCGTATTTAAAGTAAACCAAATTCCGGAAACCATAACAATAAGAGAGAAAAACAAAGTATAAAACAAGAATTTCTCCAACCTTGAAATTCTTCTGAGAATCATAATATCCAGAGACAATCATGAGTAGCCGAAGTTTCTCCAACCCTATAATTTAAAGGACGAAAAGATCAGTCATAAATGTTATTTCTAAAACTAGATTCCAAATATTCATTCAGCCAGAAGTGGAGATGTATATAACATGATTGAAAAATAAATAAATAAAACCTTTAGCACACCTCAGTAAAATATGATGTGATTTATAGTCATAACTTAACTTCTACAATCAATTGAAGGCTTGCAGATCATGAATATGGGCCATCTCTATATCAGAGATTATTCACAGGTCATGATGAAGGCAGATGTGCAGGGAGAAAGTAAAAAAGCAGAGAGCATGCTAGTGTGAGCACATGAATGCTTTTTAAAAAAAAAAATGTTATTATAGAGTGATCTTTATGAATGCTAGGTTGATGAGCAGCAAACACATGAATATGTATATAGAATACAAATAAAACTATAGAGGAAACCCCACTAAGTGAATAAGAAAAGCTCAATAAAGCACTTAAAAAAGTTTCTTGAAACAAAAGAAAGCTTTTCTGCCAAGAGCTTTGTAGCTCAACTAGTAGGCACCTCCTAGTGTTTCCAACAGAGACATCCAGGGTTCAAATCCCTCCACCCCTAACTATTGAATTATAAAAACAAAAAACAAAAGAAAGGTTTTTCCAATTAACAGTTACCATGTAGAAAAACTGAGACAAATATAAAAATGGTGATTTTTTTATTGGCAAGTTACACTCATACCTAGTAGGTCTTAAACCCATGATTTTGGCCTTCATCCCATTATTATGGGAGGAGGAAGTGCCATTTGAGCTCTAGTTCACTGGCATTAATAACGGTGATTTTATCACAGTTTGATTGATTGCTTTTTTAATGATACATCTACTGAACATGTAATCAACTACTCACTCTGGAAATTTTTGATTCCTTGAGATGAAGCATCTTCATGAGCAAGAAGTTGTGCAATTGAAATTCCAATAGAACTCATTCCAACATGTAAAGCCATCAATCTTGACCCAGCAGCATCTGGCTTTCCTGAAATAACCATTTCCATGTCAATCAAATGCAATTGAAGAGCAGAATACCCCATATATCTTGGATGGATAGGATTTCATAAAAATACATCATATATGTAACCAGTTATAATCAAGAGCCAAGGTTAAGTACATTACAAGTAAAAGTGAAGAAGAGTATTTGTATGACAAATCTGCATTTGTTTTAGAAGAGCTGAACATTTTTACATCGTGTCAAGATCTTGTAAATATTTTTGAGGTTGAATTGAACAAGCAAAAACACAAACAATTGAGAATATCAAGATACATGCATGAAGAAACACAAAAACCAGGCATGCAACCGACAACAAATTATACATATTAAAAGATGTGACCACATTTTGGAATTCCAAGCTAATGTGGACCAACTATATTACTTTTTATATGTTGATGATAGTAAGACATATCTTAAGATGTATAAATTTTTATCTTAACACCACCTCTAACATCTAGGCTCAAATGAAAAAAAAAAAAAAAATTAATTAATTAAAATAGAGACAAACGGGTGTCGGGGGCGGTTTTTTGCGCGTAGCCACGTGCCTTTGGAGGTGTGACTTTGCTAGGCCCGGATTTGTTTTGGGGAGGTCAACCCGGAACTCGACATTGGGCCGCATAGACCAATGGCTACCGGTGTATTTTTAAGCCTACAAAATAGATAAAACCCAAAGTCTTAGAATCATGATAATGGTTGAAATAAATAAATAATATGCTTAGCATGATAACTTTGATTAAATGGTGAGTTGATACGTTATTATTATGTATATTGAGTGATGTCCAATATTAGAAAATAATTAATTAGGTGTCAAATGTCCAACAATGGGATAAGTCCAATAGTCCATGTCTAGTTGCGGTTCATGGTTCATGTTCATCATAATAAGGTATGTCTAGCAATGGTCCATGTCCAAATAATATATGTCCGGCAATGGTTTATGTCCAAGTAATATATGTCCATAGGTGGTATATCAATTTATTAATGTGTATGTTTATTATTAGTGAAACCATGTTTATTAAATGGTGAGATAATGGTAAAATGATAATGAGTTAACATATACTCAATAATGTAATTTCAAAGATGGAGAAAACATTGACTTATCTTTTATGTTTCTGACTCCAGCCGTGTAGCATCACTTTGTTCTTCATGTGATTTGTGGCTCCAGCCGTATAATGTTGGTAAGCTTCATAGTTTGTGGCTCTAGTCTTATAGTGTTAATGAGCTAATAAGATTCCAGCAGTATAATAACATTAGTTGAGTGGTATAATAATAATGAACAAAATATACTTGATAATATAAGTTTGAAGGTAAAATATAATGACTTATCTTCATAGTTTGGGGCTCCAGCCATAGGACAACAGTGGACTTAGACATTTCAATAGCGTGATAGAATGAGTCCAGTGGTACAATATGATATTATGAGTCCTTCCATGGCGACTTCATGATTGAAAGGGAAAAATCAGTGCAACTGGAGGGAAAGAGAGTATGTCCAGCCGTGTGCATAGGTTGATTAAGTTTATCCCCTTTCATCATACACTTAAATGGCTTTCCCCATGTAATTTTCTTTTAGTTTTTAGTCAAATATGAATGATATTGTCTTCCATAAAAAGCCATAAAAAGGGCTTTTGATTTTATAAGTTTTTGCCTTTCATAAGAAAGGGCTTTTAGTAATAAGTTCTTGAAAGAGTGTTTGATATATTTTAAGATGTGTGGAGATGGTAAGAAATATGTATATATTGTGAGATATGGTGTTTGTAATATGTATGGGGGTTATATGAGATGCTTTGTTGAACATGGATCTTGTATATGTATACTTTGTGAGACATGGAGTTTAGAGATATATGAGAAGTATGTATGGGTATTTTGTGAGGAATATGTTTTGTAAAATAAATGAAAGTATGAGATAGATAAATGAATGTTAAATATAGTAAAGACTGCTGCTGGGATTTTTTTTGTATTATGACATTGGTTATTTTGCTTTCTAAGAAGGAATATTTTGTATGAGAAATAAAGAATGAGATGGAGATGTGTTTTGGGCAGCAAAAATGATGAAGTTTCGGAATAATGGAGTGTGGAAAAGATGATTAATGGATAATGGTATGTTGTAACATGTGTGTTGTGTTGTTATCTATGAAGAGGGACTTTGTAAGAGAGATGAAGAAAGATATGAAGATCTTTAGAGATAAGGCAGCAAAATGAAGGGAGTTTCAGATTATGGGAGATGAGAGAGGGATCAATCCTCCTTAAGTGTGTAGCTTGGCCCTTTTTATATAGAGCCAAGCTTTGTAACTAGATCAGAACTTAGTTGAAGGAAAAAATAGCAAATGAGGAAGAGTCTTTGACAAAGTAAATGGTCTTTTGTTTTTTAACCAAAAGAAGAAAGTTTGAGACTTAATGTTGGTGACACAGCTGGATGATGTCATGTGGATGACATCCTTTGCTTGGAGGACAATACTTGGCATTAAATTCATGGTTTAGCTAAAAATGGTAAGATAATCTTTATGAGATTTTTCTAATACCATAACTAGAGCTACTGCAGAATGTGCTGGAACTGTTTCAGCTTCTGCAGAAGCCGTTTCTGCTTCTGTTGGAGCTGTCTATAACTTCCGCTAGAGCTGTTTCAGCTTGTGCAGAAGTTGTTGCAGCTTCTGCTAGAGCAGTTTTTGGTGTTTTTAACTAAGTTTTCTCTTTTGGAAAATTATATACTTAGTCCATATATAATTTTGGTAAATAATAGACTAGTTGGTTGATAGTTGATGAAGTTTTAGAGATGTAATTATGGTCTTTTTGTATCTTAACCAAATCTTGGAGAGTAAGGAGAGCATTTTAATGCTAGATATGAGATATTAATATATATTTAGGCATGTGCTTGGAATTGATTTAGATGATAATAATATAATTGATATGAAATACTTATATTATATGATGAACATTAATTTTTATATAAAGAGCATGGGGAATTTTATCATTTTAAGTGTTATGTGATATGAGAGGCTTACCCAAATGTTACCTATTGCACACTGACTTGTCAGAGTTCAGGGAATTGGGGAAGACACGCCAAGTAACATGCTTTCCTTTATCAACTTTGAACCACTAGAGTTTTACTGAACATACTTCTTGGCCCTCCAAACCACGACTCCCAAAATTCCCCTAATGAGACTCATGAGTTTGGATCATGAGCCAAAGATGAGATGATGTGCCATAAGCTTGAACCATGGGCTTTGACGCCTTTTTGTGTAAATATGGGCTCTTTTGGGCTTTAAAAGAGGTCTTTTTGTATCTTAACCAAATCTTGGAGAGTAAGGAGAGCATTTTAATGCTAGATATGAAATATTAATATATATTTAGGCATGTGCTTGGAATTGATTTAGATGATAATAATATAATTGATATGAAATACTTATATTATATGATGAACATTAATTTTTATATAAAGAGCATGGGGAATTTTATCATTTTAAGTGTTATGTGATATGAGAGGCTTATCCAAATGTTACCTATTACACACTGACTTGTCAGAGTTCAGGGAATTGGGGAAGACACGCCAAGTAACATGCTTTCCTTTATCAACTTTGAACCACTAGAGCTTTATTGAACATACTTCTTGGCCCTCCAAACCACGACTCCCAAAACTCCCCTGATGAGACTCTTGAGTTTGGATCATGAGCCAAAGATGAGATGATGTGCCATAAGCTTGAACCATGGGCTTTAACGCCTTTTTGTGTAAATATGGGCTCTTTTGGGCTTTAAAAGAGGTTTTCCCAAAATCCATGATAATGTTGATGTGGTGCGGGTCGCCAATGAAATGAAGCCATGTGGTGTGAAAAATTTGTCCTCAACAACGGGCTCGGCAAGTAGAGTCCAAAAACAAACAAACAATCAAACAAGACACCGTGTTAAAGCATCCAACCTAAAAGTCTAAGCTATCAAGTGGAGTGGCTCGATAAATATATAAATCCTTAACCAAATTTAAAATGATAATTTACTTATCCCAAAAGATTGATATCTAATAGGAATGGGAGAATTTAATCATTTAGCACTGACTCTATAAGTTAGCATCTCGGGTATGAAGGAACAACATTGGCAGTGTTGGTACAATGTATTTGTTTGAGTCTAGTTCTCCTTGAGGGTCCTCTAATCAATGGAGCATTTGTGCTTCCTAGAATAATATTGGTGCGGACACGAGGACAAGCCTCTAATTATACACACGTATGGGTGGAAGAGCAAACAGAAGACAGTCCAACCTGTGGTCTTATGGATGGAGCCTCCTAGTAATTGGGCTTGAAGATTAAGCAAGCCCGAGCATTTAACAATTAAGGTTTCTTTATGCATTTTGTTGTTTGCTATCTAAGCTCTTTTTCTAATTATTGTAAGACAATTTTGAGAATTATAATAAATGTATGTTTCTTTTACACTGGTGTCGACTCCAGTTTTGCTTGGTGTTGACTCCAAGCAACCCTTTGGTGCTGACTCCCAGGGGCGGAGGCACGTTGTTGGGTGGAGGGGTCATGGCCCCCCCAAAAGTTCAAAATATTTCTATAATATGGTCTAAAACATTAGTTGGGGTCTTAAAACTTAATAGTTGGCCCTTCCAAAATATATTGGGTGGCCCCCCAAAGTATGGACTTTACATTTAAATAGTTTAAATCCCACCTAAATGTCACTTGCGTTTCTTACTTTTTAACTTTGTCTAACTTATGTGTGCAAGTGTGAAAACGTGTACTAAGAAACACCAAACTTTTTTTGTTTTTCTTCTTAATAGCCCACGTAGCAACACACTAAAAGTCCACTGAAAGCTCATGATCATGAGGGGCAAAGAAAAAAAACTCACTGAAAACGTGTACCGGGCTTTAGTGAGTTTTTTTTTTTTTTTGTTCTTCTTCTTCTTTTTAATCTTTAAACTTCACCCTTTACTTCTCTTCATCATCATCATAATTTTTTTTTTTCTTTTAAATTGGATATAATTTTCTCTCATCATCATCATCATATATCATTTTTTTTTTAAATTGATTTGTTTTCTTTTGGATTGAATTTTGGTGCCAAATAAGTTGTTCCAATAATGATTTGTTCATAGAAGATAATTTGGGTTTGTTGCAGAGAGAAGATATATATTTTTCTAAAATTTCCCTTTTACAGTAGAATCTTCTCAAGTTATGTATAATGATTTTAATAAATACGTATGCTATACATAGTATTAATAATATATATTTTATTTGCTTAAATATTCAATTGTTTGTTATGGTTGATTAAGACTGAAGATATATATATATATATATATATATATATATATATATATATATATTTTTTTTTTTTTTTTATTGTGCTTAAAGGAATAGTTAAATATAGGAAGTGAAAGCCATATATTATTAAGACTAAAGATAATTTTTTTTTCTAGATTAATTTTTTAACCATTTTATTAAAGATTAAGGAGATGCATGATAATGGATGATTTTATTTGATGAAAGATCATTTTCAAGCATAGCTTTGATGGGAGATGCTAAATTCTTCATTAAAATATTTTGTACATATTTATAGCAGAATAAATAATTTTTATATATTCATTTAAGTTTAGAAATATTATATATATTTTTAATTTGATAATTTTATATATATAATATATTTATAAAATAATGGCTAACATATGAATGTATAATCCGGCCCCCCCATGTGGAAATTCCTGGCTACGCTGCTGCTGACTACTATGATTTATCCTTTGTTTTGTTGTTGTTTAATTTTCCCATTGAAATTGTGTGGTTCTACGTCAAATATCCACCATACTATTTAAAGGAACATAAACAGATTTTTAAATAAAGTTGAACACCATAATTGTTTTCTGCTCTATAACCCTTATGGTCACTTAATCTTAGAAAAAATATAGCTCCAATGGTCTAACACTTAATCCCAAATATTTTCTTGATACTCCTGATTTTAAAGCTTCATAATTTTATATTATTTACCTTATATAGGTAAAATTATGGTACATACTTCATTTTAGACCTTAATTACTTATTCTAAAAGTAAAGGTTTTCTTGCTGGTGCTATCTAAATATGTACTTATAAGCTAATGTATTAAAAGATTGATATTATTATTATTATTATTTTTTTTGAGAAAGAAAAGATTGATATTATTGGCCATAATAAATCTCCATCACATTTAAACCAAACTGTTTTAGTGATAGAGCTCACATCGCTTCTAACTTTTCTTAAATTAGTTTGTAGTTTACCTTCTTAGTAACTGGTAAATAGGTTTGATACTTTGATGTCACCTTAAGGGTCACCTTTAAATATGTAAAACTCCATATTATATTAAACTAGTCGCTAACCCGTGCCATACACGGGAAAATCTTATGAAAATATAGTTTATACATTAAAACATTTTAATTTTACATGAACTATAATAGTTTTAATAATATTTGAAAAATAAAATAAAAAGTGAAAACTCAAGCCAATTCAAGATGAACCACAGCAATAACAAAGGCAGTCCTCCCATTCATTCTTGCAAGCCAATAGCAGCTGCAAGAGCTATCATGAGGGCATTCCATCAGATAGTTTTGACCCAAGTATGCTCCTCCTTTATTTTAATCCTATACATCAGCAATTTGAAGTGAGTTTTTAGCAAGTGGTATCAAGTAAAAATCACGTTTGCACAAAACCTAAATAGACATCAACAATTTTACCAAGTTTTTTCTCACTTCATAATAATTATGGAACACCTTGCAACCTTTAATCACCGCTAGCACATCATTGATGTTGAAGTTTATACATGTTCTGCATGTGGTATTAAGTTTTAGGGTTTTATAGATGTGGCAGCCAAATGATACATGGAAATACTTTTATCACATAATAATGGTGCAGCAATCAATATATAAATATATTGTGTGTAACAACATTTAAAAGGAACAAATAAAAAATAAGTGTAATTGTTTTGAATTATCCATTCATCTTAATCAAAATTTAACAAATTAAATTTGATAAAATAGTTTTCATATGAATAAAGCTTGAGTATAGTTTCGTCTTATTTCCAAAAGTTTCCACATATTTCATCCAACAAAGTCTACAACTCTTCCCAGACCTTTTTTGGAAAAGTGAACGACTCTTCCCAAACCTTACCAAACCTAGAAGAAAAGAATGAAAGAAAACTTCAAATCAAATAATCATTCAGAGGAACAACTTCAAACAACCATGAAAGATTTATGACTTGAGTTTTTATTCATTGAAATTGAACATTTATATGTTTCCTACCATAAGGTTTTGGAATCCATCACCTCTTCTCAAAGGCATTATCCTAGCACGCTGAGCCTTCACCATCCCTATTAAACTCTATCCCAAACAACAATATAAAGATGCTTGAATCCCAAACATACTAAATAAAAATCCAAAACTTATCCCTACACTTTCTTATTAACCAAACCAAAATTATTATTAAAACAAAAAAATACAAACATGCACATAATGATACAAAAAGAAAGAGAGTGTTTATAAGAAAACTCAGATAATACCCAATTGTGATAATCAGAGTCCATTGGCAGCCCATGTAAAAAATACTTGTAGTCAATAACAATGCAATGCAATCTGCTACATAGATTAAGATCATTCACCCAAAAAAAAAGAAAAATAAAAAAATGCGAAATGGGAAAGGACATATATAATAAATTTGAACATCTTGATAAATCCTATGAAAATTTCAAAGTAATCTGACTTTCAAATGAAAATTTGCTAGAGCACACATCAAAGAATTTAGGATTTTGAACAATATTGAGTCAAGATCTATAACATTGCACAGAATAGTCCATTAGATTTGTGTAGACAAATCATCAAATTTAAAAAAATATAATTTGGGTATCCCCAAATTCATCAAAAACACGAAGTTTAAACCACTATTTGCCTATTAGATTCAATAATAAATATATCAGCTTGGATCACAGTAAAGTCTCTCAAAATATGCTTCAAAAATAGATATGGAAGAAAAAATAACACAGCTCTACCTTTTCAATTTGCTATTGTTGGAATTTGTAGACAGCTTCTAAACTTTATAGGTTCAATCCTTCACTGTGCATGGCAAAAAGCAGAAAATAGCTTCCATGGTTATACCAAAATTTAAAATACAAACCTTACCATAACTAACAAATAAAAGTTGCAGATAAACAACGAAGCCAAGGTTGCAGAAGGAGGACACTGGAAAAGAAGCTGGGGTCTGCAACCAAACAAAGAATCAATCAAAACCCCTCAAAAATCTAGATGTTGCTCTTAAAGAAGATTCTTATCAAATTTATTATTAAAAAAAAAAATAGCATGATTCTTTGATAAAGTACAAATTCTACATTCCCATAAAAATTAGATAAAGAAGTAATAAAAACAATGGTAAACTTGAGATGAAATAATAATTAAACTAAACATAAAACATGCACGGGTAAACAATTAGTTTTTATTTCTTTGAAATTGAACCAAAAAATAGAACCGCACATATGTGAGGACAGTGAAAATGATGTCGAATATTATCATGATGAAGAACTTGGAAATTCACAACTACCTTAAATTTAAAGAACAATGATATTTATTTCACAACTCTCCAAATTGTTAATTTTTTTAATTTCAAAAACCTCCAAATATAAGAAAGAATTAATCATTCACAATGGAGACAATGCATAACCCACATATAAATTTAGGGTAGTACAAACATTAAATGGGTTTTTGAGCTAACCATAACATCACTCTCAAAATAAACTTAAAAATCTTTTGCTAATGTCCATATCATAGTAAAACAGAAAACCTTCAAAACCCAAAACCACTGTCACATTCACTTCACAATAAAAACATTCTAGTTTACCATGAATTAGCAGTTTATGAAAACAATACATGAGGTAGTATAAAATATAGCCCAATCATGAAACCATAAATCCTAGATAGGCAAAAAAAAAAAAAAAAAAAAAGCCATGAAATTGAAACACATGAAAGCAAAACCTATTGGATTGGGAGGTTAAGATCAAAACTGAATACTGCCACCAAGTATATATAATTAACCACAAATCCACATGAGGCTAAAATAATTCAATAATCTACAACAGAAAGTTAATTATTCAATAACTAAATTAATATACTTGCATTTGTATATAAACCCAGAAACTCAAATTAAATCCAAACACAAACAGAGTATTAAGGATGAAACCTAGATTGTGTGAAGGGTTTGGTTGAAACGAAACCCTAAATCATATTTAACAACCAAAATTATAGAAAAAAATAAAAAACTTACCAGTAACGTTTGCGGAGAGAATCTGGTTTGAAAAAAAAAAAACAGAGTATTAAGGATGAAACCCAGATTGTGCGAAGGGTTTGGTTGAGTTGAATCCACCATTAGAAACTTAAAAACAGAGTATTAAGGATGAAACCCAGATTGTGCGAAGGGTTTGGTTGAAACGAAACCCTGAATCATATTTAACAACCAAAATTATAGAACAAAATAAAAAACTTACCAGTAACGTTTGCGGAGAGAATCTGGTCTGAAAAAAAAAAAAAAACAGAGTAATAAGGATGAAACCCAGATTGTGCGAAGGGTTTGGTTGAAACGAAACCCTAAATCATATTTAACAACCAAAATTATAGAACAAAATAAAAAACTTACCAGTAACGTTTGCGGAGAGAATCTGGTCTAAAAAAAAAAAAAAAAAAAAATAGAGTAATAAGGATGAAACCCAGATTGTGCGAAGGGTTTGGTTGAAACAAAACCCTAAATCATATTTAACAACCAAAATTATAGAACAAAATAAAAAACTTACCAGTAACGTTTGCGGAGAGAATCTGGTCTGAAAAAAAAAAAAAAACAGAGTAATAAGGATGAAACCCAGATTGTGCGAAGGGTTTGGTTGAAACAAAACCCTAAATCATATTTAACAACCAAAATTATAGAACAAAATAAAAAACTTACCAGTAACGTTTGCGGAGAGAATCTGGTCTAAAAAAAAAAAACAGAGTAATAAGGATGAAAACCAGATTGTGCGAAGGGTTTGGTTGAAACGAAACCCTAAATCATATTTAACAACCAAAATTATAGAACAAAATAAAAAACTTACCAGTAACGTTTGCGGAGAGAATCTGGTCTGAGAAAAAAAAAAAAAAAAAAAAAAAAAAAGAGTAATAAGGATGAAACTTAGATTGTGCGAAGGGTTTGGTTGAAACAAAACCCTAAATCATATTTAACAACCAAAATTATAGAACAAAATAAAAAACTTACCAGTAACGTTTGCGAAGAGAATCTGGTCTGAAAAAAAAAAAAAAAAAAAAAAAAAAAAAAACGAATTAGTGAGAGGTTAAAGGGGAAGGTCTGTGTTTAGATGAGAACGAAGAGATAGAGGAGGAATTGTCGAATGGGTAGGAAGGAAGAGACGTTGTGAGAAGAGAGAGTAATAGAAGATGTATTATAGGGTTTTGTTTTAAGTGGCAGAGATTTTTTTTTCCGGTTTTATGGTAAAATTAGATTTTTTGTTTTTTTATTTATTTAGTAATGCTGACGTGGAAAATTGTGGGAGTTTCAAAAGTTTCGGTTTTATATATATATATATAGATAACTTAAAAATAACCGAGTTGCAATTGGGAAGAAAAATAAAGGGTTAGCACAAGTCCAGACCTAATCTTCTCCACTTTTTGAAATCCTTGTGCAGAATGTCGACTATTTTGAGATCAGACACATTATGCATTTTGTATTTCACTGCAAATGATACGATACATTACATATCTTAGATAAGCCCTAGAAGATGAAAGGAAAAAAAGAAAGAAAAGAGAATAGTTTATACAAATCAGTAGAGCACAATAAACATACATATCTGGTAGAGACCATTGGATCCAAAGCGACCAGCACCATTAATCAATAGTGTGGCCACATACTTATCTTTCGAGGTACAGCGCGGATTAGTTAGGTTTCCTGTTTCTATGAAAATGCCAGCTAACTACAAGCAAAGAGGAAAACCAGAAAACTATCAAATCTAAGGCAATGGAAGACATAGTTAGCTCCAAGCTACCATTTCTCTAGTTAGCCAACTGGGTAAGTAGAAAATAAAAATAAAATCAAAGGAATTGATAAGGGAAAATACTGCTTAAAGTACACATATAAAATTAACTGAGAGAGTTAATTATGTGCATTAAAAAACTCTGGTAGGGTTTTATAAGGTGCTGCATAAGAAAAAAGTCTACGTCACAAGGAGAGTAAAGGGAAGACCAAACATGAGTACTTGCTACAGGAGTACCTAACTGAAATAATATATACCAAGCGTGTAAATTTAGCAAGTATGGTATGAAGAATACTGAGAACAAAAGAATATTTTCAAACATCAAATCTAAATGACACCAAGTACCGAAAGTCTGCTGAATCCTTGCCCAGCCAAAATCTCAGGTGAAGCCAGAGCAAACCTCTCAGCAATAAGTGTACAGCATGAACAATCCTGTATATAAATAAATGGAATGGCACCAGATAGAGTCATAGTGAGAACAAGTGGGTTAGGTTTTAGGTTATAATAAAGTATAAAGATGTTACAATATGAATGATAACAAGCATGTATACATCCATACATATCTGCATTTATGTGTAAAACATCCTTGGTTCAATTTTCCTGATTTATTATGTGTATGTATCAATACAAAAGTTTGTCTGCATGAATTTGTATGTCAAAGGAAGAAATCCTTTGGAAAGAGAAGAGCATCAAAAAGATTTCCAATACATAAAATCTACACACTCAAACTCGTTTACCTTGTCCTCAAAATTTAAATTAGGAAATAAGTACAAAGAAAAAGAGTTGTAATTCTTCCCCTTGAACTACTTTGCGTGGCTCCACTGTTATCTACTCCAATTTTCTATCCTATATAGAAGTAATATATTCTCACTTTCAGAATTGAACTCCCTATGCTTCTCTTTTAATGAATTGCTAACAATGAGGATTGCAAAAGGCCACTGGTTTTCCAAATGAAGCAAATGTTTCAAGACAAGCTTGTAGTTCAATTTGAAATTGTAAATGCACCAAATGAAGCCTTAAGAGTTGAGGGTTCATCTGGAAACAGGCATGGCCTTCTATATATATATATATACAGTTAAGAAAGAGTTTAGGAATGTAGACAACATATTGCTATGGTTCTAACACTTTCCCTAATTCCCTTTTTTTTTAAGTGCTGTTGGATGGTTCAAAGTTGTTTAAAAAGTTTAAAATTTTTTAAATATATTTAACCATTCATCCTATTAACCTCAAGTCACTAGGAAGGCTTTATGTTAGGCTACAACTTGATAGTAATTCCACTAATTGGAACCCACCAAAAGTTTTGTATATATATATGCTGCTTGTTAGGGTTCATAGATGTGGTAGCTTCTTAAAGACGACAGGGTTATGATATGCTCAAAATAATGAGTTGATGATCTTTTACTTTTATTATATCTTTTAAACTGTAGCAGATTTTTAAGTGAAACTTGTTTCATTGAAAAGTAGACATATTAGGCTTCAAAGCAGAAACAAATTTGACCCGATTTGTATTTGAAAAAAGTGAGATATGGCCTTTTGAAGTTGAAACAACTGTACTGTTTTCCCATTCAAAACCACAAAAGTTTTAAACCCAAACTGTTTGGTAGAAACCCTCCAGAGAGTTATTTAGACCACAAAAGTTCTAGGTTGGTGTGGACGAGTTTGTTCGTAGAGGAGATTTTAAGAAGAATCCCAGAGTTTTGGAGTCATTGCGGTGGGAGGCAAATGAGTTGTTAGCTAAGGTAACAAGTTGAGTTTAATCCATAAATGTTTAGTGAGTATAGACTAATTGTAGCTATTTCTTCTATAGTAGAAATTTCCTGTGGGGTTGGTTACTCCTATAGTGATTTTTCTTTTAAAGATTTCTTCACAATCTTTCCACTTTGTTACAAAAACCCACGCATCAATTTTTCTGTTTTATTTGTCTTTTGATTCTGGTGACTATTACTATGGTTGTGCTCTCTATTAAATTATTAACTCTCGAGTATAAGCAACAATGAGGCAGTTAATTGTTTAATAACTCTGAGTATAAGCAAAAATCAGTAACTTATTTAGAACGGTGGAGTCAATGCAATATTTTTCAGTGCTTATCATCCGTTATACCCAAAAATGGATAAGGTTTTCAATTATGCTGAGGAGATAACCCATAGATCATGAGATTTGACTATATTTGGCTTGTGAGAATGGGTAGAACAATTATAACGACAAAGGGCCATCCCTGAAAATCAGGGCCTCTCATTGGTGACATGAATAACTTCTAATTGCAAATAAATAATTAATGACCAAACACAGAGAGCACATTCTAAATACACTATCATACCTCTCCTATAGTATAAGTCTCAACCCAAGGATATGCAGACTCACCCTGCAAAAGAAAGAGAGATTCAATGAAGGCATATTCTCATTCTGAAGATGTTTGGAAGTATCAAGCTAAAGTAGAAAGTCAACCACACTGAAGCAACTAACTACACCTTTCTGCAACAGAAGATTTCAACTACTGACCCCTTTAATGCCTGTTTCAGGAATGCACAAAAAATTCCATCATATCTCATGGTTCAGAGTAAAAGTATAGCTAAAATTTTCTAATAAAACATTACCTCTTGTTTAATCGGAAGCTTGTGGCTATTTAGTAGAACCAGCTTAAGACTCCCAAATAGGTCATAATATGACAGGTCAATCTGCTCAATAATTCAACGTTCAAGAATAACAAAAACTCAGACTAGATTTGAAAACAATAAGGTCAGGACCTTGATTTTTACTATATATATGTTTGATTTACCATGGAATAACAATATGTGATTTATCTTATTCAATAATAGTATAAAAAAAAATGGAAGCAGATAGATATAATATACACACACACACACACACACATTATTCCACAATTAAACATGTAGCATGAGTTACTCATGCAATACCATAATAAATAAGGATTCAATATAAACAACACACCTCATCTATAAAAATTAAGGATGATTGATCAATTAGACAAGATGCAATCAACCATTTGATTTCAGCATGACAACTTAGGTCTGCCCTCTTCATGTTGATGACAGGCACAGTGCACAACTTGTCACTCTGGTATGTTTCGTTCAAGTAGAAGGCGTACATGATGGTTGAAGCAACTAATCCAACATCTGTATATAACCAGATTATGTTAAGTTGGACAAACTATTCTAAATGTATGACTAGAACAATCTATTCATAAGGACCTTTATCACATATATTCTTAATGTTTCTGTTTTCTACCTTCTCATGATCTTTTCTTTATAAAGTAATAGGATCCATATTGATTGTACTTGTCTGACTTCAATATATGGAATCAAGAACCTTAAATTGCCTTGTGGCAGAGAAATCTTAGTAAAGTATTATACTTGGTTACTAATCTCAGATACAAAAGAAATGCATAATACACTATAGTTGTGTATTTATGTAGTAAAATTGCATAATAAAATTTATAATTATTCTCTAATGAATTTACTTGGTTTTGTGTAAAGCTGAAGATTTATTTGTATATCAAATTAATGACAATATGGAATTCCATACAGAAGTTACAAAGGTTAGCTCAAAAATATTAGAACACAATATGCAGCATGCAATACTATTTTATAAATGTTATCAGAATATTCAGAGCACATATGGAATGAGCTGTTAAGTGGCAGTTTTTTGATAGGTAGATACAATTCATGCATTCATCTGGGATTTAAGCTGTGAACTCAGCCTTTGCTTTAGGCAGGAAGAGATCACATTTGATCCAAAATTGGCAAGAAGGTTAGTGGCAGTCTATTTGTCTGGCCAAATTATTTGGTCCAAAAAAATTTATCACACAAGTCAGTGGCAGTCAAATTGTCTGGCAGTCCCAAAGGTTTGAACTGTAATTGAAGTCTTGAGTATATCTCAGCCCTTCTTGATTGTGAACTTTAAGAAGTTATACAGTTTTGCAAAATTTTCAAAGGACAGCCTATTGCTTTAGAAGTGAGGAGAAACAAAAATTATACTAGAGTAGAATTTAAAATTTCAACCAAATTTGTGTAATGCTAGGTAATAGGCATATCAACAAGATCTGATTATCCAAACCATATGATTGATTTAATTGCACTTATCTGTTGGCCAGATGTTACTTCAAGAAGGTAACCAAATATTGGGCTTGAACTTTATGAAATGTCCTAGCAAGTATCATTGAAATTCTGAAGTTTCAATATGTATAACTTAACACATACAGTATTGCATGATCACAAACCCTATGCTGAAGAATAGTCACACACACACTCAAAATTGAATCAAAAAGTAAAATTTCAGTTTCATAAAAACATAATTTTTAAAAATAGAAAATAAGGGGGTTAAGCATCATAAGATGCCATAACAAGGGATATAATAGTTGACAAGAGGGCTTACTGGAGATATCTTGCCCTATCACAGCATGCAAGAATTTTCCTGGGACACCAGCTTTGACATCATCCTTTCTGTCTCTCAAATAATTATTTAGCCTATTAATGCTTTCACATGATTCAACAATTTCCATTTCTGGTGATATCCCATTATAAAATGTTGCTGCAGACTGAGGAAGTGGAATATTTGATAGGTTTTGTTTCTTTTTTTCCATGCTGTATGATTTTTCAAATGCCGGCCTAGCCAGATCATGTGAAGTATTATATTTATCATTTTCTTCAAAGGTTGTAAGACTAGGGCCATACACTGCTTCATTTTGAGAACTCAGGTCTAAGTTTAAGTCTGATTTACTACTTGAGAATGCTAATGATTTTGACAGGACAATCTTGGACCATCTACCAGATGAAGGCTGCTTATCAAAAGGGTCGAAAATAATATCTGAGATCGAATCTTCCAGTGGTGATTCCATGACTTTTTCAGATATTTTTGAAACAATTTTCGTGTTTCTGATGTCACCAATATCAGATGTGGATCGAGAAATGTTCTGGCCATCAAAAATTCCTTGAAAGTCAAAATCAAAAGGTTCGAGAATATTATTATGTGAGGCTGAATCTTCTAATGGTGAGGGTGAGCCCATGACCTTTCCAGACATATTTGAATGGAGTTTTCTGTCACCAATATCTGAGGTGGACTGAGAAAGGTTCTGGCTGCCAATTCTTCCATGAAGTGGAAAGTCAAAGAGAGGAGCCAGATCATTGCCTTTTAACAGACCATTGAAGTACGGGCTCTCTCGGGTATGGCTGTATGGTTTCTGAAAATCAAAAGAAAACTAGACTAACTGAAGGGGAAAATAAATAAAATAACATAAAATAAGTCACTAGTACTATCACTTATGATTCTATTGAATGTGATGAGAAACATGCAGCCAACAAATTAACCAATAATCAGAATATTATTTTTCTTGTTAAAGTGGTTGCTAATATTTGCAAAAGAAGATAGGAGGTGACAAAAATTTGAGGCTTAACTAGGTCCAAAGAGGAAATGGCATGAAGCTATCACAGCCTTCCCTCTGTATCCCAAAAGAGGAGAAACAAGAAGTTGTAAATAGGGAAAAGCAAGGTATCAACCATTCCAACTGACATCATCATTCTTCCAAACTTTACACTTAATTAATGCACTGCTATTACTTACTTCCAAACTTTAACGCAAATGCAATGAAAGTAGGGACAAGGAGGCTGGAGATGGGACTGACAATATGGGCACCAACACAAGAAGGAAAAAATAAATGTAAACACATGAATCATGCAAAATGATGATGACAGAAATCAAAGGATTATTTGCATTCCAAAGTACCAAAGGAGAGAAGCAGCACATATAATGTAAGTCATGGTGCATTTGAACACCAATATTCTTAAAAATTTTAATCAGGGGAAGCTGAGGTTTATAATAGCAACCTCCTATTAAAAATGGAAAAGTTATTAGGCTTTGGATTTGTTGGCATTGGGTCATGTGCTTGGGCTTAATAGGTGGGCAGCCAGTATCAGAAAAACCATAGCTCTAGCGTTTAGTGCAAGAGGCCATTTAAGTACATTTTTCTACAAAGAAAAAGTGCTGAGATAGTGTGGCCTCCCTCATGCCAACCACCCAAAGTGAGAAAACCCTATGGCCAGTTTGGAGGGAGAGGGAGTATAGGGGAGTAGAGTAGAGTTGGCCTGAAATTAGGCTAGTCTCCTCTCTCTCCAACATACTCTCCCTCTGTTCTAGGGATTTGGTCTATGACCATAGTAAGCACTCATATTCCATGTTTCCTACATACTGACAATTCTTTCAAAGTCCGTAAGGGTCATGTTCATTGTTGGAACTAGTGGAAAGACTCTGTGGTTTGACATCCTTCCGTTGAACGTGAGTGGATCTAAAGGCTTTTATCAAAACCTAGAGGTAAGTGTTCATATCTAACCATTGTTACTTATAGTAATTATTATTCTTGTGTCACAGACAAATAAAACACTTTTTTTCTTACAGTAACAACAGAAATGTATGGCTTGCATTGTTTGTTTCTATTCTTCATGAATACAATTAAGAGGAATAGGGAGATTGGCAATTGAATAATAAGGAAAGTGAAGATATTATGGTTCTTTTCCCCCCTTTTTGATTGGTAAGTACACACACCTGGTGGGTTTTGAACACGCGACCTTACCCTCCACCTAGTTCTTACAAAGTAAGGAGGTGAAATTTGAGCATTGCAAAAGAACTTCCCTTATTTTGGCAGCAGAACAAGTACTTTCTTTTTTGTTTCAAGGGAAAAAGAGGGGGGGGGGGGGGGGGGGGGGGTGCTAATAGAGAATATATGAAGCAGTTTCCCCGTAACAAAGAAATTATGGGGATAAGTTATTAACAGGAAGTATGCTGTTGAGCAAGGTACAGATAAACTGAGAAATAATTAGCATAATTTTGTCATCAGACGAAACTTTGGTTTGCAAAACATTGGAACTAGATATTGATACCCTTAACAAGTCTATTTTCAGACATCAAGTGAGTTTTCACAGAAAGCAATGAGACCTTGGGAAAAGAGTCCTCTTGAAAAATTGCTCACATTATTGTGCAAAAATAACACCACTAGTCACCAATTTCTTTTCTTTTTTCTATTTTTGTTCCCCAACATGTTAAGTTATTAACAGGCCTCATTAGCCTGCCAAAACAAGTGGTGATCAACTTTGCCAAATCTATGCAAATATTATTGATGCAACTTTAAACAAGGAACGCTTCCTAGATGGAGTTTTTGGGGTACAAAGCCTGTATCAGAATATTTTGTATGTTTTCTTTTGGTTGTTCTTTTAAAAACTACACTTTGCCTTATTTATTGGTAACCTCTTCCATTGCTATTTCTAGAACTTAATTCAAATACTATAAAGCAGTCATAAATTGTATCAGACTAACATCAAAGTTAACAATAGCAAGTTCTAATGAGTTTATACCATATTTCATATTAGGTTCCAAGTTTTTAATGTTATCAATTAATGTCCCAAACTTATGAAACAATTTCAATTTGAAGCCCCTATCCATCTTCATTATTCACTTTCGTTATTGTGAGCAGTAACAAAGCAGAGAAGACGGGGAAAATGGTTGATAAAACCTTTTCTTTTACCACATTCACTAGCTTCAATTTCCTAGAAATCACTTTCTCACTCAAAGCGAATCTTTCTCTCTCTATCTCCACTATTCAACATCAAATTGATTAATGAACAAGCCTTAGATGAAACGTAGAGTTTAATCAATGATGTCCTGCTTTTCTCTATTCCCTTATCATCCTCAATAACAGAAATGAATAACAGAGATGGATAGACCAATAGAGGTTTCAAATTGAAACAATTTCTTAAACTTTGGACTCTAATTGATAAATTATTTAAAAAAGAAAAATGGGACCTGATTTGAAACATGGTATATAAGATGTGAGCTTTTATTTATCATGTAATTTCTCCACACAACAACAAAAAAAGAAAAAAAAAAAAGAAGTTCTCTATAGAGTTAAGCACTTTTTTGAAGTACTCGTCCTGCTTTTAAGAGCTACAACGAAAACAATGCAAAGTTTGGTTTCAAAAGCAGTAATATTGGGTTCCAAATATGAACCATGATGAATATTACTTAGGAAAAGATAAACAAAGCATAAAATCACATAGCAATGGAAAAAAAGAAAAAGTTAGAAAGAATATGAATGGGTTGTGACCTGTTCTTGGTGGCCTGGTGCAGCTGGGTCTGGGTTGAGAGACCTCATGTTGAAGTGAAGAAGAAGAAGAGGAAATAGAGAGAGTGTGGCATTGTTAATTTTGAGAGCATATTCGGACGGCACAGTCGAAGAGAAACAACAGTTGGAAAAGACGACAGCATGGGAATCATTGGGAACTCCGACATTCTTGAAAATTGTCACCGTACTATCGTTTTTTTTTTTTGGACTTTACAACTTGAACATATCACATATGACGCTCCGCCATGCCGCTGAGTTTTCTTCCTTGTTCATCTTACGTGGTTAGATAAGCTTATTTGACCGAAAACTAAAAACTGAAAATATGTATAAAAGTAATTTTTAAATATGTGAGTCCGTTTGCATACGTTTATTTTACTGAAAACTAAAAACTAAAAATATTGTATAAAAATAATTTTTAAATATATGAGTTGTGTCGTGAAATCCATTTTTAATATTTTTTTTTAATAAAGTAGTTGTGGGTTCTGTGAACAGTATGTGAACATGTGCATGAACAGTACGTGAATAATGTATGGACAGTGTACTTTGTCCCCTAAGGCTGAAACGCGTGGAGAAAAAAAAAAAAAGAGAGAGGCATGAAATTCCAGAAACACAGATGCAGGAGAAAAACGCTGAACCTAAATACTCACTTGTCTAATAATGTCGAATCTTTGTGTTATGGAATGGTTTTTAATTAAATTTTGTTAGTTTTTTTCTTCCAAAATAAATTATAATTATAATTATTATTTTGTTCATGGAATCATTTTTCCTTTTTTTTCCCCACACCATTATGTGTGCGTCTTTTATTTTGGTTTTTTAGTTCATAGTTGGGGAGGAAGAATATAGATCATATGTTCCACTTTTTGGGTGTCACTTTATACCCTGCTCATCACAATTTGCCACGTATTCTTTCTACTTTCCTTATAAATAATTAAATGGTAGATTACAAATATTACTCCTAAAATTTGAAGGTGTTTTGATTTTACATCTTAGCATTTCAAAATTTGGGTTTTACCTCATAAATTTAAGGAGTGTTTGGATTTTATTCCTTAAAGTTTTTGGGATATTTGGATTTTACATCATGAAGTTTTAAAATTTGGGAGTGTAAAATCTAAATACCCCAAAACTTTAGAAGGTAAAATCCAAATTCTAAAACGTCAGGGTGTAAAATTCAAATTCTGAAACTTCAAGGTGTAAAATCCAAATACCTCCAAACTTTAGGAGTGTAATTTGCAATTTACTCATAATTAAATGCCCAAAGTTAAAAAAAAAAGAAAAGAAAAAAGAGACATGCTATACCATGAGTTGGAGCATAAAGCAAAACTCAAAAAATGAGATAAATGATTTATGTTTGAGGAAGAGGTATTTGAACCTAAATGTCTCCTTTAGAATACAAAATAAAAATGTTATTTGAGTTACAAACCTCTTAGAACTATTATATTTACTATTTATAATGTGTTACCAAAAAAAAAAAAGTCATGCCATCAACTAATTCTAGTGTCAAATTTATAAAACCTAGATCCACAATCCATCACAATATGTGTCAATTATAAAAAGGGAAAAGTTAACGAGTGCCCTAAGGGCATTTGTTTAAAAACTATTTTTAGAAATATTTTTATAGGAAAATGATAAAACAATTAATTTTTCTAACAGTTTTTTATATTTCTCATAAAAGTGGTGTTAAAGTTCTCCTAATATAGTTTATCAACAATTGCTCTAAGAAGGACATCTATTAATATGACCCTTATAAGAAATCCAGTTGTAGATGCTTAGTTTCTACCCTTTTTTAAGGTTGAATCTTAATGCTTCAAAAGAGAGAGATTAGTAAACCATTGACAAAGAGTGAGTTGATTTAATGAACGAGAAAAAAAAAAGAAAAAAGAAAAAAAAGAGATAGAGAACACCAAAAATAATATTAATAGAAGTAATAAAAAGATATATCAATTCAGGAAATAATAGAAAATATGTCTTTGTATAGAATATAATAACAGGAAAAAAACTCATGGTTAACACTAACTATTTTGTTGTGGATCTATGATTTACTCCAAATTTTGAGACGGAGGCTTGAGTTGTAGTTGTTATATGGCGAAACTACACTATTGGTCCCTGAAGTTTACCCTGAGTGCGCAATTGGTCCCTCAAGTTTGAAGCGAGCACAATTAGTCCCTTAAGTTTTAAAACTGAGTTGATTTGGTCCTTTTACTAATTATTATTAACGGTGTTACTTATGTGGTTAACAGAACAATGACTTGACTTTTTTTTTAAATGACGTGGCATGTTTTTAATTAAAAAATTAGAAACTAAATTTACACGGTAGAAACAAAAATCACCGGTACCAAATTAAAAATTTTATTTTCTACCTGTTGTAAAAACCACAACGAAAGAGAAAGGGAGAGAGGGAAGAAATCAAACCCCAGCCGCCGCCTGAAATTCCATGCCCTAGCCACCGCCGGCAATAGCCCAAGCCGTAGCTGCCGCCGGCGACAGCCACTGACCAGCCTCCCTCCTCCTTTCGCACAATCACTGAGCTGCGTTCGTCCTCCCATCTCAGGTATTACACCGGCGAAGACAAAAATCAGCCTCCCTCTCTCCTCCCTCTCTGTCTAATGGCCCTCTCTAGTGAAGGGTGGGTTCCGATGGGGCAATCGCTGGGTTTCATCTGGGTCTTCATCTGGGTTTTCATCTGGGTTTTCTCTTTGTGATTTCATTTGGGTTTTTTTTTTTTTTGGTCTTTGGTCATGTAAATTGCACTTGTTGATTGGGTTTTTTTTTTTTGGATCAAATGCAAGGTAGATGCTGATTTTGGATTGGATTTTTTTGTGGGTTCATGCTGGTGGAGGTGTGGGTTGCCATAGTGGTGGTTGGGGTGGAGGTGGGGGTTGCCGTCAATATGATTTTTCAATTTCATCGGAAACTATTTTTTTTTAATTTTTTAATTAAAAACATGCCACGTCAATAATAAAAAATGCCAAGTCATTGTTACCTTAACCACGTAAATAACACTGTTAACAACAGTTAGTAAAAGGATCAACACAACTCAGTTTTAAAACTTAAGGGACTAATTATGCTCGCTTCAAACTTGAGGGACCAATTGCGCACATAAGGTAAACTTCAGGGACCAACATTGTAGTTTCGCCTTGTTATATTTTAGGAAAAATGCCTTAACACCTAACTTTTATTTTAGTCAATATAGACAATTTAGTACCTGAAGTTTACAGGTGTACCAAATGGCTACTTTTGTGAGACAACGAATTGTGCCTTTGGTTCAATCCTCTATTAGTTAATTGGCTTTGGTAATTTTTTGTTTTGTCCACCTGACTAAAACATTAGTTTATTAAACGATAGTCTAACATAAGTAGCTATTTGACGCACATGTAAAGTTCAAGTATTAAATTGGTTAAAATAAAGTTTAAGTATTATTTGACAGACATGAACTTTACAGGTGTGCCAAATAGCTACTTTTGTGAGACAACGAATTGTGCCTTTGGTTCAATCCTCTCTCTGTTAGTTCTTTCTCCAAACTGAATCGGTTGCAACAATTGGCTTTGCTAATTTTTTGTTTTGTCCACCTAACTAAAACGTTAGTTTATTAAACGATAGTCTAAGAGCACTAGCATTGAAAAATGCTATACTATACTATTATACTATCCCAAAAAGCCACTTTATTACTTATACCATCCCATTTTACAATACCTCCCACGTCCTAAAACTCTATTCTTATTAAAATATTATTCTTTAATCTTTTTTTATTATTTCTTTTTAACCAATTTTTTTTTTCAGTTCTACTTTCCTAGGCTTTCCAACCGTTTCTTTTTTTTTTCCTCAGCCTCCCTCAACCTCTAGCACCAGCTCCTCTCACAGAACCACACAGACCCATCACCGACCAACCCACCACCGATCAACCCACAACCCAACCACTACCCAAACACGACCCAAACCCCGGACCCAACCACCACCCACAACCCCTTTAAGCACCGGTCATAGCCAAAAAAAAAAAAAAAAAAAAAAAACCAGCATCACAACAGAACCATCACGCACAAACACAACCATCAAACCTTAAACAGAGCAACAAACACACATAATCCAAATATCCGCCGGCGATTCGATTAACTGATTCCGGCGACATGTACAAATGAGTTTCTCTAAAATCCCACCGGAACAAAAATCCCAATTAAAAAAAAAAAAAAAAAAAAAAACCAGCATCACAACAGAACCCGATCTCCAATCTCCGATCTCCGTGACCCACGCCGTGACCAATTAGCCATACCCACAACCCACTTCAGCCCACTCCGATCTCCGATTCCGCGACCCATGCCGTGACCCGCGCCGTGACCCACTTCAGCCACTCCGATCTCCGATCTCCGTGACCCACGCCATGACCCACTCCGATCTCCGTGACCCACAGCTCACCTCAGCCATACCCACCACTTCCTTTAAGCTCCGGTCACAGCCAAAAAAAAAAAAAAGCAGATGAGAAAGAGATGGATGATGTTTGGGTTTGAAACCCACCACTTCCTTTAAGCACCGGTCACAGCCAAAAAAACAAAGCAGATGAGAAAGAGATGATGATGTTTGGGTTTGAAAGAGGAAAGAGCAGAGAGATTGAAGAGAGCGGAGAGAGCAGATGATGTTTGGGTTTGGAAGAGGAAAGAGCAGAGAGAATGTGAAGAGAGCGGAGAGAGCAAATGAGAAAGAGAGAGTGAAGAGAGAGAAATGGCGTGGATTAAAATATATATATTTTTTATACCATTGTGCTACAGTACAATTCAAAAGATAGAATTGTACTGTAGCACTATTGTAAAAAATTTTACAATAGTTGTGTTTAGCATCCTTTGATGCAGCACATTTTAAGCCATAAAATGCTAAAAAAGGCTTAGATATAGCATTAGCATTTTTCAATGCTAATGCTCTAACATAAGTAGATATTTGACACACATGTAAAGTTCAAGTATTAAATTGGTTAAAATAAAGTTTAGGAGGCGTAAGGTTCACTACATCAAAATTCAAGTGGAGTTAAAGGCATTTCCCCCTTATCTTTAATAAGATATTACCATTGTATACCTTTATGTTTAATTTTGGAGTAACTTGGTCGCATGATAAGATGCATAATCTCCATTCTGTTTCTATCCTTCCTTGAGTTACGTGGGTGCAACAAAATTTGACTATCATTCAACAATATATTGATATGGTTATCTTTATGATGATATTCAAGAGTAAAGTGTGGTATTCACAATGGTTCTCTTTGCATCTCGAGGTAAAATGTCATTTGCATGTAATATTCAGAATATGGTGTTGATAACACTTCTTTTATTTATTTAATTGTTTTCTTTTTTGCCATGCAACAACTTCTTAATGGGCACCATCGTTCTCGTTAAGCAAGTTGATACTTCTCCAAGCTTTAAAGGCTTGAGGGGTTTATAGACCCAGGTTCGAGTGATTCCAGTGCGGGGTTATATTGTCGATTGTCAAAAAAAAAAAAAAAAAAATCTTAATGGGCATAAAATTTCGGCCCAAACAAGCACTGACTTCTTTATTTTTCTTCATAATTTTTTCGGCTTTTGGCCCACATTACTTTGCTAATGCAAATGGTCGCTTGGCCCATATTTTCTTTATTGCACTGGTTGAGCATCACGGTCCCCATTCCACACTCTTTGCTGACCGCAAGGGTGGGTTTGTAGCCCATATTTTCTCTCTCTACATGAGCTCAATGCTGGCCTTATGGACCAAAATGGTTTTAATGCTCAAAGCCCACTTCACTTGAAGAAAAGAAGACTGCTTGGGATACTTGAGTGAAAGACTCACACTTGCAAGTGAGATCATTACCAACTTGAAAACATACAATTAACTCTCACAAGGTGCTTGAAAACTCATAATTAAGCACTTTCCATGACCTTGTAAATTTACCATTACCAACTTTCCATCACTTCGATCATAGACTGCTCAACATCATCTTCCCCATCTAGCATTTGGAGCAAAGAGTTGAACCTACAAACAACACAAAGAAAACTTTTAGTTTGCTAAACTTGTTGGATCCTATAGTGTGGATGATAATCCAGTTAGGGTGGGAATCACCAACATTGTCAGAGAGAGAAAAATTTCAATGTATTAAATGAATGGGGAGTCCTAGTATTTATAGACTCCTTCATGTCGAATAGAAACAAATATCACGTTTTGTGAAACCCAATCTAATAAGATTTCCATTCATATCAAAGACCAACAAAACTCTGAAGGAAACTCCTAGTAAACTACTTGATTCTCAAGGAAGAACGTCATTCAGTTCAAAGGAGCAACTTAGACTCTTTATTCTCCTAGAATTCATGAGATAGAAGGGGTGGTAATTCGTGTTTACGGGTTGGGTTCGTGTCGTGTCAAGTATGAGTATTCGGCTATATGGGTTGATCCAAACCCGGCTTGTTTAGTAAACGTGTTAAGAATCCTTAACCCTAACCCGACCTGTTTATTAAACAGGTTGACCTGACACGACATATTTAACTCATTTAATTAACAAGTCATGTAAAGATCAATACAAATGACCCGTTTGATTAATAGGTCATACCTAACTTGAATAACCTATTATCAATTCCCATATATCTAAAATTAAAATACAATTACAAAAAAAGTTAAGCAATAATAACAAAAGTTAATACCTTTATAAGCTAAACAGGTCAAACGGGTTAGACGGATTCACATGTTGAACACGAACACGACATGTTTATTAAATGGATTAGTCGTGCTAACTCGAATATGACCCGAACCTGTTTAGCCTCAAATTATGACTTGTTTATAAACGAGTTAGTCATGTCGGGTTTGTGAGTTGTGTCAGATTTTGCCACCTCTAAATAGAAGCATCAGTTGCTTTCAAATTCCAATAGCTTGTAAACCAACCAACTCCTATCATGTCCCAAGGCCACAAATCGCATAGGTAAGGAGAAGTTGTGTGGCAAGTAAGGGGATAAGATTTGGGAATAGGGCAATCTAATATAGTTGGGGCCAAGGTAACAATTTTAAATGAGCAATTTTATAATTAAATATAATTTATTTGATTTTTTTATTATATATATATTTTCTTTTTTAAATTCATTATTCTTGCTTTTTTGCATGCAAAATTAACAATTACACTTTTATATTTAGGCTTTGCTAATATCTACTTTTCAATTGATAATATGACTACTTTACTTAATCTTCTTATGATATAATTATTTTAATTGAAATTTTATATATTTTAGTTTTGAAAAACTTTGATGCAAAAAAAATTATAACAAGTATTCTCAAAAAAAATTATGTAATACTTGCATTTGAAAAAAAAAATTAGTCTTTTATATAATCAATAATTGTTATATTTAGGGGTGTGCAGTTAACCCGTCAACCTGCTAAAAGCCTAAAACTGACCCGACCCAATCCAATCCACTGGGTTGGATTGGTTTTTAGAGGTGGGTGGGTTGGGTTAGGTTATGAAAATATTTTTTAATAGTGGGTTGGGTTGGGTTTGGGTCATAAAAATCACAACCCGCCTAACCCGACCCTTCCCACTTATATATTTAAATTTTAAATTATATATATTTAATATATATTTAAAAATATATTATATAATTAATAAATTTTTTATTTAATTCTTCCCCCTATTCAGCTCTTCCTATATAAAATCAAATTGCCTTGCAAACCCAAACAATCTTATTTCTCTCTCTATCGCCTCTCACTCCCACTCTCTCACTCCACTCTTATTTGTTTATAACTGAGTTGAGATACTAGTTTATGTATATTTTATTTATCAACTCAGTTGGATATATTTTTGTTTATAACTAAGTTGAAATATTAGTTCATGTATATTTTGTTTATCAACTTAGGTGACAATATATTTTTTTCTCAATTTAATAATAATAGTAATAATAAAAAAAAATTTCCAACCCATGGGTTCAACTTGACCCAACCCGATCCATGTGGGTTAGGTTGGGTTTGGTTGAACCCCTATAATGGGTTGAGTTAGGTTGGATTTTTTTAACCCACCATGGTGGGTTGGGTCGAAAAATCCTCTCAACCCGGCCCATGCACACTCTTAGTTATATTACAAGTTTGAACATGATTATGATCATCTTTCCATTGTATTATTTTAATGGTGTCCTCACTCTTTTTATGATGAATTCTCGTTAAATTGTGAGGATTCGTATAAATTTATCTATTTTTATATTCTTAATGATAGATTTATCAAGAGATCCTACGTGAGATTTAATTTTTTTTCCTATTCTTTTGTCCTTTTTTCTTATGTTTTTCACGTCTAGAACGATATTTCTAGTAGAGATTTCTAATAAAAAAAATTTTACAAATAATTTTTTTAAAAAAATATCAACAACATAACATTATAAAAGCATTGAATAATGTAATCTAATTTATCAAAGCCACGACTATAAATTCATTTAATAACATAATAACCTAACTATAACTATTCTAACTTGCTAAAACAAAGACGAATTTAATACGTACATAGCTTAATTAATGAATAGTATCCAAACCAAGAATAATTTTATGTAGGGAATCATATTTTATGGTTCATACATAAAATTTAACAAAAAAGAGATTTAAAAAAAAAAAAACAAGTTTTAATTTTTCTTGAATAAAGTGATACATGGTGAAGAAAACTTGAAATCTAATTTTGGTGTGGAGAGAGAGAGAGAGAGAGAGAGAGAGAGAGAGAGAGAGAGAGAGAGAGAGAGAGAGAGTATTTGTTGTGTGGCAAAGTGAGAGGTTGGATGGCTAATGTTATTGTTAGCAATCTACTATGTGAGAGACTGATTTATAAAAGTTTAAATCTCAAGTCATTATAGGAAATTGAACATCAATGGTAATTTGGTACACTTACATTTCTTTTTTGGTGAAATAGTTTAGGATTTCAATTGAGATTGACTTCTATTGTCCTACAATCTTCAGGTACTCAACTATATATATGTTCAAAAAACAAAGATGAAAAACTAATTATTAATTTAAAATTTAGGTTTTTTTTAGTATTATTTTTTAAATGGGGGCCTAGGTAATGACCCACGTGACATTGCCTAAGGGCCAACCCTATTTAGAAAATGGCTAATATGACACTCGTACACCAGACACATGTACGCTTGGGTTTATGCTTTTAAGGGAATAAAAAGCTGCATGACAGCCAAGCATTTAAATCATGATGCAACTCTCTCTCTATCAAGCATAATTTTTGGTCATTTATTGCATTTCAATTAATAGCTATACTTAGGGCTGTAATCGGTTCGGTTCGGTCGGTTTTTTTTTATCCGGTCAATCGAAACCGAAATTTTCGGTTTTTAAAAGTCTCATCCGAAACCGACCGAAATAGTTGAAAAACTGTCGGTTTCTGTTTGTTTTAGTTTCGGTCGGTTTTTCGGTCGGTTTCGGTTCCTTATCATTTATTTTCTAAGAAAGCAAACAAAGAAAAAAAACAAACCCAGAATATAAAAAAGAGAGAGGAAATTGAAAAAATAAACAACCAAGCACATGGGTTTTTTCAAAACCCTAACTTTCTTTGCACATAAAAATTGAAAAAATAGCATTGATTCAATATTAAACAAACCCAGAATATTAAAAAGAGAGAAGAAATTGAAAAAATAAACAACCAAGCACATGGGTTTTTTCAAAACCCTAACTTTCTTTGCACATAAAAATTGAAAAAATAGCATTGATTTAATATTAAACAAACCCAGAATGGAAGAATATAAAAAAGAGAAAGGAAACTATGGAGAAATTAAAGAGAGAGAGGGGGTCATCGTGACTCCGTGAAAATGAAAAGATTAGCCGGCGTAGGGAGCCCCGCGTGTGGAGACTAGCGAGTGGAGGCCGGCGTAGGAAGGCCAGCGTGTGGAGGCTGGTGCAGGAAGGCCGACGTGTGGAGGCGGCATGTGGAGGCGTGGAGCGGTGAGAGAAGAGGATGGGCTGAGGGCTGAACTCTTTAAAAGACAGACAAAAAATTGAGAGAAAGAGTTGGGGAAGGGGGCGGCTGAACTGAAGAAAAGAAAAGAAAAGAATAAAAGAGGGGGAGGGGTATTTCCGTATTTATCTCATGCTTAGGGTTTTAAAAAATTAAATAGCAAAAAAACACAAGCCCCCACGCGAAGGCTCGAACCTGGGATCATTAGCAAAACCACAAAGTAGCGTACCACTAAGCCACTGATCAGTTATGTAATAGAGTTACATAAATATATATATATATATTCGGTCGGTTCGGTTCGGTTTCAGATGAAAAAATCCAGCACCGAAACCGAAACTGAAAATTTCGGTTTTTAAAAAATGAAACCGAAACCGAACCGAACCGAAAATTTGGCAACGGTTCGGTCGGTTTGTTCGGTTCGTCGGTTTTTTGCACACCCCTAGCCATACTCTCTCTCTCTCTCTCATTTGATTTTCTGTCTAACCATCTCTCATTCTTCTAAATATATATATATATATATCATTACCTATTTCTTTCTCTCCAAAGTAAATTATATCCACGCCAAAAATCAATTAATATTCTAATAGTAATAAAAGACAATTATGTAGGTTGAAATTCTATCCATTTATTAAAAAAAAGGGGAAAAAAAAAAGGAAAAGTAAATCACACCCAAGTAAACTCGCACTCCTCCAGCAACTCAATTCGAATTTAATTACTTTAATTCCCAACACAACATGTGAGCCCTTAAATGCCCAGTATATATGCCCTATGCCTTTCTCCTTGAGAATGAAGCCGAACCAATTAACGTAACCAAACCTCCAAATCTAGCGAAAGCCATAATTATCCCACACACCCATGCGCGTTCACTGCTCAAGAAGTTCACAACTCAAGGCATTTGATCATTTACCACCATAAGCAATGGAAGTCAAATTGTATTGCTACAACCTAAAATTTATTAGTTTGGACTCAGGTCATAAATTAGCTTGACCTTATAAATTCTAAGCAAAGTCCATAAATTATGACTCATAATTTAGCTTGACCTAATAAATTCTGAGCTAAGTTATATCTACTTTTGAGAAGCCAGGTTTAAAAATACTGCCACACACAACAAAGATGAAGCATCCAACATTGCAAAAAACAAGCACATTACACTAATACTACAATCAATAAAGAAGGATCATCCAGTATTGCAAAAAGACAATACTACGCATCATGGTGACCAAATTAGATTACACCATCAGTATCTACAGCATGAAGTCATTACCCATCCAATGTGATAATAACAATAAAAATACATGCAAACAACACACAAATACAAATTCAGATTCATCAACTATTGAACCTTTGTTTCTAACAAAAATTAAATGAATAACTAATAATTAAATCAAAGCTTATTAAGTACTTGAACCGGAGGAAGAGAATATTATTGGTTAAGTACAAGTGTGTTTGTCACTAAGATCAACTCCTTGAAAAAGGCAGATTTGCAGGCCCTTTTGTTGAACATAATGAGTGAAATGAACTAACACCATATCTACTTCATCCATTAACTTAAAACTGCAGGCTTAGGCTATGTATATGCATTGTGATGTTATGTGCTAGAATGACCTTTCTTTGATTTTTTGCTGAACTTGCTGCCGAATCTTGCTGCTTTGAGCTCTGCAATCACCTTTTCTAGTCTGATAATCCTTTTTTCAAGGGCTAATCCTGGTATCTCCAATTCCTGGCCACTAGAGCATGAAAGAGTTTGCAACTGACCTATTGAACAATGTTCTAAACTTTTTGAACCCTTAGGAAGAATATGATCAGGAATAACAATGTCCTTAGCTTGCTTTTCTTTCGTCAAACTTTGTCGTGATTTTTTTGAACCATTCAATCTCCTTTTCTCAGGCACAATACTCTTACTTGTTTCTTGCTGATGAAACATTGATTGCTTCCAATCCAAGTACCTAGCAGTAATACCTGCCTTGAAGAGCCGAGGTGGAATATATAATTTCTCATCAATTATTGGTTTACTGTAATCATTCCACGCAATATCAAGGACTTCATTCAACCGAAGAACAAAACCTGGAAGATCTTGATCCATACCAAATTGCATTGCAACTCGATGTGGAAGGTACTGTTCTATATAGCCAAATCCAACTAGCTCAGAAACCCTCATGCATCTAGCAAATGATAGTAATTCTTCATCCAAACCTGGACCAACCGGCACCCAAATTTCCTTTCCAGAATAAAACTTGGGAAACTTCCAGCCACCCATTGCCATGGCATAAAGCCGCCACAGAAATCCCTCTCCAGCCAATTCTAGACTCAACCTCACATTCTCAACCTTCAAACCGTTTACTTTGTCCCATCGAGCCATTCTCAGGTCACCATAATTTAATATATTTGGCTTTGGCTGCAACTCTAAAAATCTCTCCCAAACCCAAATTTGAATCAAATAAAATGGTGACCGAAGGGTTAGCTCTAAAACACCATCTTTAACATCCTTACAACTCTTTGAATTAGTTGCAACAACAATTTTCTCTTTCAACAAACTTAAGTCTCTATAAATGCTTGCAAGAACAGCTGGTGCAAGAGCGATTCGTGTCCCTCTAGCTAGTTGAATTGCGACTGGAAAAACATGCTCACTGATTGTACCATGAACACCTGCAAAAACATACCTAGACAACCAACAAGCAAGAAATGCTTGGTGCTTCAATTCTTTTCCACTGTTCATGAATGTCTTTATCCATAAGCTTTGGCATGCCTTCTTAGCTTTTGTACCCACGATTCTTCTTCGCGCTTCTTCCAAATTCTCTTCTATCTCCTGTAGGTCTTCTGACTCAGCAGGGCTTAAAACAGAGTCCCCTAAAACAGAGTAACCCCCCAAGACTATTACATCTTCCAACGTGACTGTTACTTCACCCCAAGGAAACACAAATGTTTTGGTCTCAGAACACCACCTCTCTGTAATCCCAAGTACCAAGCTTTGGTCTTTTTGGATATGGTACTTGGAATTCATGACAGCTTCAAAGATTCCAGCTTTCTTTCTTCCATGTAGATTGGTGCAAAGAAGCCATTTGATCCATCCATGTCATCCAAATCTTGTGCCGGTATCGCCAGCATGAGAAAGTTACCTTCAAAGGCCAATCTTGTGGCTTAGGACTTGATGGAAGGGAGCAAGGACTGAATGGAGGGCGCTCACACTTTGGTCCACTAATGGAGTTTATGGAGGGTTTGAGAAAATGGGCAATTCTTAAATATGGCTCTCTTCCAGTTGGTGAAACCATGAGCCTTTCACCCACTTCAAGAATGGTCTCTTATGGATCCTCCATTGTTGAGGATCAAGAATGAGCTCCAACAAGTAAGTCTATGACAGATAAGTGTTGGTGGGTTCGTTTATTTGTTTATCATGGGATGTGGCATTGGGTTTTAGCAGTGTTTTTTATGAACAGAATGAAGTCCAGTAGTTTCATCATGAATAGGCCTATGTGTTAACCAAAAACCAAATCCTACAGAATAGGTAGTGTGGACTAACTGCTTGGTCCTAGAATATGGCGAAATCCACGAAACTGAATGGTTATCTTATTTTCTGCTATGAGGTCATTCTCTAAATCATGAGATTCTACTAAAGCAGAGATCTTGCTGCCCTTGCGGGACATCTCATATATATACACACATATAAGATTATTGTTAGATCCATTTGATTCTCCACTCCTTTTGTCATGCTTTTATTGCTGGATATCTCATAATATTATTGCTAAATTGTCTTTCATTACTTCTGGATATCTCACATTTGTACTTGCATTGCCACTAGAAGCCGTGTTACTTGTTTTTTTTTTTAATTTTTTTTTTTATTTTTATGGTAACTAAGATCAATGTTGCCGGATGTCTTTCTTCACCATAGAATCTCTTACTGTTATTGCTGTTGCTTGATGCTTTTATAATCTAACCATATCCATGAAGCAAAAACTATTTCCTTCCTTATATTGTCAATCTCCATTTCTACATCATCTTTTACCTTATCTAACTTACTAATTAGATTATTTTATTGTTAAAGGGGGAAACAAAATGGTAGCCAGCAATCGATAACCTGTTCTAAACTTGACTACCCTTTCAAATTTGGTTATACATCTACCTATTAACGTATCAAAACACGACACATATTATAGAAACAAGAAAACTCCAACACATGATAACTCAAAAATCATATTAATTGGCAATGGTAACTAATTAGTATTATATTAATTTGATTCACGGATTAATAAATAATTAGATGTAAATTAAGAATTTTTTTTAATAAAATCCATAATAAAAATATAAGAATAGACTTTACTTTAAGTAGTGTGGTGAAAAGCATATCGTGAAAAACCAAAATTTTAATAAATCTAAAAATTATAATATATTATTATTAAAATAAATAACTAAACTCCTTTTTAACTTTTCTTGAAAATTTTGGTATTTAGTTTTAACCATAATAATATTCTAAATTTAGCGAAACTTGTGTAATGAGGTTTTACTTATAAGTGTATAATGTCCACAAATATGTCCATATATTTATCATCAACTTGATGAATTAATTAAAAGGTATAAGATTTTCTTATTATAATAAAATTTTCAAAAGAGTAGGTTCCAGTTAACTCAACTGGTTTTTCTCAACAAAAAAAGCTCAATTGGTAAAGTCTTTTATTTTCGAATAAGAAATTTGGGGTTCTATCTTCGTTTATACCAAAAATTAATTGGTGTCTTAGCCAATGATATCGAATGTAAACATAACGCGCAAGACCTAATTTTCATTATGAGAAAAGCTAAGTAGCACTTCTCATTTATTATTAATAAATTATGATTTATGATAAAAGCAAAATAAATAATAAAAATTTTCTAAAATTTTGGTTATCTGGAATATTTTTTCTAAACTTCTTTAAATTATGGTGAAAAAGTTTCATTTCAAGCTTTAAAAAAATATATATATATTTAAGGTGTATACTGCATGATGAAAATATGTTGTTGTACCACGTGAAACACTTGTGTTGAGACATTAGATACGAGTACACAACTATAATTAATGTGTTGGACACAACATTTATTATCTATTATCATACCTGTGAAATGCATTACTTAATCAATAATTTTATGTAAACTAAACCAAATACTTCAATAAAATAAAATAAAATAGATAGTAAACATAAAAGAACAAAGTTACTTTAAGTTACATGAAAAATGAATGGCATGTAAAACAAGTAATGAAACTCGTTTTATATATCTTGAAACTTTTGATAATTGAGTTTTAATCAAAATAGTGTTTTAATTTTTTGAAAAGAAGAAAAAAGGGTTTGGTACCAAAGTTTCACTTAAAGTAAATTGCATAAATAATTTTAGTATACTCATCATGAGTCATAGGGTGAAACGATGTCTATACAATTTGTAAACTTACATTAATGCTCGTTTATTTTGAAATAAAATATTTTATTGAAAACATTTTCATTTTACAATATTTGATGTGTAATTGAAAATGACAAGAACCTATTTTCAAGTGTTTGTTTCACAGTAGAATGAAAAATTTTCCTAATCTCACATCCCAACACATCCAAGCAACCACCACCAAATTGGCAAAATCCAACCCACCACCACTCCACCGACCACTCAAATACGTACACATATTGGAGAGGGGAAAAAAAAATAGCAGGCTAACCACCCATCACACGCCACAATCCCAAGCTTTCCAGCCACTATCATGACCCACAAACCATCCCAACCACCCAACAAAATCCACAACTAGGCCTAAAAACTGAGGTTAGTAAGCCCATACAACACTAAAAAACCCAGATTATTAAACCCATGCAGTGGTAAAAAGAAAAAAAAAAAGAAGAAAAAGAAAAGAAAAGAAAAAAACTAATCTAAGAATTGGTGGGTGAGCTAATGAAGGTGGAAGAAGAGCCGATGGAGGTGGAAAATTGATAACACCTTAAAATGTATACTTGTTATATATTTATGTGGGCGTTATCTTCTTATTACTATGCTTAATTTGTATAATCCCTATTATTTATTTTTACATAATTTCTTGAATAAAATATCATTCATTGTGTGTAATTTTCTACTTTTAGGAAATCATGTGAAAAAATGAGTTTACAAGAATTTGTGAGAGAATGGAGGCCAAATTAGAATTAAAGAAGAGCTAAAGGACCATGCTTAAATGTCTAAGGAGGTGCAGTTGGAGTGCTTGGGTCGTTTACCATGTTTGGAAGCTTCAAATAAGGAAAGAAATCAAAGAGGCAGAATCTGAAAAGGAAAAATCAGATTTGAGCACTGATCAGTATTCTAGACGTATCTCTTTCCTCAAAAATCCAATTGACTCAAGGTTGGATGGGCTGAAACTGTGACTTAAATATATACAACTTTCCAGTTTTGAGTTTTTTGAAATTTACAATTTTTGAAGGCCGAAATTAACTCACAAGTTTCTACTGAAAATTTGGACAAAAATTAAATAGTAAAAGTTTTATTTTCTTTGGACACTTTTACGTTAGAGTTTGGAAGAGAGGTTGTGGAGAATGAATTTTACAGAGAGAAAACTTTGTATTTTCTTTTCTCTAATGGCAGCCTAAACTCTTTGCTAGGACTAGGGCTAATGTTTCTTCTATATGGTATGAATATTCAATGTGATTCTTTATAAGATTATAGAAAATAACATATTTGATTGTTCAATTAGATTTTTGTTGATATGTTAGTTCTTCCATGCTTTCAATAAGTTCAATCATGTTTTCTTATTGTTTAGATGAATTTCTAATAGTTTCAAATAGAAATCACGTTTTAAAGTGAATGAGTTTTTCTGAAAACTATTCTAACCGCATTATTAATCAAGGTTATCATGCGTTCTTGAATTGTCTCAGTTCAACCGAATCATAAGTTTTAATTGTATAAGAACAATTAATTATGAAATATACATTTTCTTAGATCACAAAGAATTTCATATCGATATAGGAAAACACCTCGATGCCCTAGTATTTACATTACTGATTTAAATCAGTTTCTATTATTATTCTTGTTAACAATCACTAAGTAAAAGTACTTTTCTTTTTCACCCAAATTGTTATTTAATTATATTGTCTTTGAATTTACCCTGCTCCTTGTGGTTCGACCTCGGTATACTGAGAATTATATTGCTATGATTTCTTGCACTTGGGAGTGATCAAGCAAATATATATATATAAACTCAGGAAGTTCAAACTTGAGAATCGGTGTGTGGAGGTGAAACCGATGATGGGTGGGGTGAACAATTGGATTGGTGGCCAATGATGAGTGGCTCGCTAGTCTGTTTGTGAGAGAGAGAGAGAGAGAGAGAGAGAGAGAGAGAGAGAGAGAGAGAGAGAGAGAGAGAGAGAGAGAGAGAGAGAGAGAGAGAGAGAGAGAGAGAGAGAGAGAGAGAGAGAGAGAGGGTATAGTTGTGTGAGAATTTTGGAAAATGTTTTACCTTTGTTGCAATGGTAAAACATTTTACAGTTAACCAACCATTTTATTGTGAAATAAACAACGTAAAACGTGTAAAATTTTTTCTTGAAAAATATTTACTAAAAAAAAAAACACAACGTAAGTCACGTTTTGCAAGCACAACAAATAAAATCTAACTTTTATAATTAAAAAAAATATGGAAAATGATTAAAATAATATATAATAAATAATAAAACTTTAAAAAAAAAAATTATAAAAACTCTTTGTAGTAGAATTTTAATAGAGTAACATTTTTTAATATTTTTGAAATTTTGACAATAAAATTTCACTTAGAGCAAATTTGTTAATTATTTGGATGTACTTATAATGTGCTATGAGACATAGAGAGAAAAAAAAGGGGTATTTATTTGACGTAATCACAGCATGCAAGACACTAGACCTGTTGCAATTATGACATGTATCCATTTTTGGACACATGTCACCATATATCTACAGGTCCATTAGTGCACTAAATGCATTGGACGTAATCCGCTACCATGTGAGTTATCGAGGGTGCTTATAAAAAGCTAATGCTTTTAATTGAAAATTTTTAAAACCCAAGGTTTAAATGTAAAACAACTTAGGAAAATTGTGTAATTTACCGGTTTTAGAAAGATACTCATTTGTCAAAAGTTTTATAATTTAGAGGGATAAATTGCTATGTTTTATTAGGGGAATCAAAGTTCAAATTCCCTTCCTCAATTGTTATAACTATTGAACTAAAAGATGACGAATGGTAAAATAAAGCAATTCCCGACAGAAACAGGTATACAAAAACCGTAATGGGGGGGGGGGGGGGTTGAGATTATTTTCATTTCAAAAACATTAAAAAGGGAAAAGAGAACCCAAAAAAAAAAAATGAAAATTTTATATATATACACTTTGCATGAAAAGAAAGAATACCTGGAAAGGTTCCATCGAGTGAAAAGGCAAATCCAAAATTGACGTAGCCAGTGCACCAGAAGAAGTAGTGGTCCAACTTTAAAAGGAGGAAAATTCAAAGATGAATACCATAGCATCACATCATGAAGAAAAAATAATAATAAAGAAAAAACTGAAACGGGAAAACCGAAATTAAAAAGCAAATAGTCGAGCACAATATCGGCGTGAATGGAGCTTATTCGGTTGTGTAAATTAGAATTAGATGGACTGACCGACCAATTTGAAATGGGTCCTACTTAAAAAGAAGAAGATATATTCAGAAGTGTTTTTAGAATTAGCATAATTATGGTGCCATGCAGCGAGGAAGAAGCAATAATCATCACCTTAGGGTTGATCTTTGACCTAGAAAGAAAAGTCACCTCTTCTCGTGAGGCATGTCTGCCACGTGAAACTCTTTGTACTTAACACCAAACCCTCAATATCATCAAATGTTTTTGTTCACCAACCTTTACCCACAATGTTTTTTGTCCTTCTCCAATTAAAACACAAGTTAGCATCCCCATTTTGCCATGTGTATAATACAAGGAAAGGAATGTCATGTATCATCGTCGTATCTCGTGTCCTCTTTTTTGTTTTGTTTTTAGATACAATAAAATTTCAATTTACATAGTAATTATTTTTTATCATTAGATCAAAAATTTAGAGGTGAAGCCGGGAAAATTTCTCAAGAGCGGCCAGTAGAGTAAACTTGTACATAACTAATGATTTTTATACATTGTTTAAAGAGAAAATTCAAAAGCCAGGGGGACATGGCCCCGCAGCCCCCCCTAGCTTTGCCTAGATACTATGTTTCTCTTTAATATTCCTGATCTCATGTGTAATTATTTGTTTTTTTTTTTTTTATTGGATTCTCAAGAATGCTTTTCTCTTTTAACATAAATGTAATCTAGCTACCGGTACTAAAGCATATAGGATTGGGTTCGACCAGCATCTCCTCTAAAATTTGTTATAAAATGATGTGATTTTGGGTATAAATCGAAATGCTATTAGGAATGTACAAGTGTCAATTTGAGTTAAATTTGCGATATTTTTCAATCCAACCAAACAAACCTCTTTGGGAGGAGGAATCTCCAACCTAACACATCCCATAGTAGCTCTAAAAGCAAACTCTCTTCACATTGAGGTTGTTTTGTCAAGTCTAATGAAAATTATTGAGTTTTAAGTATTATAATTGACTTGATTGTAAACTAATACCAATGTAAACTTGTCAAAATTAAGTTTAAAAATACTAAATTAAATCAAACTAATAGATTTTTAACTAATGTCAAAATCAAACTTCGTCAATATAATTAATTTATAAAATTACTATTTTTTTTTTTTTTTGAGAAACCCCCTAGGAACAGGAAATATTATTAAGCATTTAGCTGAAGATCAAAGTTGTAAACATCTACGGTGTCGGGAGGAACAGACTCCATCCAGACAGTGAAAGGATTAAAAATAGCTCTTCTAGCTAATCTATGAGCAATACAATTACCTTGCCTTTTAAGATGGCGAAAAGAAACAGAAGTAAAAAAAGAACTAAGAAAAATAATGTCTTGCAATATATGCCCAAACTCAGAATGGAACATATTATCACCCTTGATCGCGTTGATAATGACTTCCGAATCTCCTTCAACTATCAAACTCTCGAAACCCAGCTCCTTAGCATACCATAGAGCTCGGCGTGCTGCCATCACTTCCACTATCTCTACCGAAGTAGGTAGTGGAATTTGTTGTGATAAAGCAGCCATAACCAATCCGTTGTGATTACGGATTATAATACCAACACCAGCAATGTTATTAATAGCAAAAACCGCCCCATCGAAGTTCACCTTGAGAAAACCTTCAGGTGGAGGACACCATCTCACTGATCTAGTTGTTCGTGGTATCGCAGAGTGGGTGGGATGCAATTGATGGAATTCTTGCAGAGAATTAGCTACGATGGAGTTGATCTTCACTAGAGGAAAGGTGTCCTCTCCTAGTCTAAGCTTGTTTCGTCATTGCCATATCAATGAAGTCGTCCAAGCAAATAGAGCAAAGCAAGTTTGATCCTATTGGGCAAGCTGAATAACATCTAAAAAACTCGAGCAAGAGTTAGTAGCAGCCAAAAGTTCAACAAATATTACGTGCCATATCGTTGATAGCATCGGGCATGACCAAAAGGCATGGATATTGTCTTCGGGTCCTAACTTGCAATGAGTGCGGAGAGTCTCAGACATCATCTTCCTCTTGGCCAGATTCACTTTTGTTGGCAGAGAATTAGATCCAACACGCCACATGAACATGTGAATTTGATTCGGCACCTTGAGTTTCCATACCCCATTCCATATACTTTTCATCACCTCAGAGTTGGACGCACTAGGTGAGTTACCATTCTCAATCTCCATCTCCATCAGAAGTTTATATCTAGATTTGACAGAGTATACTCCATCTTGATTCCTCGGCCAAAACATCACATCACTCCTACTAGAAAAGCTAAGTGGAATAGCTTTTATGATACTGGTTTTAGTCGGCAAAAATAGCCTATCAATCTCTGCTTCTCTCCAACAACATGACTCTTGATCAATTAGAATGGAGACAGTGGAATCCAGAGTGAGTTTTGAAATAGGAGAGATGATTCTGCCATTCCCCGGTCCAGGCAGCCAGCTATCTTGATAAATTCTAACAGAGGAGACATCTCCAATCCTCCATCTTGTTCCCCTCCTAATGATGTCACACCCTTTGAGAATGCTTTTCCAGGCATAGGATCCCTTGTTTTCTTTGGCATCCAAAATTGATCCGTTTGGAAAAAATTTTGCTTTAAAGATAAAATTACTAAATATAATAAAGAAAGATATGTATTTATGGAATGCCGATATGAAAATTTAACAAGAAAGAATTTAATTATATTTTTTCTTATTTGGGTAAAACTTAGATAAAGTACTTTAGGTGTAGTACATTAAATTCCTCAATTGAATTCAAATGCTAAGTTGTTTTGCTAAGAGTTTTGTAACTCAATGAGTTGGAACCTCTTGATGTTTCCAATGGAAACATTTAAGTAGAGTTCAAGCCCCCCCACCCCAACTATATTTAGTTATAAAAAAAAAATACTTGGTTGTTTTGAATTTAATTTATATTTGGAAAAGATAATACTATTATTATTTTATTGATTAATGCAGCTAAGAATTTGAATTCAATTGAGGAACCTAATGTATTATACATAAGTTTTATTTATTTATTTTTAATAATTTGATAATTGGAGGAATTTAAACGCTAAACATTTTCATTAAAAATGTTGAATAAGAAAACACTTTGCACATTTGATTATCTTTTTAAGTTGTGCTCTACGTGATAAAACTTCAACATTACCATAAATATATAATACAAGTATACATATATTTCTAACTATTTTTTGTAGAGATAGTTTCAAATTATGACGTTTGCTCCTGATAATTGCTATTTATTATCAGATTAAGACACCAATTGGTTTTTGATGTAAACAGGAATTGAACCCAAAATCTTTTATTCGATGATAAGAGGCTTTACCAATTGAATTAACTGAAACTCATACATTGTTAACTAATTAGTATTGCTGACAACACCACAACCACAAGGAAGTTGTATGTAAATCCTATTTTTGATGATAAAAAACTTCAATTATCAATAAACCTAATTGAAATTCACAGATATTTCATTTAATTATGGATAGAACTTAAAAGAAAAAAAAAGTAAGAGAGAGAGAGAAGAAAAGAAAGGAAACAGAAGGAACAGGAAAGGCAAATAGTGGGGGTACTGGTGGCTTCTGTTGGCAAAAGGAATCCAGAATTCCTCCAAGTGCACCCGACAAACGTGGCTCCAGAACGGAAAAGAAAACTCTTTTTTAAGATAGTGAAAGAAAAAGGCAGAGACAGGCCCTTAAAGCGTTCCACTCATTCAAACCCCCCCTGCTGCTAAGTTAGAAATTGGAAAAGAAAACACTCTTCTTTGCATATCATACACAGACACACTTTGAGAAAGAATGAGAGAGCAGGGCCCTACCGATTCTTTCCATCATTACTTATGACTTATGACCATCCTTTTATCTCCAGTCTGCAGTCAAATATTTCGTGATATTAATAAACAATTACATGCTTTACTCTTTTTTTCTTTTTTGAGATAAGAATTGCATGCATGCTTTACCTAACATGTATTTTGAATTGATTGTATGTCTTAATTAAGGAGAAAAATCAGTATAAAAAGGGTACTGTAATGATGGTTGCTTTGGCGGTGACAAGTGATCAGTGGATTGCATTTTAGATTTAGAATATTCAATTTAAAGGCTGCGTTTGGTAAAGAAGATGGGAAGGTTATATGTATGTTTGGTAAAAAAAATTAAAAAAGTTATTGTTATTTTATTTTATTTTTTAATTTGATAGAGGAGAGAGGGGGGTTTTGAACTCTAGATGTTTTCGTTAGAAATACAAAAAAGTGTTAATTGAGTTATAATACTCTTAACAACAACGAAAATTTAGAATATGAAAAATAAATATGAACATTTTTTTTTTAAGTGAGATGAAAAATGTGATGAAAAAAAATTTATAGTTTCCTTTGATGGAGATAATTTATGACATTAAATTTTACCACGATCGGCTTTGGAATAGAGGACTGAGGTGGCAGATCGGGATGATGAACCCCCAGCTCGACTATAATCCTAAAGCTCACTAAATTGCCAAAGTAAAATTTTTCTGAAAGGAAAGGTTTACTTGTATTTTTATTTCCTCCAAATTTTACATTACGAAAATCTTAATTAAGAGATAACTCTGGAATTAAAGGGAGGAGATTGGGTTATATCAAATCTCAAAATTACTAAGTATAATCTCTCTTCTCTAAAAGGTGACAACTAACAAAGGTACAAACAAATTCTCAATTTCTTGAGACACACTTTTCGCTCTAATTTGCTAACTTAAGCATTGAAGGATCTCCCCTGCTAACAACACCCTGACAAGTTTTTGTTTTTCTTGCATATATTTGCGAATCAAGTCTAACCCTTTACGTGATCACCCTTCAATTTAGCTGAGGTCCTTATATCATAAAAAGTATATTTTGAAAAATAGATATTTTATTTTTACATAAAAAGTGAAACATAAATTATATACTTAAAAGGTTTATTACAATTACAAGAATATTGAATATTTAGTGGCTAAAGATGTAATGTTTTTATCCTCATCGGATAAAAATCCTGAAATTTACATAATAATTAAAAAAAAAAAAGATTACATGAATATTGCAATAAGTTGCATCAACAAATGGAAATTATCATTTTGAATTTGGAATAAAATGACTTTTGACTGATTGTAAACAAATCACTTTGTATAAGGAAAGTGAATTATGTGGGTCTTTTTCTATGGTTAAGAAAATCTCCTCATTGCACCGAAGGAATAACGGAAGCAAAATCCCCGAAATCCCCTCCTAAAATTCCATTACCATAATAAGGTCACGTCAATCTGCGACTGTTAGCTCTCTCTTCCTCTCCTTGAAGTCATCTTATATGTTAGAAAATTCTCTCTTCTTGTACTAAAAAGAGAGAGAGAAATAAATAAATAAACAATGAAACCCCTCCAAAGCTCTCTATATATAATGAGTCTTCTATAGGTTTAGGGTCGTATGGTGTGATCTCTCCCCCTCTCTTTCTCTCTCTTTTTCTCTCTGAATTTTCTTGGTGATTACCATGCATTCAAGAAGGATTTGAGGCTTGTGATCTCTCCCCCTCTCTTTCTCTCTGCATTTTCTTGGTGATTACCATGCATTCAAGGAGGATTTGAGGCTACTGCTGAAGAAGAAAAGGTGATTCTGGTTATGCCTGGCTCCCTGTATGCCACAAGCATGAACCAATCTGTTTGTTGATTGACTAATGCCGGTGGCGTGCGAGGAGCCAAGCATACCTTATCTCTCCCCCTAGCTGCCTTATTGTTTCCAATTTTTTTTTGCTTTAGATTTTGTTTATCTCTCTCTGTACTTTTCATGAATATGAAGTTTGTTCAATTTTTTGCTATCTTGAATATTTCAACAATCACATTAAAGGGTTTGCTTTTCTGCCTAACCATCTTTGCTAAAAGAAAACATGCATTCAGATTTCAGACCATGTGCAGCCCAACTATACTTGTCGTTGACCATAAATCTCGTAAAGTCATGGCTCCTTTTCTTTCTTTAACACATGATTTAGCCAACAAAGAAACTTTCAAACTGGATTTATTTTTCTTTAAAAATGTGTTGGTGCTAGATTAAGCAAGGAATGGTTAGTCAAGCAGAGATGGGGTTGTTGTTTCCTTTTTCATTTAAATCCAAATAAACGTAAATTTTCAAAATCATATTTTCTTAATTTTTAGTTCTCTTTCTTTAGTCACATTCAAGATTTACACTCATCATGAGCAGTAAATCAAAATTTTTGTTAGCTCTCCAACTTTGTGTTAACAATTTGTATTTCTTGTTTAATGTAATAACATATATGTCCGATTTGATTTTACCATTTATGAAATCTGGTTTTCTTGTGACTCTACTTGGGAAGGAGGCATGGAGGTACCAGTGTTTAATTTGTTTCAGGTTGCAACAACTTCATTCTTTCTGCATCAAATGGACATATTCCAGAGTTAATTGTGCAATCCATTGGCAAGGAATTTCAAAGACATCGATCAGTTCCCTTGATACCATTATCACAAATTTACTTCTTGTTTCCCATCTCGTTCGAGTCAAGCTGCAAAAGAGCCTTATTTTTAGAGAGACACAGAACAACATTGCTATTCCCAAACTACCCTTAGACTGTATTTTTGTCTGTAAAACTAATTTACTATTCATGAATCATGATGAATACATTGCTCTTTTATAGTATGTTTATTTTTGGTGTTGATGAGATTTGATTGTAAACCATAATTAATTTACCACCTTCGTTGTGAAGAAAGAACAGATTCTTGATCTTTATCATAATTATCGTTATTATTAGTATTTGGTTAATTACTGCATGTATGTACGTTTTTGACATTTAAGGAGAATGATATTCTTTAGCGGCGATGTCAGAAATTTTTTCCGAGCTAAAATTAAATATATAAAAATTATTAGATCCAAAGAATAATATATTATATATGATTTATTTGCATTAGTATGCTTATAATAAGATTTAACATATAAAAATTTAAACCAAGTTAATTTTTACATTGATTAAAAAACTTTATTTTTTTTCATCTACTCAATTTGAAACCGCGAACTTTCTTTTAAAATATATTTATCAAAATTATATTCTTTATACATTTAAGATCCCCTAAAAAAAGAGACGAAAGACCAATATTTTTAGTTGAACAAATTGGATTACGTACACATATACTTATAGTTTTAAAAATTATGAAGATAAACAAATTTAATCAATTTTAAATAATAAATTTTATTTTATACAACTCTATAAGAAAAATATAAAAATAATATAAATTAAAGAAAAATTTTATTTTCGTAGATGACATATTCAATAAGGATCTCTAACTCCTATCACAAAATTAGCAATTGTCCTATTTGTTCTAAAAATAAAAGACAAAATTTTTCTTCTAAAAAAATAGTATCTGTATCTCTAGTTATCCAAACACTAAATTTTATACACACATATATATATATATATATAAGGGTTCTTTATGGAAAATAAGGAAGACTTCTATATGATAGATATTTAGTGAGATATTTATATAACATTAATGAATAATGAGATATTATCTATTTTTAAGAACACATTCCATGAATCTATTTTGGCTAAATCAGCACCCTATAAATGATGATGTAATCATTTACTTTTTTAATTTTTTTGAGAAGATGTTATCATTTACCTAAATGTATAATTTTTTTAAACAAATAGGAAGTCATTAGCTAAAATTATATATAAACCTTTTTTTTAATGAAAAATATTGGAGGGTGGGAAAGGATTTTCAAAACCCAGGGGATGGCCCCCTGGTCCCTCTTTATATTATATATTATCGATTTTACATATGAAGAAGAAGAATACATAATCTGACAAAAATCTTATACAATCACTTTACAACTTTTATATTTTTTTTTTCTTTTTTTAAACTTCATTTAATGAGATGCATTTTTCACAAATGGATCTTGAAAAGAGTTCATAACAAATTGTTTAATAATTGTACTATAAAAAAAAGAGTATAAAACATATTTAGCGAACATGCTTGTGCACGCACACACACTCGTATAAATAAGAATTTTATTCTTATTATTGTGTTTTACAAACTCAGGAGTTATTATTATTTTTTTTTAAAAAACTTTAGTATTATCAATCAATGACTTATAAATCATATGGGATTAGGATCGGGTGCAATACTTAGGAGTTAGGGCGTTGCATGGGTAGCAATTACCCCTCGTTCATCTCACAAAAAATATTAACTTCTTTACTTTAACTTTTAACTTTTTACCTTCTTAAACTTTGTTTATTTAATGGTTAAGATTGAAAGTTTCTTTTGTAACTCTCAATCTCTTTCATTGAGAGCAATTGCACATAGTAAAGATATATGATGCAAGAAATTAAATTCTATAAAAATGTGATGTAAAACTCAAATTTTACCCCTCCAATCCCAACATACCAAATCATCATATTACATATTAAAGAATAGACACAATCACATTCATTCAATTCTAATACTCATTTGAAAATCTAACTTAACTGTGAGTTTACTGAGATGTTATTATATATGGTAAGAATGTATTGAGTTTTAAGTAAAAAATTGATGTGTTAATCTCTCATTAGATGGTGTAAAACATGAGTTTTAAATTTTATCCTTAACAAATTCAAACTCTACTACAAATCCTCATTTTTCACTTAAAATGTAAATGGGAAAAAGAAAACACTCAGCATTATAATTGTGAATGAACTTTTGATACGATGCTTTCCAAGCTATATATATGCAGTGTGTTTAAATTGGCTGTATATAAATTTTCTCTTAAGACGAAGGTATTAATCAATAATCACTATGCCGCACATTTTTTGGGGGGGGCATATATGTCAGAGTCAGAGTAGAAGCTTAGCTTTGATGGTGTTTTACAGGCATGAAATGAAAAGGACAGTGATTTTATTCGGAAGTTAGGGCAAACTTGGGAACCCCCAAAATTGTCTGTTTTGTTTGTGTTTACCAGTCGCCACCGCTCAATTCAGTCAAATATTTGCTTCCCGCGATTTCCGCACGTTAATTGTGTGTGTATCAATTAGATTGCAGCGCCTCTCCCATTTGAAAATACTACTACAATTTTTCTTTTTCAAAGTGACAATTCTAATCCAGCTAAGGAAAATACTATAGTTACAAATTATTTTACAGATATTAATGTGTATGATTGGCTATTAATAAATATAAAAATTATGCTATTAAGCTTAAATGAGAACCAATAAAAATTGGTCACAACATTAATTAATTTGTAAAAATGTTGTAAATAATTTGTGGTAATTACTGAGAATTCGAGCACGCCTATCAGCACTTTGGCGATGCCCTATCCATTGTGCCCTAGGGTAAGTTGGGTGTTGTTCTGGTAATGTTTAGGTAGTGTAACCAAGCGGGTCACCCTTCTCCAACTCATTTTTTCTTTACCAAAAAAAAAAAAAAATCTTGCCAAAACAAAAGATTATGCTAGTATTTAGTTGAACAACTATTTTTTTAGGTAGCATTTGGATATGACATTTTAAAATCAAGTGATTTGAAGATAAATGATTTGACATAAAATTTAACAACATATAATAATTTGAGGTTTGGAGCTTTTGCTCAAGCAAAAATAGTTTTATATTATGAATTGAAATTACTTCTTATATTTAATCATTTCAAATCTACATATTAATAAGATCAAGTTACAAAAAGACCCCATGTGGTATGGGTCTTGATCGTATGGTGGTGGCATTAGTTCGTAGTTTTTCAATGAAGCGATGGGAGGTCAAGCTATACTGGTGGCATGGGCTGCGAGCCTTACTTGATTGATGTGGGAGTAATTTCTTTGTGATGAGAGAGAGACAGAGAGGTTTTTACTTTTTGATAGAATTTTTTCTATAAATTCATTTTTATAAAATTTTATTTAAAAATATATAATTAAAATTGAAAATAAAGAATAAAATCTCACATGCAATGCATTAGACCACTTTCCATCAGTTACAATTGACGAAAATTATATGGCTGGGTCAATTTTGGCATTTTTAAAGTCTGAAAAGTGAATAACACAAATTAAGAGTACAAATTAAGAATCTTTTTGCCATTGAACAAAAACCCTAGAGGTCTTTTTGCAATTTGACCTTCATTCTTCACAAGGCTTTTTTTTTTTTTTTTTTTTAATTTATTTATTATTATTTTTTTTAAGAATCCTTGGGAATAGGCCGAAAGGGATTTATGCATTTGTGGATTATTAGGGCTGTTCGGCCCTGCTTTCAGTGGGCTCGGGATTTTGCAAGCTTATTGAACTGGGCTTGTTGGTTAACTGTTCACCCAGCGCACTTTTGATTCTCTCATTCTCAACTGCCGACATTGCTCAGGCTTCTCCTCAAATCATGCTTCTCATCAAATTGATTCCAAACCAGAATTCCGGAAAGATACTTCAAAGTTCAAACATTTGTTTTTCTTTTCTTTTTTTTTGGGTGAGAAAAACGACAGAAACTTCACACTTTTTTTTTTTTTTTTTTTTGAGGAAGCACAAATTTTATTTTGTGGGTCCAAATATCTTATTTTGTTTTACGATAGTTACACTTACATTTTTTATTTTATTTTTATAAATATAAGAGAATATGCAACATTCCCCCCCCCCCCCCCCCCAAAAAAAAAAAAAAAAAAGAGAGAATATAAGCCTTGGAATCAATTTGGTTTCTTCAAAATTCATCAAAATAATCGCGAGTCTTCATTAGTGTGAGATTTATTTATTTATTATTATTATTATTATTATTTTGGTTGTTGAAGTTAGTTTCTCAAGAACTATGTATTAGGAAGCAATTGCATGCGCTTTATAATGTTGTGTTACAATCAAATTTATTACATCAAATCAAATTTAGTAGCAAATTTGGTAGCTTTCCCGTGCATCACACGTGTTTGCAATCAACGAAAAAATATTGAGTCTTGTTGAAATTTTAATGTAAATTAATAAGTCTAGGATGAAAGCCCAAGATTTGCTAAAGAAAACCAAGAATGTGAAAGTTCAACTGATCAAGATGAGTTCAATTCCTAGTTCGACCAATTGAGAATTATAGATTCAAATTTTCAAGTCTAACATGATTTATTAAGTTTGCTGTACATGTGGGTTTTTATAACCCTAATGGAGAGCTTATATAAAGGTCCATTAAGAACGAGTTATCAAAAGGTTAGAGAGGTAAAAACCCTAAAATTTTCAAAAAATAGATCTGAGGCTCCACTTATTCAAGCTATGATAGTTCAAGAGCACATAAAGAAAAATCAACATAGTGCTACTGCTGCCATAGTGCAGATCTTGTATGAATCCATAGAGCAATCCAGTCTACATCAAAGTTGTCGGTCTAAACCTTCAAGTGGTTTCTTAGAGTCACAAACAAGGAGTTTGTGTGTAGCAAATTAGAATAGACTAGTCTGTGAATCTCGGAACTACGTGTGATCATGCTAGTAAATACTATATGAGGTAATAGTAGATTTAAGATTAAGTCTATTGTATAAACTTTAATTCTATTCTAGTGGATTTGTTATATTGAGGATTGTTAGGTTAAATCCCCCAAGGATTTTTTTACTATGAAACGGGTATTTTTTATCGATTTTCCTAAGTCATCATATTATTATATTCTATTATTTCTGTTGGATTTATTTTTTTATTGCTTTATTGGTGACATATTTAATCTGTGACAATTAACCTAAAAAACAATCTGATCAATGGACTTAGTTTTGGGTATTTTGGTTATATTGGTTTTGATTTAGGATTTTGGGTTTCTATCTCAAAGCTTTGTCTTCTCAATTTCTTGTACAATAAGCCATCTCAATTTAATGTTTTGGGGTGTCCAACGTCATCTCAATTTCATTTTGCTATGTATTTTAAATTTTTGCTTTCTGTGTTTTGTAAGATAAAAAAAAAGAAAAATTGAGGAATTGAGGACATGGTGTGTGTACAATGTCTCAGGTGATGGAGAATAATGTTGAATCTTAGATCAAGAGCATTTGAAGAATACACGAACAATGAGAAATCTATATCAAGCACATAACCAAAGATTCATAACAATTCCATTCCAAAGACCTTGTCTTTGAGTAAAGACTACATTGACACAATACTTGAATTGAAAACTTTTCCAATAAAATTGAATTAGGAGATAATTTTATTGTATTATAATCTAAATGCAGATAATTGTAGATTATTTGATTTTCAAACTTGAGGTTTTGTTTTTACTACTATAAAGTAAAGAATATCCTTGAAAATGACCAAAAAAAAAAATTATTGACAATATTTCTTACAGCCTCATTGAATTTTTCACAATAAATTATAGGTAGTTAGTTGTGTTATTGGTTCAAATTTGAACCTACTACCAAAATTACTTTTTTGCGACAACATTAACAACCACTAACAACCTACCACTTAGGATTTGTTATGAAAATGTTGTGAAAATGTTGTGGACATTGCATTTCTCTTTTAGTTTTAGTTAGGGGTGGCAAAGTAAGCCCAAACCCATTTGCCCACCCAAACCCACCCACTCTAATTGAATCCAAACCCACTCAATTATTAGTTGGGTTAAATGGGCATCAACCTAATTAGACCCAGTGATTATTGGGTTTTAACTAAAAACCCATTTAACCCAAAAACAATATACCCAAATTCAACCCAACCATTCCTATAAAAAAAAAAAAAAAAAAAATTCTTAATTTTAAAATCCATTCATTTTCTTGTCCTTTCTTGCCTTTTCTCGGAAACCCACAAAGAAAATTTTTGTCATTTCCTTTTCTCTCACTATCTTGGCAACCAAACAACAGCACTCAAATACTCTCTCTAAAAATCTAGAAAAAATTCTAGCAAAACAGAGTAAGTGTCTTAGAAAATGAGGGCACAAATGGAGTTCTTCTTGAAGGTTCCAGAAAGTGCGTCTTTTCCAACCACATAGTTCCATTTGCGACCGTAGATTTCCTCGCAGCAAATCAACCTCAAGCTCGAATTCACATACTCTTCCTCCACTAGCCCCAGCCTTCGTCGATTCAAACTCCGACTCTCCGGCGAATCAGCCAGAGAGAGTGGCGGCTCAGCCGGAATCAAAGGCGAAGAAGCGAGATTGGCGCTTATATGCAGCATTTCGCAAATGAGTAGCCGTGCAGTGTTGTGTGAAGCGGAAGAAGATGCCGCCGCCGTTATAGTCTGCGTCATTGCGTTGGTTTAGGATTGCTTCAATTTGATCGGAGGAGTTGCAATTGTGAAACGAAACGAAACAAACCAAAATCAAGTTTTTTTTTTTTTTTTTTTTTTGGTGTTGGTTTTCGGTTCGTAAATAATTGGAATCCAATTTTCAAAATTCATTTCCTTATTTTTCTAAATTTTCTCGGCAACCAAACGGTGGACCACTTAGTTTCTTATCTTATTCCTTTATTTTCCTATCACTGAGCTATTATTGTGTTTATGGGCATTTTGGTAATTTTGATAATTGGGTAATTGGGTGGGTTGGGGTTTACCCATTATAATTGAGTTGGGTTGGGTTTGGGTTAGAAGCAATTAGTTAAATGGGTTTTAATGGGTGAATGAGTTTTATATACCCAACCCAATTATACCCACCCCAAACCTACCCAAACCCCCACCCATTTGACACTTCTAGTTTTAGTTAATTTGAGACATAATGGCTCAATTTCTTATATATTTTCTCACCAATCAAACTAATTTTTTAATGATATCATATAGTACATATATGATGTTAGATTCCTCTTCTTCTTCTTTTTTTTTTTTTTTTTTACAAGATAGAAATTCTACTCTATTCTAATCTAAGTGTATATCTATGTAAAACTCTCTCCTGGAAACTTGAATTCTGGCCTTGTCCCCACACCCCACAATCACTTATACTTGTGGAGTGACCATCGCACCAAGGGTGTGCGGTGGTATGTTAGATTCCTCATTAAAGAGTCCAAATCTTCTGTCTCACTTTTCATGTGCCACTTTATACTCCACCTATAAAAGCTTACCACATGTCAACCTATTTGATTAAATTCTATTATTATGACTTTTCCTATTTTAACTATCTAAAATATAATAAAAAAGCCAACACCTCCCCCACCACCACCCCACTACCAACCTTTGCGGGTGCCGGCCACTGACCCATCAATATCGCTGGTCTGAACCGTTTTGGAATTTCCTCTACTTCACTTTTTTTCAGGGACGACTTTCTGATTCGCCACTCCTTTTATTCTATTTTTTGTTTTATTAAGAGTTTGATTCCTTTCATTTTTAGATCTCATTTCTAGTTTATCAGTGTTTGGTTTTTACTATTATAAAGTTTATAAATCCACATCTCGTGGCCCGCTCAAACGCCAAATCCACCATATCTAAAATCTAGAATCTAGAATAAGGACTAAGAGGTATCTGAGTTATGCCAACGAATGAGACTTCAAGAAATAGTGCTTATAAAGCTTCCACCTAGACCATTTTCATTTTCATGCCTTAACCTGAACGACTCCATTCCTCCATCCTTAAGTACTGGAATGGAGTTACTGCAAAGAACGAACAGGGGAGCCAGTGTCTTTCTTGGAAAAACTAGCTTTTAGTATTGATAATCAAAAACGACCCACCGGACCCATGCCGAAACCCATCTTTCAAACCCAAGCAAAAATCATAAAATCCTAACAACAAAGAAAAACCAATTTATTGAATTAACCCAGGCAACAGTGGTTGTCCGTGACGTGTCCGATGATATTGATGGTGTCGGTGGCTGGTGTCGTGGTGGAGTGGTGGTGGTGGTGAGAGGTGTTGGGCTTTTCATTTTATTTTAGATAGTTAAAATAGGAAAAGTCATTATAATAAAATTTAATGAAATAGACTGACATGTGGTAAGTTTTTATAGGTGGAGTATAAAGTGGCACATGAAAAGTGAGACAGAAGATTTGGACTCCTCATTGAATGCTCATAAAATGAATTACAACTGGATTCTTAAAAAAAAATAAACAATAGAAAATATATAAATAAACAAAAACCTGAATTCCAAGTCCTCGTCAAAGGAAACTGATAATGATAATAGGTAATAATAATAACTAATCCAACCCATGATAATGAAAGATGAAAGAAAATAATAAAGGTAGGTCTTCCTAAAGGCAAGCAAGTCTCTATTTGATAAACTCCATCGCTAACTAAGTAATTTAACTAAATCTCCATCAACTAGATCATCATTTTAAAAATTCAGGGTTCCAAGGGTTTCTCTGCTGCTTGAGAGTGTAGGGTCTGAGCTCTGACTTTCTTGCACTGTAGAATAGGTTGTCCCTTCTTGTGAAGGTGCTGATAGGTTCCTTGGAGTTCCACGTGTACTCCACGACTTGTTGGGTTTTTTTCAAGGGGTTTGGGAAACATTTGTGAGAGTGGTGAGTTTGGAAAAAAGTTCATGGAGGATTTGGCACAATCTTGGAAGCACCTTTCTCTATCAGAAAGGGAAGGGCCGGGCTGCTGTCTCACGACTGAAGAGAGTGTCAAACAATTCTCCATAGCTACAAGATTCACGACGAAGAGGGCTATCAATGTTGACTCGATAGCAAGGACTTTCACTCCTTTATGGCGTGCAAAGAAAGGTTTCAAGATCCAAAAGATTGGAGACCATGAGATGCTGTTTTCTTTTGACACTAAAGAGGAGGTCAACAGAATCCTCAATAGTGAACCATGGAGCTTCGACAAGCATTTGGTGGTCATGCAACGTTATGATCATGATTTACCGTTGGAGGATATCAAGTTTGAAAAGACCAACTTCTGGGTGCAAGTCCATGGACTACCAATAAAGTATATGACTATTGTAGCAGCGGAAAAAATATATGGAGTTATGGGGAAGGTTATTAGCCAATCGGAGCCGAAGCTTTACGATGGGGGCAACTTTATCCGGGTAAAAGTCGCAGTGGACATAAATCTACCACTATGTCGGGGTCGTCTTGTTTCCTTGAACGATGAGAAACAAGTGTGGATTTCTTTTAAGTATGAAAGATTACCCAATCTCTGCTATTGGTGTGGTCGCCTCATACATGACAATCGGGACTATGAGCTTTGGATTGAAAGTGAAGGGACCCTTAAGAGTGAACAAAAGGAATTCGGACCTAGTTTGCGAGCACATCCATTTGTGGTTTCAACAAGACACATAGTCTCTGTACCAAGTTATTATTCGAACATGAAGAAAACCAACCACGATAAAGAAGGCAGTCAGAGGGAGAAAGACAGTCCATCGTAGCCCCACCAATCAGAGCCGATCACCATGCCGGAGAATGAACCACAGGCTGAGAACCGTTACAAAGAGAGAGTTAATTCACGATCAATGCGCAACGGTCACAGTGATTCACACCCCATAAATGCCGCAATCCCACCTACCACGCATGCATATAATTCCGTGTTTAATGACTTGCCAGAAAAGTCCAACAATGTAGAGAAGTCAACTAATATTGAAACGGTGCAATCAGTGGAAGATTACGTGGATGAGGTGCCAGGAAAGGAAAAAAATCCTGATGTGGAATCAAAGACACGTGAAGGACTTAACTATGTGAATCCAATTGAAGGGAAAAACAGAAAAAATAATCACGTGCCTGCTAGGGTTTTGGACCATGCAAAACGTGTCCTCCCTTCTTGGACACGCAGATGTAGGCCGACCACCCAAAGTCAGAATACACCAACAGAAAAAATTACAGGGAAGAAGAGAGAGCATGCGAATTCAGATGACCAAGTGGAGTTGTTTTCAAAGCGCCTTTAGATTTCTCAGAATGGTGAGGCAGCATCTAGTATATTGGCGGAGGCTGATGTTCAGCCCCGCCAGGAGCAATGAGTTGTCTAGCTTGGAGCTGTCGTGGGCTTGGGAACCTACGTACAGGGAGAGAGCTTGTGGAATTCATACGGGCAAAAGATCCCTCTGTAGTGTTTGTGGCTGAGACACTTACAAATGATGCAAGGCTGGAGATTATACAAAGAAGCATTGAACATGATCACAGATGGGTGGTTCCACGGGAGGGTAGAGGTGGTGGTTTGGCTCTATTTTGGAAGTCTTCAATAAATCTGTCGGTAGTGGGATCATGCAAGTATTATATTGATGCTATCATAGATAGGGGTTCAGAAAACGAATGGCGTTTAACCGGATTCTATGGTGAGCCTGAAACAGCAAGAAGGTCAGAAGCGTGGAAGAAACTCAGGTTTCTCAATTCTCAATTTGAAATACCTTGGTTATGCTTTGGGGATTTCAATGAGATAATTAGACAAGATGAAAAGGTGGGAGGAGCTCTAAGACCCCATAATCAAATGCAATTGTTCAGAGAAATTTTAGACGAGTGCAGATTTATGGATTTGGGTTATGTAGGATCTAAATTCACATGGGTTAGACACTTTGACAATGGCAACTCAATCTGGGAGAGATTAGATCGGGGTTTGGCCACCAATAATTGGTTTTTAAAATTTCCTGGTACGAGGGTTCACAATTTAAGGTGTGATTCTTCAGATCATAACCCAATCCTCATTGTGTTTTCAGGACTGGATCCCCCTAAAAGGAAGAAAGTGTTTCGGTTTGAAGAAATGTGGTTGTCGAATCCTGGTTGTTTTGATATTGTTGAAGCCGTGTGGAATAGGTGTGAAACCGAATCTATGGAAGGGATTGTAAGTAGAGTTGAAAAATGTGGTAGGGATTTGAGTTGGTGGGATAAGAATGTGTTTGGGAATGTAAGAAGGGAGCTGGAAAAATTGAAAAAACTTCTACCTAAGGCCAAGGAGGAGGCCATTCTAAGGGGTGACAATACTAGGGTTAGAGAATTAAAAAAAGAAATTGAAGAGTGGCATGATAAGGAGGCTACAATGTGGGAACAGAGGTCAAGAATTTTATGGGCAAGGCAAGGGGATAAAAATTCGAGGCACTTTCATAGTTGTGCTACGAAAAGATACCAGAAAAATTTGATAGAAGGTATGAGAGATGAAGAGGGTTCATGGAAAACCAACCCGGAAGACATTATAGAAATTCTTGTAAGTTACTACCACTCACTATTCAATTCTACGGGTCATTTGGATTCTTCACAGGTGTGGGAGTGTGTACCTAGGGTGATTACTGATGAGATGAATGCCCTATTAAGCCGAAAATTTGAAGTACATGAAGTAGAAGTGGCATTGCAACAAATGGCTCCCCTTAAAGCCCTTGGTCCGGACGAAATGCCACCTTTACTCTACCAACACTTTTGGGGAACAGTTAGTCATGATGTTACCTCCTCCATCCTCATGTGGCTAAACTCAGGTACATTGCCCCAATCTCTTAACCATACTTTTATCACACTGATCCCCAAAATTAACTCCCCTGAATATACCTACCAATTTCGCCCTATTTGCTTGTGTAACATGTTGTATAAAATTTTCTCAAAAGTTTTAGCCAACCGTTTAAAAAAAGTTTTACCTTTAATCATCACAGAACACCAATCTGCCTTTACCAAGGATAGACTTATCTCTGATAATATAATGGTGGCATTTGAGACTTTACATTGTTTGCAAAGATATAAATCTGGCTCGCATGGCTATATGGCAGTTAAACTTGATATAAGTAAGGCATATGATAGGGTGGAATGGCCTTTTTTGGAAGGCATTATGAGGAGGATGGGGTTCAATGAAGGATGGATAAATCTGATTATGTTGTGTGTAAAAATTGTTACTTACTCAATGTTGGTGAATGGAGAACCTTGTGGAATGATTCATCCTACAAGGGGTATTAGGCAAGGCGACCCCATTTCCCCTTTCCTTTTTTTGCTGTGCACTTAAGGGTTGAATGGGTTGATCAAAAAAGCAGAAGGGAATAGGGATATCCATGGTTTCTCTCTTTGTAGAAGAGGCCCAAAACTAACACATTTTCTTTTTGCAGATAATAGTCTCCTTTTTTGAATGCTTATGAAGTTGCTTCCGGTCAAAAAATAAATAGAAGCAAGACAGCACTGTTCTTCAACAAAGCAACTGATGGTGCTCTAAAGGATCAAATTAAAGAAGCATGGGGGGTACCAGAAATTATGCAATATGAGAAATGCTTGGGTCTACCATCCTTTGTGAAAAAAGCAAGCTTCAATTACATTAAGGAGTGGGTGTGGCGAAAAATTCAAGGATGGGAAGGGAAGTTACTTTCACAAGCTGGTAAGGAGGTATTGATAAAATCAGTCATCCAAGCCATTCCCACATACACCATGGGATACTTCAAAATTCCAATAGGTCTATGTAATGAGATTGAGGCCATGATTAAAAAATTTTGGTGGGGACAACGAGGGGATCGTAGGAAGGTCCATTGGGTTAAATGGGATGACTTGACTAAGGCCAAAGAAGTGGGTGGTATGGGCTTTAGAGATTTAGCAAAATTCAATGACTCATTACTAGCAAAGTAAGCGTGGCGGCTTTTGCATAATCAGAACTCCTTATTCTACAAAGTGTTCAAGGCTCGGTTTTTTCCAAATACAACTATTATGGAGGCCAAGGATTCAAGAATGGGATCTTATGCTTGGAGGAGTATACTTTTAGGGAGGGATGTTATTCAAAGGGAGGCTAGGTGGAGAGTCGGTGATGGAAAAAAAATCAGTATTTGGCAAGATCATTGGTTGCCAAGAAAGCACCCTCCACATGTATTATCCTTTCCATTGACAGAATTTGAGAACTCTAAAGTGGATATCCTTATCAACCCAAGCAGGAGGCAGTGGAATGATGAGATGTTATATGGGCTGTTTAACACGGAGGAAGCAGAGCTGATCAAGACTATTCCTTTAAGCAGTGAAGCTTCAAAGGATGTCCTGTTCTGGCCTCACTCTAGCAATGGCCAATATAGTTGCAAGACCGGATACATATTTTTAAAAATGGAAGAAGAGTTGTCTGGTGAACCACAAGTATCCACAAATGATGAGAAGCAGCTATGGAGTGGAGTTTGGTCAATGCGAGTTCCTCCTAAGGTGAAAACGCTGCTATGGCATGCTTATCGTGAAGCTATGCCGACAAAGAGTGCACTGTTTCGTTGAACCATCTCAACGGATTCTTTATGTGTCAGATGCCACGCCCATTCAGAAGATTCAATGCACGCCTTGTGGTCTTGCCCAGAGTTAGACTTGGTGTGGTCGGATAGGGAGCTATGGAGTTTCCGGGTTTCAGTTCAATTCGTGACCTTCAAAGAGCTGTTATCGTGGTTAATTAAAAACAACCATCAGATAGAGCTCTTTGTAGTTACAGCTTGGACAATCTGGAACCAGCGGAATCGGGTTCGCCTCAACCAGCCAGCAGACTCACTTCATCAGATTCCTAACATCTCGAAGTCTTGGTTAGTTGAGTACCATGCTAGGCAAGTGTCTACTGCTACTCCAGTGCAGCGGACTCACCGTCCCAGAAATCATTGGAGGCCACCACCATCGGAGCTATTCAAAATTAACTTTGATGGTGCCATCTTCCCACATGATAAAAAGTCTGGCATTGGAGTTGTTATAAGAGATCACCAAGGATTAGTGATTGCATCATGCTCAAAACTGGTACACCAGGAGTTATGCAGTGATGATATTGAGGCAAAAGCTGCGGACTGGGCTCTTTCGTTTGCATTGGAAGTGGGAGTGAAACGGGCTGTATTGGAGGGTGACTCATTGACTGTTATTAAAGGGTTAATGGAGGAAGAAAGGCTGCTAGTACCAATGGGTTTGCTCATTGAGGATGCCAAACAGTTATCTCAACATTTCGAAGAATTACATTACTCTCATGCTAAGAGGGATTGTAACGTTTTAGCTCATAATCTGGCTAGACATGCCGCTGGCATTCCAGATTTGTTAGTTTGAATAGAGGATATTCCTCCACAATTTGATGATGTACTTCAAGCCGATTTATTAGGCTTATCTGAATAAAAGCATTTTACATGGTTTCCTCAAAAAAAAAAAAAAAAAACTAAATCTCTATCACTTATCCCCCTAAGCCGAGAATCCCATCAGGCCAAGACTTCATCGCAAGTCACAATTTCTTCTGCTTTAACCACATCCTTATCTGCATTATACATATTGAGATTGCATTAGAAGGGTAAATAATTGCCTTTAATCAAAGTAAACAATGAACTACAAAGTCGAACCCAAAAGGATCGTAATTAGGAAAAACAAAATCAATAAAATAAAATAAAAACAAAGAAACTATTTACCATAACTCCTTGCCGTTAAATGAATGATCAATTTTCCTTCAGGGTTCAGGTTGAAGACAAACTTCTCGTATTCAACGAAATCTACTGGATGAAACCCTATTTGCGGTTTTCCATTTACTTTGATGATCACAATTATCTGGGCATAGAAGAAAAAGAATCTTGGAATATATTTTTCCTTGTCAATCAGCTCGTTAGCACCAACCTCGAGTGTGTGCCCTAAATACTCTAGTGGACCATAATCAACCAAATTGTACCAGAACTTAATAACATATCCGGTATTATTCACCAGCTCAGTGGTGCCGATATCCCAAATAGCCATCCAAACTTTGTAAGCTAAATTTCTCCGATAAGACCAAGAATATGCAGATGACTCATCGTTGGTGCCTTCTCCTTGCTAAGAAGCAAGGGCTTCTTCAGCTGCTTCATAGAGGTTGACATAACAATTGCTTTTGATTTTTGACTTGAAAATCCAATTAGAAGAGTGTGTGTAAAGTGTGAAAACAAGGTTACGGGTTGAATATATATCTGGGAAAAGATTGAAGAAGGTTATGTTTTGTAAATATGAATGAAAGAAGGCTTTATATATATATATATATATATATATATGCACAAAGTCCTTGTTTGTAGTAGTAGTATACCAATTTATACTTGGTTTTAGCCTTACTTGGATTTTGTTATTAATTGCACACACGGCACAGCATTATATTAGCCGCCTATGTCTTGCGGCAACCCTAACACACAAAACAACATTATATACAGGGCTGCCTCAAACTTCAAACCGTACTTTTTATTTTTATTTTTTTTTTTAAAAATTCATTAAACAATATATTATTTTTAATATTTTTATATAATTTTTTTTTAACTTTTTAAGATACAAAATTACTAATTAAGTTTTGGCTAAAATGCAAAACCTATTCTCTAAATTTCATCATTTATCATTTCAATCTTCTAAGTTTACATTTATTCCTTTTAGTTCTCTAAGTTTCAAAACTCCTTAATTCAATCATTCATTAAAGTGCCGTCTAGTGGTGCCGTTAAGCTCCCCAAAAGTCACAATTTTGGTCTAATTTTAATATTTAATATTTAATTTATTATTTATTTACTGATTAAAAAAAGCTAATACCCAAATAATGTCGTCCCTCATTTGAAGAACACAAAAAACAAATCCGCCCACCAAATCCCTAACCCAATAACTCAGAGAGAGAGAGAGAGAGAGAGAGAGAGAGAGAGAGAGAGAGAGAGAGAGAGAGAGAGAGAGAGAGAGAGAGAGAGAGAGAGAGAGAGAGAGAGAGCTTACACAAATGAGTATTGGCTGGAGCAACTGGATATTTTTCTAGAGCAGCCAAGTATTGGCTAGAGTCGCTGAAAACACCTCCTCTTTCCCTCTATCGATCTCAATATCTCTTTCTATCTCTCAATCTATCTCTCCCTCTCGGTCTCTCAATCTCTTTCTCTTTCTCTCAGTCATTGGGTCAGGGTAGGGATTTTGGTGGGTGAGTTTTCTTTTTTGTGTTAATTATATGAGGGAGGGACGACTAAGTTTGGGTTTTCCTTTTTTAATTTCTAGGTTTTTTTTTTTTTCTTTTATTTTTTTAAATTAAGAAATAAATATTAAATATTAGGGTAAAATGACATTGTTTTGAGGGGCTTAACGGCATCACTGAACAACAATTTAACGGAGGACTAAATTGAGGAGTTTTGAAACTTGGAGGATTAAAATGAACGAATGAAACCTATAAGTGTTAGTCTCAAACCCTTCTTGAAATGATGTGATTATTTTTTAACAAAGTATAGTTGATACAATATATTTGATTTTTTTGATCAAGCTATACATATTTTTTATTTGAAAGTATCTTAAATTTTGTAAGTTTTTTCTTTTTTAAGGAAACACAATGCATTTTACACCCTATTATTATAATATAAGGCAAGATATTTTTGTAAAATAACTAATGTGTGGTTGAAATTTTTTTCTAATACTCTTTTCAAACGATTAATCCTTTGTACGTTTTAAATGTCTAAAAAATGAAGCAAATATAAGTAAATCTATCACTTATTTTAGAAAAAATACAAAATTTTAATAACTTAAGCAAAATGTAACTTTATCAAGAACCTATCAAAATTATACTGAGAATGTGACAAAATTATACTGACAAAATTCTTCTTTCTATACAAAACTTTCCTTCCAAAGCATCACCACAAAACTTTCCTTCCAAAACCAAATGAACCGAAATCGACCTAAGTGACCAAAATGGACCGAAATGAACCAAAGTAGACTGAAATGGACCAAAGTAGACTGAAATGGACCATAGTGGACTATAATGGACTGAAGTAGACTGAATTGAACTGAAATGGATTGTAGTGAATTGAAGTGGGTTACAATAGATTGCACTAAACCGAAATAGATAGAAATGGACCGCAATAGACCAAAGTGAACTGAAAGTGTCCAAAGTAGATTGAATAGACCGAGTTGAACTGAAGTGGATTGGATGGACCAAATTGAACCGTAGTGGAGCAAAACGAACCGAAATATAATGCTAATGTGACTTAACATGACCATAACAACAATTAATATTACATTTCAACTTTTAGATATTATATAGATTTGTAGTTTCTTGTATTCTCACATCCGTAAAATAAAAATAAAAATAAAAATAAAAACTCTCAAATTGCAACTTACTACTTTCTATCAATAGTAGTAGTAGTTGTTGTTATTGGTTTTTTTTTTTTTTTTTTTTTAATGGACAAAAAATGGGTAGAGAAGGGGCGAGCTGAGTTGGCACCTTCCATCGATAATTGTTAGTTTGTATTTTCTTTGAAAATCCACGTAGCAAAACTTAGTAAATTTAGCACCAATAGACTAAAAGTATTCTTCAATGAGATAGTACTGAATCACATCTCTTTTAACACGAAGTCAAATCTATAACTGACATCCTCTATTCCTTAAATTTTATTTCTTTATTTTTGACCCATTCATTTTCTTACCGAACTAAAAAAAGCAAAAATTTAAAACAACACATATCCATTACTGAACGAACAACATAAATAAAATAATAATAATAATAACAATAATAATAATAATAATAAAAGAGAAAGAATAGAGGACATGATGTGTGTACAATGTCTCAAGTGATGGATATAGTTATGTTGACTCAAAAAACTCGAAATCTTTAACAAGCACACAATTAAAGTTTTATCGTAATTACTAATTCTATTATAGAGATCTTTCGATCCACTTTTCAATCCAAGTGGAGAACATCTTGTGTTCAAGTCAAGACTACATCAATGGAATACTTTTTCAAGGAAATCAAATTAGATGATTATTCTATTGTATTATAATCTAAATACAAAGAATTTTACCTACAAAAATTATTTTGATTGTACTTGAGATTTTGTGTATACAATTATAGCATTGAAGGGAAAAAAAAATATTATTGACAATATTTCTTGAATTCTCATTGTGTTTGGACCTAAAATTTAGTTTCTTAGTTAATTTGAGACATGAAGGCTCAATTTCTTATATATTTTCTCAGTAATCAAACTAATTTTTTAATAATATCATATAGTATAATAATATCATATAGTATATGATGTTAGGTTCATCATTGTATGCTCATCAACTGAATTGCAACTGGGATTGAACTTAATTGTTGGTTGGATAGGGAGGATGAGATGTGGAGGCAAAGGGCTAGGCAAAATTGGTTTCAAGGTGGTGATAGGAACACGAAGTATTTTCATGCAAAAGCTTTGGATCGTCAAAACAAGAATCATATTGATGGTATTTTTTATGGGAATGGGGTGTGGCATGAGGAGGAGGCCAAGATAGCTGACATTTTTGTGGAGTAATACACAGGTCTATTCTCTTCTTCCCAACCCGTGGAGTTTGAGGAGCTTATCCATGCAGTTCAGTCGAAGGTTTCAAGGGAGATGAATGCTGATTTGGCTTGTGAGTTTCATGAGGGTGAGGTCCGTAAAGCTCTAAAGCAAATGTATCCTCTGAAGGCACCGGGTCCAGATGGTATGCCACCTTTATTCTATCAACATTTTTGGAGTACATGTGGGCTTGTGGTTTGCAAAACGGTCTTGGATTTCCTGAACCATGGTATCTCTCCTCCTAGTTTTAATCAAACTCATATGGTGCTTGTTCCTAAAGTTAAAGAGCCAAAATATGTGACTGATTTTAGGCCTATTAGTTTATGCAATGTAATCTATAAGATTGCTTTGAAGGCTATATCTAATAGACTTAAAAGAATATTGGCATCAATTATTAGTGATTCTTAAAGTGCATTTGTGCATGGTAGACTAATTACTGATAATGTGTTGGTAGCGTTTGACACTATGCATCATATTAGTAAAAAGAAGGAGGGAAACGTTGGGGAGATGGTTCTAAAACTTGACATGAGTAAAGCATATGATAGGGTGGAGTGGTGTTGTTTGGAAAAAATTATGGAAAAGTTAGGTTTTGCTGAAAGATGGAGATGCCTTGTTATGAAGTGTGTTACCTCTGTTACCTATGCAATTAGGGTCAATGGGAGCCCCATGGGATGGATTACTCCTACTAGGGGTATTCGCCAAGGGGGACCCATTATCGCCTTATTTATTTCTCCTATGTGCAGAGGGTTTATCATCTCTTATTAAGGCTTCAATGGCTAATGGTGTTATGAAGGGAATTTCAATTTGCAGAGAGGGGCCCGAACTCTCCCATCTATTTTTTCTAGATGATAGCCTAATCTTTTGTAGAGCTTCGTTGGAGGATTGTGATGAACTACAAAGAGTGTTGGGAGTCTATGAGAGAGCCTCGGGTCAACAGCTAAACCGGGTAAAAACTTTTCTCTTCTTTAGCAAAAACACTCCAAGAGATATTCAAGGGGAAATCCAAAGAAGGTTTGGGGCTCAAGTCATAAAACAACATGAGAAGTATCTTGGTTTACCATCACTTATGGGGAAAAACAAGAGGAATACTTTTAATGACATTAAGGAGAAGCTTAGTAAAAAAACTAGCGAGATGAAAGGAGAAGTTGTTATCTAAAGCAGGCAAAGAAATCCTCATTAAAGCAGTGGCTTTGGCAATCCCAACATACACAATGAGTTGCTTCAAAATCCTGGATTCACTATGTGATGATCTAATAAGTATGATTAGAGGCTTTTGGTGGGGCCAAAAATCCGAGGAGAAGAAAATCCCATGGGTGTCTTGGGAAAATATGTGTGAGCCCAAAGCTTGTAGTGGTATGGGGTTTAAAATTTTGAGATGTTTTAACTTGGCTTTACTTGCCAAACAAGGGTGGAGATTGCAATTAGCCCAAGAATCATTGTCGTTTCGGGTTTTGAAAGCTAAATATTTTCCTAGACGTGACTTTATTCATGCTTCTCTAGGCCATAATACATCTTACACATGGAGGAGTATTATGGCGGTGCAAGATTTGGTGAAGGAAGGAATGATGTGGAGAGTGGGAAATGGGAGGGATGTGAAGGTGTAGGGAGATAGTTGGCTGCCTAGTTCATCCTCTCATATGGTGATTTCTTCTCGGTTGTTCTTGCATGAGGACACATGGGTTGGAGAGTTGATAGATACTAATGTCATGTGTTGGAAATCTTCGATTGTGGACTTTATTTTTCTGCCACATGAGGCTGAAGCAATCAAAAGTATCCCTTTGAGTGTCCATTTCCCTTTGGATAAATTGGTGTGGGCTGAAACGGCTAATGGTAAGTTTACTGTCAAAAGTGCTTACCATTTGGTTGTGAAAATATCATTTTCTAAAAATAGAGGGAGTGCTTCGGATTGTAGCTTGATGAGAAGGTTTTGGAGAAGTCTTTTGAGGCTCCCTATTCCCCATAAGGTTAGGCATTTTGCATGGAGAGCATGTAGGGAAGCATTGCCTACAAAAGTAAATCTAAGTAGAAGGAAGGTGTTGACAGATGACTCATGTGAGCGGTGTAAAGAGAAGCCCGAAACTACTAGTCATGTTTTGTGGAGTTGTCCGAGAGCACAAGAGGTGTGAGAGTGTTCTAAGTTGGTCCTAAGCTTAGATAGAAGAATGATATCTCTTTCATGGATATCTTGTGGCAATTGTTGTTGGCTGAAAATGTGAATTTGGATTCTGTTTCCCAGCTAGTTATGATAGCATGGAAGTTATGGCACAGTCGAAATGAATGGCGTCTTAATGATGTGATGAAATCTGTGAAAGAGCTAGTGTATGGTGCAATGCATTACTGGGCTGAGTTCCTTGCGGCTAATGATAGTGATGAGCATTCGAGTATTGTGGTCCAGAAGATGAATTGGTCCCCACCATCACCGGGGTTGTGTAAAGTAAATGTTGATGCTGCCACATTCAATGATATAAGATCAACTGGTATTGGGATTGTAATTCGAGACAGCATAGGGTAGGTTGTAGCGGCTTTATGCAGAAAATTGGAAGCTCCTCTCAGTCCACTTGAAGCTAAATCTAAGGCATTTGAAGTAGGAATTTTGTTTGTTCTGAGCCGTGGTTTTACTGATGTGGTGTTGGAGGGAGATTCGCAGGTAATGGTAAATGCATTGGTAGGTTCTTCATCTCCTCCCTCAGCTGTGGCTTCTGTTATTCAGGGTGTCCATGAGATATGTATGGAGTTTAGACAAGTCCAGTTTTCCCATGTCAAGAGGCAAGGGAACATGCCAGCTCACTTAGTAGCAAAAAATGCTTATAGCATTGTTAATGACATTGTATGGGTTGAAGAGGATCCTTGCTTTGCCAAGCAAGCCCTCATCCGTGATGTAAATTTTATGTTTTCTTAGTAATGAAAAGTTAATGCATTTCCTATCAAAAAAAAATAATAATAATAATAAATAAATATAAATAAACAAAAACCTGAATTACAAGTCATCCTCAAAGGAAACTGATAATGGATAATAAGTTAATAATAACTAATCCAACCCATAATAATGAAAGAAAATAAAGGGGAAATTATTGTGTACTCCCGGAATACCATAAATGTGTACTCCCTCATTTCACATGAATGATAAGTCCCACTAATTAAATTCATAGTGGGACCCACCATTCATGTGAGAGGAGGGAATATGCATTTATGGTACTCCGGGAGTATCTAATAATTTTCCAAAAGAATAAAGGCTAGCGAATCTCTATTTGATGAACTCCATCGCTAACTAAGGAATTTAACTAAATCTCCATCACTTATTGCCCAAGTTGAGAATCCCATCAGGCCAAGACTTCATCGCGAGTCTCAATTTTTTCTGCTTTAACGTCCTTATCTACTTTAAACATATTGAGATTGATTAGAAGGGTAAAATATTTAGCTTTAATCAAACTTGAACCCAAAAGGATAGTAATTAGGAAAAGCAAAATTTAAAAAAAAAAAAAAAAAGAACAAAAAAAAAAAGGAAACAAAGAAACTATTTATGTATCACTATATCTTTCCGTTGTATGAATGATCAATTTTCCTTCAGGGTTCAGGTTGAATACGAACTTCTCGTAATACACAAAATCTTCTGGAATAAGTTAAACTAAGGCTTGCTGCACAAGATTTGAAAAATTCTTCTTGCCAAATACGTAAGAGCTGAAAGTTTTTGACAAACTTTTATAAAGATATTCAAAAGCTGGATGAAAGTTAAGCAGAAATATGAAAGAAATTACCTGAGAGATACTTCCACCAAGAGTCCCATGCCCTCAAAACACTGATTGAAGGACAATGCAGCTATAAGAGGCCTTATTGTTTTGGGACTTTCAGAAGCACCCAAGAGAAACTCCAATTAAGACGGAATGTAACACAATTAATGCGGCGTTTGGTATAAGGGAATTCATATTACTCCTGGCATTCAAATTCTTAGGAATGTGATTCCTTGCAATTTGGATGCTTAGGAATGTAGCTATTCCTATGTTTGGTTTCATTGAAAATCTCTTAAGATTCCTAGAAATGTGAGATGATAAGGTTTATTCCCAGGAATCTTAAATTAATTATTTATTTTTCTCATTCTACCTTTAGATTTGAATGTGAACTACTAAATCTTTAAAAAAAAAAATTCCTCTAAATAAATAATGAAAAACAAAATATAAACTATTAATAATTTGTTGAGCAACACACACACAACAGCAAAAGTGAATACCTGGCAATAATGGAGGGTTCCCTTCAAACTTTTTTTTTCCACGCATGAAACCTAAATAGAACTTTGTTAAAGAATATATCAACAGAGTTGTCTATTATGTTTATGTTATTTTGGCAGAAAAAGATAAAGACAAGGGAAAAGATATTGATAATTTATTTTATATTTTATCTTAATTACTTAAATGATAAGAAAAAATGATTAAAATTGTCAATTTAAAAAAAAAAATACAATTTCCTTTGAGCTTGAGAATTTGGATACCCACCTGTTTTAAAGGGAATCCACATTCCTACTGAGAGGGTTTAAAGGGGAAATCCAGATTCCTCTAGCATCTGATTCCCTGGCATAATTTGCAACCAAATATGGTAATTTTTAAACATTCCTAGGAATCCTAAAATATTACCCCATACTAAACGTCACATAAGTGTTATAAGACTCAATAATTCACCATTAGGGGTGGCAAATCGTGTTCACGTATAGGGTTCGTGTCGTGTCAACTCATGAGTATTCAACTACATGGGTCAACACTAACCCGACATGTTTATTAAATGGGTCAAGATTTCTCAACCCTAACACGACCCATTTATTAAACGGGTCAGTTGTGTCAACCTGTTTATTAGATTTTATGGAAATGAAAAAAAAAATTATAAGAAAACAAACAAATAAATATTTTTAATATAAAATTCAAAACTAACAAATAATTACATTACCAATAATAATTCAAAACTAAAACATATCTCAATATCACAAATAATCAATCACATTATGTCAGAGAAAGTAAACCAAAACAACTAATGAGTTTATATACCTAAGATATGAAGGGTATATTAGTAAAATGTCATTTAATTAAACGGATCAGACAAGTTAAACGGGTTCCATAGGTTGAACACTAACCCAACCCATTTATTAAACGGGTTAGTTGTGTCAACTCAAATATGACACAAACCTATTAAGACTCAACACATAATCTGTTAATTTCATGTCATATTGTGTCGAGTTCGCAAGTCTGTGTCCTTACCACCACTATCCACCATTACCACTTCATAGAATAAAATAATAAACATGACTAGATGGTTCAAAGGTTGGTGAAAATAGAATATACATAAATATATAAGAAATATAGAAATTAACTAACTAAATAAATGAATGGGAATTTACGAAATTTTGAATCCATCCAAATGAGTCTGAAAATATTATGTCAAACGATAATTTAAAACAAAAAATAAGAATTCCAAAGATTAAAATTACCTGCGTTATGACACGATGCCGAATAAGGTCCGATGAAGCCGAATTGTCAACCAATTAAAGAAGAGGATCCATGAGCATGACCATGAGTTCCAGACTTCTCTACATCTCCAATAAATATAATCCATCCCATGTTGATTTTTAGTGTTGTTGAGGCGAGACCTCTCGTAATATGAAGTTGCAAATGCTTCAACCAACAAAGTTCCAATCGCAGATACCATTGCCACGAAGCCCGTGAATGGGAAATTCCCCCACGGGTTCTCACTAAGACATGGCAACTTCAAGTTCTCAAAAGCAACCGGAAGTATATGGATGAAACCAGTTGCTAATATCACACCGCCAGCAGCTAGCGAAGGCCTTGATAATGAAGAAGATGTCCTTCTCTTCTTTCCCAGTACTGGAATACAAACACCAATTGCACCCGCTACGACTATAGAACCTATAGCAGCAAGTTTATATATGAGAGCTTGATTATATAGTCACGTCCTTCAGTCTCAGTATCAAAGTCCCCAAAAACTAAGATAGGGAGTAGAAGGATGCCAAATAGTGTGAGGAGGAGTTTGTGTGAGTACATGGAATGGATGAAAGATTCAGAGAAAGAAAGGAAATGGGTGAGACTTGAGAGGGAAATAACTTTTGAAAATGTTGTATATATAGAATTTCTCGTAACGTTTAATAGAGAGAGTTGTGTTGTAAGTATAGGTTGCGTATAGGTCGTAGAATGCACTTATAGTACCTTTGATCAAGTTTAGACTACATTTTAACCCAAATTCAAATTTTTCGTAGAAAAATGCATTAGAGTAAGAGAATAAAATTTTAAAAAAAAATTCACGAAATGAAGCCAATAAAAGCATGAATTTAACAAATCATTGTTTTATGTATCTGATAAAACTTGGATTAGTGATACAAGAGTCTAGTGCAATAAATGAAAGATGTTGACATGGCGCAGGGCCAGGTAAGCCTGCTGTTTTTCACATGTCTCATCTCATGTAACTATTGTGATTATATCCACATTTGCAAAGTTTCCTGATGAATTTGAAAATTGGAAGGAAAATTAGTTAGAGACACCTGTACATGCTAAATTTAGAATTTTTTTTTTTTTTTTTTTGTGAGAGTTTCAACTTATAGCGTCCGCTCCTGATGATAACTCTTAGGAGAGTAACACGTGCAAATGAATCGAACATTCTTAACACAATTTAAACATGAGATGACGGAGATAGCACTTCATGAAAATAAAATAACGCTAGGAATTGACAACTAGTGTCATTGGAGTGCAAGGAATAGACTCAACTATTAGGGTTTGTGCCCTAAAATCCAATTTATTGGCATGTTATAAATAATTAAATTGTTTAATTATATTAGACTATTTGTAAACGAACTAATTAGACATTATCATAGTCCTTGAAATACATTGTATGTAATTTATGTGATTTAATTACAAAAGATATAAATTACAAGTTCCTTGTAAACTCAAAATGTAGTTCATAGTCTGTGATGAAATTGGGCGTTTCATTTGTGAAGACTATAACACATCAATTAAGATGGCTTGTCTTGATTATGGAAGTAGAGACTTCTAGTTGATGTGTCTTAAGTGTGTAAGACATATTGAATTGGACCGCTATGAGATTAATTATTCAATTAACAACTGTCACTTAAATAATAAATCTCACGACTTCAAATTTCATAGACTCTTAATTCTGAGAGGATAGTGAACCCAATCATGAAATGTAAGTTACTTTGATATATCAGGAGTGAAATTTAAGTTAACGGTCAAAACCTCAATATGTTGGGTAACCATACGTAGTATTGAGAGAACACATATTCTTAAGATAGAATCCATAATGTCTTTCATAGAAACACAAAACATCCCCTTGAGATACGTTTAATGGGAACTGTTTATTCAAGGCCGGCCACTTTAGTAAAGAATTACTAAAGTTCATATTTTATAAAATTAGATTTCATAAATATGAATAACTAAAAGATTAAACCAAGGACTCAAGGGATAAAATAATTGTTTACAAAGTGACAGTTGATTATGACTTTGTTCACTATGGATATTTCATGGAGGGGTCAAATGTTATCATATTAGAGTCTTGAGATATAATTTATTAATAAGGCCTAAAATGCAATTATATTTTCATAGTGGTACTTGTTATATAATTAATGGTAACTTTGAGCTTGTCAAGAGTTGACAGATAAGCCCGAGACCTATTGGAGCTAGAGCCTTATTTGTTCCCTTTGGTCACATCCCAAGCTATACACTGAAGTTCATTTGGGCTGGCCCAAAAACTAACCCAATTAGATAATCAGTTTTTGTTTAATAAGAGTTATTAAATAAAGTAACTGCCCAAGTAGTTAATATGTACGTATGATTAAAAGAAGAGAAAACAGTTTTCTCTGTAATATCTTTTGAATACACTTTTGCAAAAAGGAGAATCAACATATTTAAAAATTGATTGAGAGACCACTCATCGTGGGCACCATGTGGAATTAGAATAAAGATTGAAGGTATTCTCAAGTCTTGTTTTTGAATTTTACTGCATCAAGGTACGTTTTTTGTTCTTTGTTCTAGAATTCAAGATTATATGTTATCTCTCATAAATTAAGTAGATCCTTGTATTGCTTCCACTGCGCGTTTTGTATGAGACGCAAAACCAGTTTTTCTAGCATCAACAAGGCATAGAAACCATCAATAATTGCAGACAACATACCATTGATAACTTATCTCTCATTTGTTGTGTATTTTGCTCAAAATTCAGGATCTTTTTAAGGCATTAATGCAAGCAATTAAATAGTTTGCTTGACATTATTACCACTGTTAATGCAAGTGAATAGCAGGGTTAGATTTATAACAAGTTCATAGTTGGTAATTTGGTAAACTTTAGAACCCTTAGTTTAATTACTATTTGCCATTTCCCATCGACATAGACCGCTAGTTTCATAGTTTGGTAAATCTTGGAATCATTTAACTTTTTAGCAAACTAATTGCAGAGCCGCACGATGCGCAAAAAAAATTGACGATTTGTTTTTTTTGGTGAAATGAAAAATGAAAATAGTAAATGAGACTAATAAGTGTTAGTCCTAAACTCTTTTTCAAAATTATGTGATTATTTTCTAACAAAGTATAGTTGATACAATATATTAAATTTTCTAAATTAAGCTGTCTATATTTATTATTTGAAAGTATTTTAAATTTTATAAGTTTTTTTTTCAAGGAAACATAATGATTTTACATTCTATTACTATACAAGTGAGAGATTTTATAAAAATTGTAATGTGTAGTTGGAATTTTGTTTCTAGTACTCCTTACAAACAGTTCATCATTTATATGTAAAGAGAGAGCATATATATATATATATATATATATATATATATATATATATAGAACTTTATCAAGAATATATTAAAATTACGTGGAGAAGATGACATAATTGTCAATGAAGTGACTCTTCTTTCTACACAAACCTCTCATTTCAAAACATCATCGAAGTGTACCAAATGGACTGAAGTCAACCAACTAGACCAAAATAGAACAAAATGGATCGAAAAGACTAAAGTGAAAATAATGGACCGAAATAGACCAAATGGATTGAAGTTAACCAAATTGGACCGAAATAGACTATACTAGACCAAATGGACCAAAATGGACCGCACTGGACCAAAGTGGTCCTACATGCTACGCTGATGTGACCCAATAGAAATGTAGCAACAATAAATGTTATGTACATATTATATAGATTTGTAGTTTTGAAGATCTAGAACAACTAAAAAAAACTCTCAAATTGCAATTTACTCAATAATTGTTACTTTGCATTTTCTTTGAACATCCACGTAACAAAAGTTACAAAACTTAGTAGACTTGGCATCAATAGATTAAAAGTTATCTTCAATGAGGCAGTAGGAGAAAGATCTTAAGAAGATTCATAGGTGCCTCTAAGATTCTCAATACACTAATAATCACATCTGTATGTGCATTGAAACATTAAAATTAAATCTGTTACAGAGAAATTGCTTGGAAAGTAAGTTTTGAATTTTATGAATTTCCCATGCAACAAGGTTTTAAAAAAAGAAAAAGAAAACACATTTTTTCCCCTAATTAGGAACACAATCTTTCATATATCTAGTCCTTGAAGGCTGAAAGCCTGAAACTATGAGCTATGGAGATCTAAATTAAAATCAATCATATAGCCCAATAATATAGTCTTGCTAGAAGCCAAATTTCATCCTATTCTATATTTCTCCATAAAAAAATAAAAATTGCTTGCACGTACGTACCACCATACCAACAATTACTGAAAATATGATTCAGCAAGACTGTCGGCTAGCAATCACATAGCACAATTGTCCGGGTGGTGACTCTCAAGAAATGGCCGTCCGTACCTTCCTCAGTTCCTCCCTTAGCTATTTCTTTTTGACTCGTTTGTCCTCTTCTTTCTCGCTCGTGTTGCTCCTTTTTTTAATTTATTATTTAGTAATTTGCCTTTGTCACCATCCATCAAAAGTATGCCTTATAATACGACATAATTAAATTATATATACCATATGATACAATATTATAACTTAGCTTTAACATTATTCCTCTCTATCTAACCACATTACCATACCATCAGACACATGTACTTATTTAAAATCATAATTAAACCGCATTTTCAACCAACCATATTTAACTAACGCAATGATCAAAGTTACTAACAACTAATTTAGTAAACAAATATGATTAAAGGTGTAGCCACATAATGAATAAACCATTCAATTGTCGGGTTGAAAAAAATGCATGCTAAACGATAATCAATAATTAGTTTAATTTTTTTTTTTTTTTTTTTTTAAGAGTTTCCGACAACAATTCGTGGTGACAATGTTATAGTAATTGAGATGAGTGTAGTGTTGGTGCAGAAATATATATGCTAAATCTATCTCTACCTACCGCTGAAATTTTTGGCGGTGTCCCTACATGACCCAGCAAAAGCAACGGCTGACAAAATATTTGGCTGCTGATTCGATTTATTTATTTATTATTTATTTAAGGTTGTTTGTTTCATCTTTTTTATAATTGTTTTAGGAGCATGAACTTGGGCGTCGGTGATGTGAAAGGAAACCGTGGCGAAACTACAAATTCTGACTCTTAGCGTTCGTGCTGGATAGTGGATATATACATTTTTATCTTTATGATCGGCAGACATTCATTCATACTGAGACGAGGATTTGCAATTGTCTATAGCTAGTCTGTAGATAATGTATTTGGGACCCCATTTCTTGGAAACCTGTAATAAGATAAATTATAATACTATTTAGCGACAGGAATATGTTAAGGGGTGAACAGATCGATGCACTTGTTAAACCACTGCGGTGGTGGTATAGCATGGTGGTATTGCCACGCATAATATTTGATAAGAATTAAGCAAATTAAGTAGTACTACTATAGTAAATGTGTTGTGCTTAAGATGGTAGTCTCGTTAAGACCCTAGTAGTACATGTAATATTATCAATTACTGTTACTTAACATGGGGTTAATATGACTTCACACAAAAAAAAATAATCAATTATAATTAAAAAGGTTCTAATTACGGATACCTTAAGATATACATTAATAAATTATTTTAAAAAAAATTTTATGAAAAAAAGAAAAAGTCAATAATTTTTTTTGATAATTTTTTCAATTTTTCATAAAAAATTTTCCTAAAAGGAATGATATGCACGTTAACCGGAACCTAATTAAAAACGCTCTACCTTTCCCAAAACAGTTTGTGGCACTCATTAACCCAATCCTTGGTAATATTTGTGAGGTTTTTTTCGATTAAGACTTTTATTCGGTGCTCATGACCAAACAAGACACAGGACTTGCACAATATCAATTCTAAACGCGTGTTGCATCCGTGTTTGCAGTAGACAGAAGCTAAACATTTCTTTTTTCCCTTTTGCAATAATAAAGATAAACATGTCTCTAACAAAGTTGAATTTATTGAATAAAGGCTTCAAAATCATTAATGTTGAACCACGCTAATGCCTTTTAACTTACAAAATCATTAATGGTCAATTGGCTTAATGACAAACTTGATTGCCGCCCAAACCCATCTTGGGATTCAAACATTCAAGGAAAAAGAAGAACATGCAATATTTCCACCTTATAATCTCAGTCACTCACGTCTTTTCTTTTGCCCCATATAGGCATAGCTTTTGGATTGTTCTCTTTTTCAAAGGTCTAAAACCTATTCTTCCCAGAACTTGAGCAAGAATGAAACCAATTTGCACTTATCCTTTATTATCTCACGTGTACTTGGGATATCCTCCGACCCAATAGAAGTAAATGAAAGGTGCTACGTTCTTTGTCACAGCTAAGCAGTTTGGTAGATTTCATTTTGGTACGGGTCCCTGGCCAACTGTAACGGACAGTACCAACACCTAGATTTCATTTTCTTGTAGTTTGGATGTATAAAAATCTGGAAAGATATGCTCATTTATTGAGAGTCGTTTGTGAGATTGGCTGTGGACTTGTGGCTGAATTTCTTCTCTGAACTTTTACTACGAGTACTAGAAATTAAGAGAGATGAAAAGAAGATATTTGTCACTCAATATGTCGGTACAACCGTACATCCAAAAGCTTTAGAGAAAGAGAAAATAAACATTGTAGCCTTCGTACTAAAAGTCTAAAACCCTACATATCTTATGAGGCCCTACTAGGATTTTTTCGCTGAGATTATATTTCTGTAGCTTTGAATCATTGAATGGTGCATATATGCCTTAAATTGATGGTCAACTTTATCTTTCACATTTGTAACCAATACATATATAGATGATATATCCATTGACAGCAGTCAAATGTAAATTTACTACAATGACGAGATGCTGCACATTGCTGCATATTGGGCCCCAATTATATATTATTGGGTCCTGACTTCCTTTATCACATTTAATTGTAGTCATCAGATGAAGAGTGCTATTTCAATTCCTTAAGCGAGCATTAAATGTTAGCATGTTCTATACTTCATTCCTAAATAAATCAAAGTATGCCATCTTTGTACAATTGTTTCTAGAAGAACAAGCAGACAACTCTGCACAAAGTTATTGGGTTTCAATAAGAGCACAAGAAAAAATTGAAGCAAACAAAAAAAAATGTCACTTTAAAAGTGGAGAAATTTAGAAAAGAAAGTTGATACTTTAGATTTGGAGCATAGTTATCTAAAACCTCACCAATAATTGACCTTACTGAGTGTATATGGTCGGGTCGGGTTGGATTGGGTTTGTAGTATTTTTCAACCGAACCTGAGGGCCGATCTCATTGGGTTGAGAAATCTTTAATCCAATCTAGCATATTATAGCTCTAAAATCGACCATAAAACTTTAATACATTAACTAGTTACAAGGAAAAAACGAGAAATTCAATCTTTTACGGTCATGTGACTTGCACGTGATTGTCAATTTTAACAGTGAATCATGTCATTAGATGCAATTCGTAAGTTTAATTATTTTAACAATTGGGGTGGTGATTGCAAGTTTTCATCAAGCTATATGGTGCAATTTGAAAAGTTTTTTACAATTGGGTGGTGATAAATTGTACGTAAGTTTTCATAATTTGGAGTGCAAAGTGCAAGTCCACCCACAATTTTAGCTTGTTTTCTACAGTTAATCATTTTTTATTCAATGACAAGGATGCTTGATACGTTCCTCTTTCTTTCTCATAGAAAACATAATTTATAATTTCTTTTCTTTTTTAGGAGGAATAATGATTTTCTCTTTTAAAAGAAAAAGTCTATGTAGCTTTTATATATATATATATATATATATATATGGGCTATGATCAAGTTACAAATGGTGTAATTCTTTATTAATGTTTCATAATTCAATAACTTCTTATTGGATTAAAATTTTCATATTAATCGAGTCTTTTTTACTATTCAATCTCTAAATTTGTATTTTATGTACAATTTTAAAATTAAAAAAAAAAACATTTTATAGAAAAGATAATTATTAATCTTTGATTATCTTGAAATTTATAAGGGTAGAGGATAAAAGAGAAAAAAAAAAAAAAAGTGTAATCCAACAATAAAATACACATCAAAGAAAAAGTATTGAGTTGTGTAATATTGTCAAAAATTATATAAAATGTACTTTGAATCCAATTATATAGATATCTGTGTGTTTTATGTGTATTGAGATGTTTTTGTTAAATTACAAGACAAGGCTAGCCTTCATTATTGTAGTTCGTTTCAATAATTGTTAAAAACAAGTCTTTTATTCCATTATTAGTCTGTAATTTTGTGACATAAAAATTTAGGAAACATTATTAAGTTATTATTCATTTTTATATAGGGAAAAGTGCTACGTCTACAATATTTTCATAACAAATTATAGGCAGTTTATTATTATTGATTCTAATTTAAATTTAGCACTAAAATTACTTTTTAGCTCTACCAATAACAACCTATAACAACCTATCACTTAGGATTTGTTATGAAAATATTGTGGACATAACATTTCTCTTTATATAGATTCGTTAGTGACACCACTTTATTTTTTATCATTAACATTTTTTTCTTTTCTCTTTTTATAAAACAAGTCAATTTTTATAATATGGGTAAAATTATACAATACTTCAAGAGTACAAAAATGTTATACTCTCTAATCTCACATAAATAGTAAATCTCACCACAAAAAGGGCATCTGACATTAAAATTTAGAGATTAAAATTTATAATGACATGGTGTAAAACTTATGTTTTATCCCTCCAATCCTAACATGCCACATCATTTTATCACAGATTCAATAATAAGCACAACCATAGCCAAACAATTCTAATACCCACATATAAATCCAACCAAATTGAATTTTAAGTAAAATATTGATGTGGTAATTTCTTATTGGATGGGTGTAAAACATGAGTTTTACACCTTATTCTTACCAAATTAGGCTCTAAAATTTACTACTAACAATTATGAAAAATCAAAACCCAAAAAAAAAAAAAAATTTAAAAAAAATAAAATAAAAATTGTGAAATAGCCTTTGGCTCTAGACTTATTGTTTTATCAAATGACCTACAATTACAAATATCAATATCAAAGGACCTACAAATTTCAATTTGAACGTACATATGATGTTGATGTTGAATTCAATACAGGGAAGACTTCAAAATCCACCGCAAGAAATAAAGGAAATTATTAGATACTTACTGTATCCCCTGACGTGGTACTCCACACCAATTAATGCAAGATGTTTTCTCTAAACATGACACAAATACATGAATATATATATAATATAGGGAAATGTTAACGAGTGCCCTATTAATGCAAGATGTTTTCTCTAAACATGACACAAATACATGAATATATATATAATATAGGGAAATGTTAACGAGTGCCCTTAGGGCACTCGTTAAGAATCCAGTTAAAGAAAGTTTTTATGGGAAAAGAAAAAAAAACAATTAATGTTTTGACAGTTTTTTTCATTTCCCATAAAAGTAATGTCAAAACTTTCCTAAAATAGATTGTTATATATATTCATGAAAACTTTCCTAAGGGCACTCGTTAGCAGGACCATATATATATATATACTTACTGTATCCCCTGACGTGGTACTCCACACCAATTAATGCAAGATGTTTTCTCTAAACATGACACAAATACATGAATATATATATATATATATATATATATATATATATATAGATACTTACTGTATCCCCTCACGTGTTACTCCACACCAATTAATGGAAGATGTTTTCTCTAAACATGACACAAATACATGAATATATATATATATATATATGAGATGAGTTCAAGTTACTCCTGGTGTAACTCTAAAGAGTTACACCTTTTTTAAACCATTGGATTTAAGTAGATCCAACGGTTAAAAAAGACACTCATTAATGATAATATTTTGAATAAAATCTCATTAATTATCCCTTATTTATTATCTTTCATACCTATCTCTAAACCAAAAAAAAAGGTCTACGTTTCTCTCTCTCTCTCCTCCATAATTCACGTTTTTCTCTGCTCCTTCATCCCTCAAAGATGCAGTTGAAATTTTGGAAAGCTGAGTTGAAGAAGGAAAAGTGACACATGCGAATTAAAATCTGTAAAATCTTTCCAAGTCTCAAATGGGAAAAAGGTTACATCACATCTTATTGACCAGATTACTTATTTGCCGCAAGACTATGGTGTATTAATATGTACATGATTTAGTTCCTTTCCTTAAAAAAAAATTTACAAGTTAGAAATGAAGACAAGCTGTGAAGCTGATAACAACAATGCTGGGACAAGCGTGACATAGATTAAGTTTAATTTGAAAATAATTATTTTTAGGTGATGAAATAAATTTCGGCCAACCCTTTTATAGATCCTTAAAGGCTTGAGTACAGGAAAGCATTTGGTTTTTCCTTGGTTTTGTGGATGTTCTTGGAGTCATCTTTTGGTCTGGATTTTTTTTAATTGTTTTATTCTGTGGACGTTGATAAATTTTTGCTTTCATCCGCTTCTATTAACAACTTGTCTGACCTCAAGAATGGGAAAGAAAAAATTCAGTATGAGGATAGATGGGCTGGACACGCAGGATATTAGATCGTACTATTTTTGGACAGAAGAAGACATGATAATGTCCAGGCCATGGAGGTGGCAGTGGCAGAGTGTTGGAGCAGAGAGAGAGAGAGAGACATATATTTTTTTTTGGGTTTAGAGATAAATATGAAATGTCATAAATAAAGGATAATAAATGAGATCTTAATCAGAATATTAGCATTAATTAGTATCTTTTTTTACCATTGGATTTACTCAAATCCAATGGTTTAGAAAAGGTGTAACTTTTTAGAGTTACACCAAGTGTAACTTGAACCCATCTCTCTCTCTATATATATATATATATATATATATATATATGGGTCAGGTTCAAATTACACTTGGTATAACTCTAAACAATGTTACACTACTCAATATTTTTTAATTGAATGTGAATATTGACAAATTCATCGTCAGATTACATTATTTTCATATATTCTCCATGTTTGCAAAATTTCAAGGTGATCAAAAATAAATAGTCATGTCATCAATCAATTGTTAAATTCAAGTTTTTTGTAATTTAAAATAATGTATAAAATATGAGTTTATGGACCAAATGGTAAATAACATCCGATTGATATGAAAATTGGCATGCATGTTAAGAACATATAAAACATGTAATTCAACGGTTGGATTTTCAAAATATTAATTCAATGACAAGTTATTAGGTAGTGTAACATTACTTAGAGTTACATCAAGTGTAACTTAAACCCAACCCATATATATATATATATATATATATATATATATATATATATATATAATGTTTTTTATAACTGCTAAATTGTTAAGTTTTGGGTAAATTGTAAATTACACCCCTGAAGTTTGGGGTTGACTGGATTTTACACCCCAAAGTTTCGAAAGTTTGATTTTACACCCTGAAGTTTGGTTCCATTAACAATTCACACCCCATAGTTAATTTCTGCTGTTAAGTGACACATCATCATACTAATGTGTTTTATTTTTAACAAATCAACCTTAAAACTACGTCGTTTTAGTGATGACCAAGCAAAAAACTGGCATGCATCAAAACTATTAACATCACTTTATTATTTAATTTTAACAACTTACCATCTCAACTTGTGAAATTTTTTATTATTTAGAGTCTAGACTTATTACTTTGTCAAAAGGCTTAGAAATTCAAATTTGAAGTAATGAAATCTAGAGGTGCTGTGTTTATGAACGATTCGAGGCCAACCCATTGAGACGGTTTCGCATTGATCAAACTGTTGTAGAAAAATTCCACTGGTGATTGGGGCGGCGAAAGGAGGGCTTCGCAGATTTTCGACTTCAGCCAAAATGGTGGGTGGTTGCCATTTCAAAATTCCAACAACGACTCCGCACCATTGAACGCCATCATCTCAACCTATTTTTCCAATTTTTCATATCTCTATCTCTTAGATCTTCTCTCTTTGGGTTATGGGTTTCAGATATGAGTTGTAGGTTTCAAATTTGAGTTGTGGTTATGGCTAGGGGTTTCAAATCTGGTTTGTGGCTAGGGACGGAGCCATAAATTTTTGTTGAAGGGGGACGCGATTTAAGTTACTAATTTATTAGTCTATAAAAATTTCCATACACCTACATAAACACATACATCTATATATGTACACACACAGAAGTTAGTATCTTTCAAAGTGATATCCTTAAAATTAAATGTTTCATAGAATTAAATTCATCTTTCACCATTTTCTATAATGAAATTCTTTCAATTTTCATTTTCAATATAAGTTACCAAATTGTCTACCATTGCGAGTAAAAAAATTTCAATTTGAACTAATGAAGTGTTCAAAAACATGAATAATCGAAAACTTTAAGAGATACAAGAACATATTTTACAATTTTGAGAAACAATACATTCTCTATAACTACTAGACTAATTGGACAATTTTTTAAGTACATTATTGGACTAATTCAAATATTTGGGGGGGACTTTTATTTTATTTTTGGGTTTAGTGTTATAATTTTCTATTCAATTATAGCCACATCAAAGTCCTATATACACTTCATCTATTTGATAGTTGACTCCATACTTCTTTAGTTGTTTTGGTTCGTCAAAATTCCATAGCATGAGTTCTTGTCCTGGAAAAAATTAAGACTATTATCTTAAAAGCAATCAAAAGAAATCAAAATATCGACCACAAACCTAATCCAAAGTAAATTTAATCAAGCAAAGGAAGAGAAGAACAATATAATTAAAAAACATTTACATTGAGTAATATTTATGTAATTTCATTTGTTCCATAAAAATAAAAACATAAAACACATTAAAGGAAACTTAAATACCTTTTTGAGAGGAGAAACCCAAGGTTATACACAGTTTTTGTTTTTGTTTTTGTTTTTGTTTGTTTTTTTTTTTTTTTTTTTAGAAAGAGTTTGAATCTATGGCGTCTGCTTCTGGTGATAGTTCTTTATCATCAGACCAAGACACCAATCGGTTTTTAGTGTAGGCGGAGATTGAACTCCAGATCTCTTATTCAACCATGAGAGATTTTACCAGTTGAGTTAACTGAAACCTACTTGTAGTGGGAAGTTTGTGATGCAATTAAAGACGTGAAGAAAGGAGAGGTTATCAGTTTTTAAAATATTAAAATTTTGTATCTACGTTTTTTTAATAAGAAAATTTTGTATTTAGCTTTTGTCAATATTTTGAAATTTTAATTGATACATGTTAAAATATATGCTGGGTTTTTTAATATATAGAGTTGAACCTGTGTAAGAAAGAAAAAAATTATAACCTAAAATTTGGGATTTTAAAACTTAATAATTTTACTTAAGTAAGTGAAAAAAAGTAGTGAATAACTTGAAAATTCTTTTAAATAATCTAATAAAAACTACATAGACTTATCCCAGATCATGGGATAAGGATAAGATTTTTTTTTTTTTTTTCAACTCTAAGTTAGATTGGGAAGCTTTTTACTTAACGTTGGTTTTTGTTTTTTTTGGATAGAATTTTTATAGTAAGCTTTTTTTTTTTTTTTTTTTTTTAAATTTTAAGTAGAGTTGTTTTGAAGACCTGGATTAATGGAGGAGTGGTCCTATTTTGTAGGCATGTATGTTTACTAGGTTGTCCCAAAGTTTGTCCCAAGTTTTAGGAGTGTAGGGGTACTTTTGAATCATATAAAAGTCTAGTCTAAGAAATGAAATTTTATAAGGAACTAGCCTTTGAGCACGCGCGTGCTCAAAGGCTATTCTATTTTTTTTGGTAAAAGTTAATAATTTGATAGGAAGATAAACGTGAGGATGATTTTTTATTTTTTGTTTAACTTGTTTTTCTATTTTTTTTTTTATAAAAAAAATACAGTAAACGTATAGTTGCTTTGAAGAAGTGGGTTAGTGGGAGAGTGGTCCTATTTTGTAGGAAATGTTTTAGGATAAAGTTAGAGATATATTTTTATAGTATTATCCTCAAGTTTTGCCTCTACTTAAACATAGACTGTAGGGATATCTTGAAAAAAAAAAAATATATATATATATATATATTCAATCCAAACAGGAGAAACTTCTTAAATAGTAGTAGTATAAATATTGTGACATTATAGACCCTATTCCTAAAATATTGTAGGAGAAGTTTATTGGATATTGGATGAAGTACTTTTGACCTTTAGAAAAGTCTAAATCAAAGAGTGAATCTTGTTTTATATATATATATAGAATAGATAGATAGATAGATAAGGATATTTTCAAAAAAAAAAAAAAAAAATTGTGGTTCTGGGTCTTAGAATTCAACTTATGTTACCTACAAAAATTGCCTGAAAGCCAATCTAGGTAGTGTGACAGTTGTTTTGATCTTGCAAACACGAAACTTAGTGACGCAACTCAAAAATCTCCCTAAAATTGGTCACGCCGAAACGTAAACACCCCTAATAAAATTCATAGCCTATTTGGTCGGCAATCGGTTGTGAGTCTAAAAGAGCTGCTCATAATACAGCAAAATGCTTAGACCACAACTGAAGACAGGATATAGTTAAAGGAGATTCCACCATGTGTTGCTCACTTAGTCGCTAATGATTTATCCAGTGATAACACCCAAAAACAAAAACAAACAAAAAAGTATAGTATTAATTGGATTGCATTTGTTATTGTGAAGACCACGTCTACTGTAGGGTCAAATAGTAATTACCCGAGAACATAACATAAGGATAGAGCTCTGTGATTCTTCTTTGTCCGGGCCAACTAAAATTCTATAGAGTTTCAACATTGCTGGGTGTTTTTTCTCAGTCAAAGAAAGAATAAAAATAAGGTTTGTATAAGAACACTAAACTAAAGCGTTTACAAAGAAGAAAAAAGAAAAAGAAATACAAAAGGTCTGAACCTGATGTGTTTCCACTGGGACTTCAAATTTCTTGCTCCCTCCATTCCAAAATGCAACCAAAAACATAAAAATAAATAAATAAATAAAAAACATATGATAATCAGTATTAGTTTTTTTTTTTGAGAAACCTAATCAGTATTAGTTAATTACTCGGATGCCGATTGGTCGCCTACCAAATGCTCATTCCACGACATTCACAAATCACAGAAACATTTATTTTAAATAAATAAAATCACACACACAAATGAGTGAATGACACAGCACACCAAAGACAGAGACAGTACGCACGTATGTACCTCCACACCTATATAAAGGCAATCCGGTGCCTCCCCATTTTCATCATCCTATTCCAATTCTCATATCTCTCTCTCACTCTCAGTCTCTCACACGCTCGTAAAGTCATAACTCTCTCTCTCTCTCACACACACAGAAAAAAACACTAACATTTTCGAAAAACAACATTAAAATGGCGGCTGCAGTGACAGTAGTGTCAAACCCAATGCTCAACTTAGAAGAAGACTCTTCCTTTGACGTAGACAAGTTGTCTTATGAAATCTTCTCTATCCTTGAAACCAAGTTCCTCTTCGGCTATGATAGCATTCCCACCACTCCCCTCCAAGATAACTTGAAATTGAAGCCCATAACCACCAACAATAACAATAACAATTCTGTCGGAAAAGTCCGAGTCCTCTCCATAGATGGAGGCGGCGCCACCGACGGCATCCTCGCCGCCACCGCCCTCGCCCGTCTCGAGTCATTTCTCCGCCGCAAATCCGGCAACCCCAACGCCCACATTGCCCACTTCTTCGACGTGGTGGCCGGAGCCGGCGCCGGAGGAATCCTCGCCGCCCTTCTCTTCACCAGAGGAAAAGACGGCAGCCCCATTTTCACAGCCGACCAAGCACTCAGCTTCCTCATCCAGAACCGCCGCAAGCTCTTCCGGGTGTCGCCGGAAAGCACTCTCCGGCGACTCCTCCGCCGTCCGGCGAAGCTGGAGAAACTCTTCGCCAAGACTTTTGGGGAGTCAACCACCCTGAAAGACACGCTGAAGACGGTTCTGATCCCCTGCTACGACCTCTCCAGCAACGGGCCGTTCGTGTTTTCCCGCGCGGATGCTGTGGAATTCGACGGCTACGATTTCAAGATGAAGGACGTGTGTGCTGCCACGTCGGCTGTGGGGCCCGTGGAGATGAAGTCGGTGGACGGGAGGACGAAGATCTTGGCCGTGAATGGGGAGGTGGCGATGAATAATCCGACGGCTGTGGCTATCACGCACGTGCTGCTTAACAAGCAGGAGTTTCCTATGTGTAATGGAGTTGAGGATCTGCTTGTGGTGTCTTTAGGAAATGGGGAGTCTCAATTTGATGTTGCAAATTCAATTCCCAATGGAACTCAACTTTTTAGAATTGCCGGAGATGAAGCTTCCGATATGGTAAGTTATTACAAATTTTCCTATAAAAAAAATTACATAACAATGAATTTGATTAGTTAGATTCCAATCATATAATAAATCAATATTATATTACATTTTCGAAAGAAGTTCGAAACATAATCTTGAATTAGGGATACGAGATTGACAGGTGATTAATTTTTTTTTTTTTTGATGGGGCAGGTGATTAATTTTGAACATGACTAAAACGTATCTAATACTATACTTCATTAAACATAAACCAAACTCTATGTAATAAAATATATTGGATTCATAACAATTACTCCATCACTCTTAATTATAATGGTAATGGTGATGGAATTGGAAGTGCCACCTAACAGGGTTATCTAATTAATTAATTAAGAGTTGTTTTATTTGATTGAGCAAAAAAAGTATTATTCTTGTTTATTTTAAACAATTTTGTCGGCTGAGGAATCTGAACGTGGGCTTATCTTGTCCTTTGTGTTTTTTTTTTAGCTTATTTGGTTTGTACTTTTAAATTCATTTAAAAAGAAAAGAAAAGAAAAGAAAATTAAAGTGAGTTTCAATTGATTAATTTGTTTAAGGTGGGTATGCTAATCATTGAATCTTTCTTATTTTAATCTACAGGTTGATCAAGCAGTTTCAATGGCATTTGGTGAGTGTAGGACAAGTAATTATGTTCGCATTCAGGCAAATGAAAGTCTAGCTAAAAAGCATGGTGGTTTGAAGAAGGGCATGAATTCTTCTAGCAAGAGCATGGACATGTTGGCCGTGACAGAAAACATGTTGGAACAGAAAAATGTGGAGTCAGTTTTATTTCAAGGGAAAAAGATGGTTGAGACCACAAATTTAGAGAAGCTAGAATTGTTTGCTGGAGATCTAATTAAAGAACAAGAGAGGAGAAAAACTAGCATTTTACCAACTGTGACATTGAAGCAGTCATCACCTTCACCAAGAACATCTTCAGCTACTACTTTATCAAATTCAACTCTATCTTCTTGCTAGTTAATTTGGGTCATCAAAACAAAAGGAGAAAAAAAAAAGACAATTGAGTTGAGTTTATTTATGATGCCTCTGCTGCCGCTCGTGATGAATGAAATCCGAGTCTGAGCTGAAATGAGTTGCTCGGTGGACCTATATTTTTTTTGTATAAGTTACTAGTTTTTATGTAAAGTTATGGTATATTGTTGATTGTTTAGATGGAATGAGTTATTGTGAAAGCATATTGTGTAAAATTAAATTACATTAACGATGCTACCTTTTGGGTACTTTGCATTTTAATTGGATTGGGTTGAATTTGTGTACTCAATATATATATATATATATATATATATATATATTCCCCTACATTAATTGGGGGATGGGGATTGGACTCACCATTGGAGAGACCAAAAAATACCAATTGAACCAAAAAATGATTAACTAGGGTATTCAAATGTTGAACCAAAATATTCTTTCTTAGTTCCTCTTAAATTGGGGGATGGAGATCTAACCTGAACATTGGGGACACAAAAGGCTATAAGTGAACCAAAAAATTATTTGGCTTGCCTATTTTAATGTTATTTAGCCCCAAAAAAAATGTTATTCTTTTCTTGTTCCTCTTAAGTGGACAGATCTAACTACCGCAGAATATGGTTTGGTGGTAGGAGTCCTCATATTGTTTCAATGAGTTCACACCAGAGGCCTCTTTTTTTATTCAGAGCAACCACAAAAAAAAAAAAAAAAAAAAAAAAAAAAAAAAACACACACACACACACCTAAAAACCTCATTTTTAGTCATTAGATTAATTAAATTGAGTTCAAGTATTTAGTTAGTCAAAATTGGAGAACTCAGCATATTTGAAACATGTATAGGTCTAGAGAGTAGAGACACGCACAAATTCACATTTTTCATTCACAATTTTTTAAGGTACCTTATTCTTACTGCTAACGTTTCACGTTTGCCTATTATTAATACTTATACTACTTCAACATAAATCTATAGTGGCAAAACACATCAACTTATAAGAAAGCTCGTATATTTTTGCATGTCTATAAACTTTTTTATTGGAACATACAAATTTGCAAATTGAAAGTTTAAACTTTTTTTTTTATTATTATTCACTAGGTTGATGTAAATTCATGGTATATTGTTGATTGCTTAGGTGGAATGAGTTATTTAGAAAGCATATTGTGTAAAATTAAATTATATCAACTATGATAATTTTGGGTAGTTGGCATTTTCATTGGATTGGGTTCAACTCGAGTACAAAAATGCTCCTTTTTTTTTTTTACCTTCAATTTGGGAGATGGAGAATCGAACCTAGCCATTGAAAAATTCCAATTGAACCAAAATGTTATTAGCTTGGGTATTCAAATGTCATTCTGTTCAATTTTTTTTTGAGAGTTTACAACTAGACTAACACACACACACAGGGGAGCGGGGGGCCGAGTTTAATATCACACAACTAACCCACTACAAAAGCCGGATTCTGTTCAATTTAGCTGAAAAAAAAAAAAAAAAAAAAAAAAACTCTTTCTTATTTCCTCTTAAATTGGGGTCCAATATGGAGTGTCAATTGAACCCACAATTTAGCTCCCACCCCCCAAAAAAAATTGTTACTCTTCCCTAGGCACACTCATGTAAACACGTCATTCTTAAGTCACTAGATTAATTAAACTGTTCAAATGATTTAGATAGTCAAAATTGGGGAACTTAGCACATTTGAAACATGTATAGTATAGGTCTAGAGACATGCACAAATTCACATTTTTTTAAGTTTTCTTATTCGTACCGCTAACGCTTCAAGTTTGCCTACTATTAATAGTTTACTTCAACATAAATCAATAGAAAACACATCAACTTATAAAAAGCTCGTAAATTTTTGCATGTCAATAAATTTATTATTATTAAAACATACAAAGTTTGCAAATTGAAGGTTTGAATTTTTTATTGGTGAAAACAATGAACTAAATGGTGTGTAGAAATGTTGTGATTTCTTTTTTCTTTTTCTTTTTTTAATTGTTAAAGTGGATGTGTAGAGTTCTTTAAACACCTGATTATTCTTTTAAGCGTGTGTAATCTCCGATTCTACACACATTATAAGTAGAGATGACAATGAGGCAGGGCGGGTCCGAAGGATAGAGTCTTTGTCTTCGCCCTGCATGATTTTGTATTACACCATCTCTATCCTACCCTGCATGATAGGAAAATTTTTCTTTTCCCATCCTTACCCCTTGGGGCCCCTCAAAGTCCCGCCTCATCCTGTAAAACTCTACTTCTTGGTAATTTGCCCACGACTATTACAATTGTTTTTAATAAAATATGTTTTATTAATAAAAATATACTTGAAATTACAAATAACTTTATCCCATCAAATCAAACTTATTTTTAGCAAAAATTGAATAATATTATTAAAGTGTTTAACAAGAAAATATCACAACGAAAACAAAAATCTTGGTAATTTGCCCACAACTATTACAATTGTTTTTAATAAAATCTGTTTTTGTTAATAAAAATATACTTGAAATTACAAATAACTTTATCCCATCAAATCAAACTTATTTTTAGCAAAAATTGAATAATATTATTAAAGTGTTTAACAAGATAATATCACAACAAAAACAAAAATCTCATAATACAAAATCAATAATTCAATAGTATATAAATTTGTTTATGATAAAGACAAAAGAAAATGCTAAAATTGATACCTTATTTCCAACATTGCTAGGAAAAAAAAAAAAAAAAAAAAGGACAAAAAGCTTTGTTGGGTAGAATAAAATAAGTTAATGATATGTTTATTTAAATAGTAAGGTTTTAGAGTATGAAAATTTTACAATTTAGCTATTATTAATGCGGGGCGGATTGGGTCTAAAAAGTCTAAATCTATCCCTGTCTCATGGTGCATGACTAAAATCTCGCCTTATTCCCACCCCACCATCTTTGCAGAGCAGAAAAAACTCGTGAGGCAAAACAAGGAGGAGCGGATCTAGTGGAGCGGGACAAAATTGCCGTCCCTAATTATAAGTAGTAGTTCTTAGATTCCTTGTGTGGGCTTGGACCACTGTGTGAAAGGTGGAAAAAATAACGTGCAGCCTTAATTTGACTTTGTTCGTTTTGTACATTGCCCGGCTTTACGCTGGGCTACCTATACATCAAAGCCCGTATCATTCGAGGCCCCAAGACGTGTGGTACTTGTTTCGTAGGCCTTAATTACTTGTATTGGTACATAGAAATTAGCCTACAAGAAGTATAAAATAAATTAATTAAGAATTGATCTGACTTCATAAGTTGGTTTCTAAATTTTCAATATTCTAAGGTCTAGATACATTTTAACTTGAGCATTTTTGTTATTTACTCCTTTGATGTAATCTGGTGGGTTTTGTATAAAAACAAGTAAAAAGATAAAAAGGGAGACTTTGGATTGGAAAGATTTTACATTATGAGTAGACCCACCACTAGTTCAAATTTGAAACAACAAAATCATCATGGATTCACTTTTGTTTTTCCCTTTAACCGTCCCTTCTATTTGAAACAAAGGGCGGTGAAAATGATACTCAAGTGCCTAGTGTGCCCCATGGGATTGATTCCCTTTGTTCTGCTCGATCTGGTCCCCCAATTAAAATTGCTTTAAATCAAATTTCACACTGAGTTGTTAAACTTAACTTTGAAGTTACAGTTCTCTTTTTCCATGTAACCTATTTATGTTTCAAATCTTTCAAGTTTCAACTAGTAATGTCACTTTCAAGTTTAAATTTTTTTTGCATGTATTTCTCATCACTGACCTGACCAACCAATTAAATGGCTCTCTTTTTAACACTGCACGCGTTTGGCAGTGCAAAGCACGATTCTGAGAACAATACGACGAGGCTTCTCAAAATCAGTTTTAAGAGGTAAAAAAAAAAAAGGTAACAAAGTGGTCCTGTGTGGAAATGTGCTAGTGAAGCTTAGACTCACTATTTTGGAACATGATTGGAAGTTAAGGTACTATCTGATATATAGTGCGCAACTTTAATAAGAGTAGTACTACTAAGACTGTCTCTATTACCTTTTGTAGTTTCTAGTTATGAGCTTGTTTCTGATCTCTTTTGTGTATGAAAAGCCTGTAGACTAGTTGTGGGGGACTATTTTTTGCATGAAGTAAGCTCTCTTTTAAAAGAGACATGTCTTTTTTTTTTCTGTTGACAATTGTAGCGTGCGTGTCGTGATGCTACTATGTTTATAGAGTGGGTAGGGACCCCTAAGGCTGCTTGCTTGGACATTATTGTACTACTACTTTGGTTTTTTGGCGGACTAATTGAAGTGGGTTCACCTAGAAAAGAAATTTTGCATCAAACTAAATTGGGTTTTGAATCTTTAACATACTATTTAGACAAAGCCTAATGAGGACTGTACACACAGTGGAAGTGTACCAAGTACGAACCTTTACTCCTTTCCAGGCCCTCTCTTAAGCCTCACCAATGGATTCCACGTGCTCCTTTTGATTGTAAGCAAGTGGATCTTTCACAAACCAAATCCTAGTGCCTTTGTTTGATGGAACCCAAGGACAAGGAGAGCAATCCAGAGAGAGAGGGGAAGAGTCAGCAACTGTGGCGGAGCTAGAAAATTTTCATGGGGGGCCGGTGAATATATTTTTGTATAATTTTTAGATTATTACCAAATGTAAAAGAAAATTAATTGAAAATTTCAAAAGCTAAGGACCATGGCCCCCTTGGCACCCCTAGCTCCGCCTATGTCGGCAAGGAATTGTGGGTGGCTCATTTTTGTCTAGAATAAGATGCTTATTACATACCATCTTGCAAAAAACCATAAATCTAGGGCTTTTTTAATGGGTTACCCAAATGAGTGCTTATTTACGCCTACTTAATTATTTATGGGCAAAGATCAAGAAACCCAAAAAAATACATCTTTATTAAAATAAATTTCATACTTACATCATCCTCATAAAAATAAGAAAATAAAATTTGCATGGCCCATTTCCTAGTTACAAAGCCATCATATCATCATCGAGGATCAATCAATTTTTTGGGTATCCCACTAAGCTTAAGCCCAACCAACTACTAAAAATTGACTATATTTCGCATAAACATGAACTGCTACTTTAGTATGCCACGTTGTATCTCTAAGCAAATATGTTTGCTCCTACTTAGGCAAGCATGTGGTAATCATCCTCAAGATGGTATTGATGGTTTCTTTTTAAAGAAAACATTCAATTTATAAGTTTCTAGGAAAAACTATTAATGTTTTTCTTTAGTTAATTCTCCCACCATGTTGAAAATATGAGTAATCTTACTTACCTGCTCGATGTGATTCTAAATCCTATTAATATGTTCTACCATACTTGGAACGCCATTCATTATGGAATTCACATTGTGCAAATAATCTCAACCAACAGGACATCAAGTTAAAAGATGTAGAGGCAATAAAATGCATTTCCCAAAATTGCAACACAATGTACCATTATTCACATAACTTTACTACTTGAAATCTTCCCATTCTCAGATTCCAATTGCAAGATATTAGGGAATACTCTAGCCATTTTCATCACAAAGCACCCTAAATTACTGCATTACAAGTATGTCTCTTAAGTATTTCTTGGAGAATCCCTACAAACTTATCCACCCCCCGTCTCCCCTCCAAAAAAAAAACCTCAATATCACTAGCAAACATAATAGGCAAATCTCAGCATCAAACTCTGGCAGAATTAGGTGGAATTTTCACATAAGAGGAAAAATGGCTCATGTCTATAAACAATATGCTAATGTAAAAATAAATTAACCCTATTAAAGGAAGACGCTCTGACCGACTCTCTAATTCCCTAAATTACTTTCACTTCATTATGAAGGCGAGGGTTCATCCAAGCGAGATGGTTCTAGGGTTGTCCATGGATCGAGCCAGGTCGAGTTTGTGCCCAACTCGGACTCGACCTAACCTTATCGAGTGGGGAAGATTTCGACCCGCAACTGACTCGAATGAAGTTTCAGATCAACCGGGTCGAGTCATATCGATTTTCGGGTGTGAATCGGTCGGTTTCGAATTTTCCGATATCGTCGGATTTTGGCCGAAATCTAGCTGGATCTCGTTAGATCTGACCGAATCTAACAAGATTTGGCCGATATTCCTTTGGATCTATGGAAATCTGGTCGAGATTTGGCCGAGATCTAATGAGATTTGGCTGAGTTAAAGTTAGGCTTACCGAAGTTTGGCCAAGTTTGAGTAGATCCAGGCTAGATTCACCGGATTTAAGCATATCTGAATGAGGATTTGAGTGGATCTAAGTAAAGGAAGGCCAAACATAGTCAAATCGGAGCTAAGAAGCGCCAAATCGTCGCCGGATTTCGGCCTTCTTTGAGGTTTTGTCAGGCAGGTCGAGTAGCTCGGGTTTTTAAGGGCGAAACCCGCCACTCGACCCGCTAGAGTCGGGTTCTGAAGGTTGGGACCCATCACCGACCCGTCAGAGGTGTCAATTCGGTCATGACGGGTCCGTTCTGGTCGGGTTGGTCGGTTCTAACAGGTCTTCGGTTTTTCTGGACAGCCCTAGATGGTCCCAATGACCCACTCCAGCTATCTTACGCACATCATCATGTGCAGTACAACCAATGCACAACACTCTCTAGCACGCCAATGCACTTACACAGTCAATTTAAAAAAATTCGCTATCCATCGGTACCAATTTCATCAAATTATACGAAGAATAACAATATATTTAAGGATAAAAACTTGCACAATGAAGCGCTCAAAATTAGTATTTCACATTTAGACCCAAATGTTCAATGTAGACCAAAAGAGAGTAATTAATGCCAACACTCTTCAACTTCAGCTACAACTGACATGTTACTTAAATGCTTAACCTGACCCTTTGGGAGTAAAATTTTGTAATTGTCCGTTTACACTTAAGTATACAACCCACCCAAAGTAATTATCAAACCAAGTGCATTCTACACAACGCTTGTGTTGCATACCCATTGTATCTCTCTAGGAATATTAGTCAAACAGCCAATTCCCACAATATACTAAATCACGATGGTTTAGAGGTAGTCTCCTATTTAACTTGTACCACGCTAGTGTCCAATGCTCATGGAAAGAAAAAACTTCGGTTGAGCTCAAGAACCAGTGTCCTTTGCTTATGGAGGAAAGAAAAGCTCGGGTTGAGCTCAAGAATATACTTTCAAATCATGAGCGTGTAACATCGTAAATAGCTTGGGGCTGGGGTCTAACAAGTTATGTAACTAGGCAACAAAACAAGAGAAATGCTATATGCACAAGTCAAGCACACAATCACTAAATAATGTCACGTGCAATATTGCTCGTGCACAAACTAATAAAAAGGCAAGACATAATATATCATAGCTTGCAATAACTTCATTCGCCTGCTGACTCATGATTTTCAATGCAAGATAATGCTGGCCATTACTTGGAAGAATAATTTGTATACATCACTGTTCATTTCAATCAAAATTTCCTTGTGCCAGAAATAACACATCAAATACAGAAATTTATACTCAAACTGCACTAAGGAGTTAGTACACTTGTATTAAATAAAAGAAAATCAGGCACATCTGCAAAAAGAATATTTAACTACAATATACAATTATACGCAGAAACGTTAAAAGTCATTAGCACTGGCCAAAAAGTGCTACTTTCCGCAGAGCTCTGCAACTAAACCGAAGGTTGCCATGACATCAACTGGAGAGGGGAAACTCAATACAGATCCCAACTATATATGTACTGGAGGCAACTGCCTTTCAATGCATTCTGGCTCTCAATCCATTTACAAAGCAGGGTGATGAATAAGATGACAAAATACTTGTTCTTTACTCCAATTGTTTTTCTACACATGTTCAATTGACCCACTTTTAAGCCTCTCCATCCTGGCTTGAAGCCCAGACAACGCTTTCTCATCCATAGGAAGAACCCCACTCTGCACCGTATTCTCTACACCAGAGCGGTCTGATGCATGGGGAATTTGACTAGAAAGTCCCTGGCTTGAGTTGTCATTCATGGACATTAGAGGCCTGCTTCCTGTGTTTGGGTTACCACCTGCTGCTGCTAATTGCATGCTCTTCATCCTTTCTCTGATTGCATCTAATGTCCCACTGTTTACTGCAGTTTCCACGACGTTTTCCGCTTAGTTTTTTCTTAATCTAGAAGTGTTAAACCAAAAAAAAAAAAAAAAAACTACAAAAAGTATAGATTACCTCCAGTTATAAATCTGTCATTTCTTTGGTCCCCCAATGAATTCTCTGAGGTGATTCCCCTAGAAGTAAGGGCATTCATGGCCCTGTTGTCTTCAGTATATGAAGGTGGTAGATTAAAGTTTGTTGGATCAGATTTAATATTCAAGGATTTTGCATCATTTAAAGCATTTGTGTGTACAGGGGAGAGAGGAGCGAATTCAGGCGAAGAAATTGTTAAGGCTGATGGAGGAGGGGTTGACATTGGCAAACTTGAGGGAGTCCTTCCAGCTGCTGCATTCTTCTCCATCTGTAGAAGGGCATAACCAACTGATTACATACATGTTTTCAATTGTTTCTCCCACCCTCTGTCTGCATGTGCATGCACTGTTTATCAGGGGCGGCGTTATGTTCAAGCCAGGGGGTTCAAATGAACCCCCTGACTTGTCAATTTATATATATATATATATATGACTTTTATTTTGACCCCCCTAAAATAAAAATTTGACCACCCTGATCCTAGATTTTATTTAAACCCAACTAAAATAAATTTGAATATGACCATCTTAATTCTACTTTCACAATAAATGTTATATGGCAAGTTGTAACTAGTTTTTATTTGGACCCATAATTAACATCACTTTTTACCTACCATTAACAACTTGCCACCTAGATTTTGTTATAAAATTTTTTTGAAAGTATTGTGTATTGAATATTATTAAAAAAAAGTTTCATTTTTGCTCCTTTGTTAAAAATATATATATGTATATACTCTGCAGCACTGGCTTACTTTACTGTTGACAGCAAAATGAAGCTATTTTTTCATGCACTTTTTTTCTCCATAAGCAAAAAATTACACTACTGTTACAACCAATATATCTCTATCTACATTTGTGATTCTTTCCCATTCTCTTTATCTCTTTCTCTCTTCTGTATTTTCTTAGTTTTTCTCTTTATTTGATCAAATTGTTTGATAAATACTCTATAGATTTTCAAATCCAAGAAGTTTTTTAATGCTTGCTTAAATTCCAAGAGAGTGATCACATGTATGATTAAAAAGCCATACATGATTCTAAAAAAAAAAAAAAAAAAACCATACACTTCAGAAGCAAAAACTTATATTAGTTACTATTTTTTTTCTGTTTCACATTACTCTTAGTTCTACTCTTAGGTGTGTTAGTATTCTTCTTTATCATATATTTTTATTTAATTGATAATAGATATAAATATAATAAGTTGATTTTAATTTGACAAAAATGTATGATTAATTATTTAATTATATTTGTTGTCTTACTGATCTTTAAACTATTAATAACTTTTTTATATTATTGTACAATAAAGTTGCATTATATACTGAATTGTATTTAGAATACTATTTTAGATTATTGTATATAATATGGAAGTTGTATGTACAGAAAAACAAAATATCATTTTATTTTTATTTACTCCCATGACAAATTTCTTGCTCTATTATTGTTGAACCCCCTGAAAAAAATCCTGGAGTTGCCACTAATGTTTGTGCACCTACATATTTTACGTTACAATTTTTTCTTAGGGAATACCTAAACAATTCATTAGTGTAAGATGAAAATACAAAACCTGAGCTAAACCATCCCTAATGTATGTGCGAAATGCCTCACTAGCATTTTGGAGCTGAGCAAATATATCAACCTGAAATCAGAAGAAAAAAAAAAAAAAAAAAAACTTTAGCCAGGTAATCAAACACGATTGTAACTGACTTTTGATACCATCCAAAAAATAAAAGGATTATCAAGTATACATCTTCCAAATGGAAAGCCCAGACTCAAATGCTTACCTTTGGGTATAGTTGAGTTATGCGATATAGCTCATATAGACCAATGGTGCATGTTTGCTTGTCACCAATTTTCTTGAATATAGCAGCTAGTTCTTGCTGTAAATTGGAGAGACCAAAAGAAAAGGAGGGAGGGGGTGGAAGGAATCATCATTGAGTCACAAAAAGAGAAACAGAAAAACAAGTGAACACAGGAGAGGAATTTATAGAACATAATATTAGAAATATCAAGGACAACCACAAATTTGTGATTGAATATTTTTTTAATATCGTGTGGGCTGATGACCCACATACCAGATATTAAACTGATAAGAACAGATACTACACTTGATCTTAGCCAAAAGGCAGAAAGGTATTGTGATTGAATATTAAGCATTAGAAAATGAGCAAAATGATACCTTCAACTGTGCATCAGCAGAATGAGTGCCAGAGGATGGATTGTTGGCTGCCGAATCACCCCAATGAGTTTGGCCCCCAGGACCTGATGAGGTCAACATTCTTGCCGCAGCTAAAGTCTGCAACATTAAGGTGTAAGAAAGACAAGTAAAAATAATAAATATATCTAGAAAAGCTTATTGTCCTACTGGATAACAACCTCAAGGTTAAGGTCAATGTAGGCAAGAATAATTGGCTGAGGCTTCATATCAATAGGAACCATAGAAAGGTGACCCTTTATTGCAGCTCCACGAAGCTTCACTAGTTCGTGAAGAACAGTTTTCACCATTCGTAACGGTTTGTCATCAGCACCAGCTCTTTTGTTGTGTAAGTTTTTAAGATAGCAGAAAAAAGAGAAAAGAAATCAGTTCATATTGGGTAAAGGGGAAAAGAATAAAATTTAACTGCAGTACATAAATATGTATTAAAGAGAGCAAGAAACACAACATATATACAAGGCGGATACCTCCTCCTGATTTCTTCCATCCCCAAGTCTTGCAAGTATAAATGGATGCTTTGAAGGATGCGATCAAGATCAACATCATATATAGTGCTTTGAAGAACCTGTACAGCATGGAAGCAGAACTATGACAAATCCAAAAATATCTGAGCATAAATCAGAAAAAGAAACATTTAAAAACAAGTAATACCGATGCTTACTTACTTCATGCATAGAGTAGCCATTCGTATATATAACTTTCTTACTTATCAAAAAAAAAAAAACAAGTAATACCGATGCTTCATCAATTAGTAACAAATTTTCCTCCATAAATTTCACTCCATCCATAGAATTTCAATAATTAAACTATTTAAACAATTTTTTAGTCACTGTCTCTTGACAATTACAAATGAACATCTCTGGGAGAACCTGAAAATACAGTATAACAAGTGTTCAAATTCATCAGATATAGTTGTCACACTGACTGTTCAGCCAAAAACAAGTGCAAGGAATTACCAAGGACAAATATTTAACAATTTCAACGAGTGAAGAATTCAGCAACTGTTGCATAAATGAATTCCTACTGAGGACTCTGCGAAATCTGTGAGGGCCTGTTGGTATTGCATTACCAGACCGACAGACCCCTTAAAGCACTTTAAGGGCCCTAAAGCTCTTTCAAAAAAATTACAGCATCTGGTAAGTTTTGAAAAGTTTTTTATGTGCTCCCCTAAAGCTGAATTTCTGTGTTAAATGATAAATCTGAGCTTTTAGAAAAACCATTGGATTGATGAAATTGCCCGTGCCCATTAAGACACCTGAACCTATTCCTTTCCTTCCCCTTCCCCACAAATCTAATAAGACTATAATTTATCTTATTCTTGTCGTAAAATAGACTGAAAGACAAAGAAACCAAGGTAATAAATGAGAAGTTACCTTTGTAAGTTTGATTAAGCATTTGACAACCAAATCAGAGAACTTCTGATTTCTTGAAGCAAGGGACTCATTTGATGCAGGTGAAGGCCATCTTGAGGGATCCAAAGGGCTTAAGAGATTAATCAGGACAACAAATGATGAAGTTCGATCCGCATTATCCTGTACATACAATCTCTTAGTAAAGCTAATATAACAGATGCAAAAAAGCAACTGCAATACAGATGTATTATCAAGCAAATATTAACCAGAATCTTAAGCATCAACACATTCAAAGCTTTGAGGAGTTGGCTTCCATCATCCATATGGGGAACCCTTTCATCCAAAAGCCAAAGCAGAAGCTCAGTGATGAGACTGTCAAGAGTGCTCTCATTGACAGCATGAGCAAGTCTTTTATTTTGAAACGTCTGCAGAAAAGTCCAGATATCATAAGTACGTTGAAAAAAGAATAACTACTAAACACGGTCTGGTTGAAAAGAAGACAAAAGGGGAGAAGAGAAAATTAAGAGTCTTACATAACCCATCTTCTATTAGGGTGGAAAAAACGTGACCAAACCTAAACTTGCGTTAAAATGGAGCATAAAGTAAAATATCAGGCTGGATGGAAAATTACCTGCATGAGTGTGTTCAGGACATATTTACAAGACCTTGAAGAGGCGCCGGTCAGACTGAAGTCAAAAGTCTTTGCTACCTGTTAGGATAGAAAATACATTTTCCAGAGAATAAGATTTTATTAAGAATACTTAACTCAGGAGAGAACAGGAGTGTAAGAAAAGAGAGGGGAGGCAAGAGGGAGGGAGGGGGGGGGGGGGGGGGTAACATCATGACATAATGATAGATGTAATTGCCTTAGTAGCCAAGCAAGAAACCAGCCTATCTGCATCCTTCACAAGTTCATCCATTGCACTGCCATCTGGATCACTAGTGGCCTGTGCCAACTCATGACACACAACTTTCATTCCTTCAACAGACTGCAACACATGCATATTTCAAATCTCAGAACCTACTTTTTAAAGTTGAAATTTTCATGTACATACATAACAGATTGGATATGCCTGTATATTTGCAAAAGACATGCACATCCAAGAGAATTGCAGCTTAAAAAGAACAAACATCAGGCCTAAACAACTAAAGGGATCACACTGGACCAGTTATGGAAATTCAAGTCACATATCTAACATGTTAGCTGCTAGAAGAGATAAAATTGAAATGGAAAAAATCCAAGAGAAGGCCTGCAACTCAAATCACAACAAATACAGCCGATAAGGCTGCAAGTAAGTAAATCCAGTATGTAGTCAACTAAAAATGTTCAACTAGAGAAGTTTAGGTTCAGAGAAAGCCACAATCTTTGAAAATCTTCATCTGGACATTTTGTTGTGGAATATTTTATATTTATAGATCATTTGAGAATTTTAATAAAAAGGAAATACAGGGTTATTCCACTATAGAAATTCAACAAGTGACACATTAATATACAAAAAACTAGAATCCTGTGAATGACAAGGTGGCTTTTTTACAATATTTTCACCAAACAAAAGAATGCATGACAACTCCACAACCCCCTTGTAAAACTCCAGACCTTGCAAAGAAAAAGAGAAATGTCACTCTAGCACAAAAGGCCTAGCAGCTACATTATACACTATAAATAATCAATTATATTAGCATACAATACAAGTACTCCTGCAATACTTTTCCAACAACATATTTCATCTATATATAGGAAATTTTAAAATTTCCCAGCCAAATTTCAGATAATTGAGGAAATTTTTCAAAATTAACCAATCGAAAAACTCTGCAACAGAGCTTATTACATACATGTGTCAATGCGCACAGAAATCATCTTAGTTTATTGGAAGAGTTTAATTCAATCAACAGAGAAAATCTCAACACAATATAAGTTGGATACCTGCTCAGGAGAACCAAAAGAAATGATTTCCAGAGCTTCGTTCCAGTCTGTGGGGCCATTGGCACTAGCAAGGGTATGAGGCAACAACTGTTGGTCCACGTGAAGTTCAGTATGGCCATAGTTTTTCCTGGAACTGAAAGGTATTAGCACCATGACAAAAATGCACTCTGCATAACCATAAAAACAGCTAAAAGTTTATGAAGTACATATTGTACCTTGTAATTATTGGGCCTGAAACAGATCGTGAAACTTCCCCACTTTGCTCTGCCACATCAGACCTGTTAATCAACAGAGAAAACAGGGTTGAAAGTTTAAGACAATCTCAAGGCAGCCACAAAGCTACTACAGCTAATTACTGCATTCATGGTTATAATATTTACACAAAAGTTTCCCTTAGTTAAACAAAAAAAATTCCTAGTATGCTTCTGATCCTTCTTACTGAATAAATAGCAGATAGCAGATGAACTTTATAAAATTGCAAGAACTATGAGCAGAACTTTGCTAAATAGTAGCCAATTGTTTCTTTTCCTAATCCTTTTTCCTTAAAAAAAAGATAAATAAGTACTTAAGCCTAATTAGAACACCCTTCTGCCTCATAAAGGAATGAGCAATGGAAATTAGGGGTTCCAATTGAAGAAATAGTAAACACCATGTATAAGCATCAAAATAAAACTTAGTTAAAATTTGTAAGAATTATGACAAGAATTGTATGAAACATCATCAAAATTCTTTCCTTCAATCCTTTTCTTGGTATAACAAGTAATATGAATTTTATTAGAAACGAAAAAGGAGAGGCCCTAGGCCCCTAGAACATGGAGAGTATACATGAGCATCATCAAAGAACCAACATCTAAAGTTACAAAAATCTAAACAATACATAAAAGAGCTACAAGCTAAATCCCAAATCTCCCTAAAAATTCAAGCAAGGATCTTAGACATAAAAGTATCAAAAGAAGCAACAGGTCTCAACTCATGCAAATGTCCTAGATACACGACATCAAAAACTATAGAATAACATTCCCTCATTCTTTTATAACTCACTAATATATATATATATATATATATAAAGAAAGCAATAGTATTATTAAAATAATGACAACTTAAGCTTTAAGTTAAGCCAGCAGAAACGCAAACCTGAAGGGTACACAAACAAGATACAGTAACCAACAAGCATAAATGTTGAAAGCCAAATACATCTCAGTTCACACACACTAATTAATTAACATGACAAAATTTGCAAGAATGGAAGCAAGAAACAGGAATGACAATTTATTCTGTAAATGGTACAGAGACATGTACATCCAAGCATTAAAAGCAGGTACAGACCCATTCTCCCTGACAGAACGCCTTAAAGCAGCTCTAGCTTCACCAGGCCTACCTTCCTTCTTCTTTTCCATCTCTCGAACCTGATAAAGTGCATCCAGGTTAATGGAAAAAACAAAACAGGACAGAATAAATAAATACCTTTCAGCACAGATAAAAATAAATATATACCCACCTTCCATTTAAATCTATCATCTAGCATGCTTCTCTGCGCATCTGTTAGCTTCCCGACATATCTCCATATGTCCTCACCTACAAAATTTGGAAAATAAATAGCGCTCAGCAACAGCCAAGGAGCAGGAAGAGGGTGGGGGTGATGGGGGGAACGTATTTTAGATGATGGAGAGCTTTCTTGGAACCATGCTTAGTTAGTTTAAATTGAATTGGGTCTTATTGTTCACTTCTGTGTTTTTTCTATTTAATCAGTTTTTAAGGCCTATGTAAAGGCTTTATTGTAGTCAATAACATTCATAGTGAGATTAATTTAGGTAAAATTCCAACAGCCTATTTTAAGCTTCGAGAGTGTTATTGCCTTCTCCTAACTAAGAGCATCCACAGCAGTGGAGTTAAATTTTTAGCAATTTAGCTCCACTAAAAGTTACTTTATCTATTTTACCTACACACATACTACAGCAGTGGATCTATTTTAGCTTTCAACACAATAAAATAATATATTCATCACAATAAAATAATATTTCAACTACAATAAAATAATAATATCTCTACTTTAATAAAATAACATATCACCACCACCACACAGCACAAACATCCACCACCACCACCAGCAGTCCACAGCAGAGAAAAAAAAAAAAAAAAAAAAAAAAAACCCAAATCAAGGCTCAAGCAAACGACGCAAATTCATCGCTCCGGCGCTCGGTTTCGCCGGCGGTTTCACTCTCCACCGCCACTCCAAGGATCGGCTGAGACATCGAGGCGATTCCGATGTCGGGGAGTGGATTCTCTTCACCAGTCCGACGCCGTTTAGCCGGTTCGTGTTCTTGCGGTGCCCTTCGGTGTCATTCGCCGGAGGCGAGGACGTGAACAAAGGAAGAATGGTGGTGAGGAGCGACGGCGACGGCGTCGGCTGGGACGGCTGGGACGGCGACGGCGTGGGTTGGGACGGCTGAGACGGAGAGCTTGAGAGAGATGAGAGCTGGGAGATGAGAGCTTGAGAAAGATGAGAGCTGGGAGATGAGCTGGAGAGTCCACGGTGAGAGCACTGGGTTTTTATTATTTTAATTGGGAGTAGGATTAAAAAATTACTTTTTTTGTTTAGATGAGTGCTACAGTGCACATCTATCTACAGATGTGCACTGTAGCAAATAAGCTAAATTTTATGAGTTTAGCTCCACTGCTGCAAGCTTATTTTGCTATAATAGTGGAGCTAAAATAGCATTATAGCTTTTTAGCTCCACTACTGCAAATGCTCTAAGTGTGATTTCTTAGGAAACCTAGGTGTGATTGCCTAGTGTTTATCTTTCCATATTTCTCATTCTAATAACTTTTTAATACCAAAAAGCCATCAAATATATTCAAGATCCAATCATTTTATTACCTAAAACTACATAAACACATCAGACCCTATTCAAGAACCCTCAAGATCTCATCAAGAAATATAATTTGGTGCTGAATTCTTAGAGATCCTAAATCAGGGGGTGTCAAAGAGAATTTTTGAGACAGAAAGAGCCTGGGGACGGGATGCTGAAATTTAACACCAGTTGCCTCAACTACAAAGTATGACAGGTAAACACATAAAAGATCAAACACTCCACATGCCCTATGAATCTGCCTTTTCTTTTTCATTAGTAAATAATTTTATTACATAGCCAAGAGTCTTGTAATTCAACTAATTGGCAGTTCCTAGTGTCTCCAACATAAACACCCAGGGTTCAAATTCCCCCTCCCCTATTGAAACTATTGAATTATCAAAAATAATTTTATTAAGGAAGAGGAAGCAGTTTGAATCTATTTCAAATTGGAGCAATTCCCACACTCCCCCCCCCCCCCCCCACCTTCCCCCCTTTTCCTCTCCCTCCAAGCTGATACATTAATCACACATTAACAAAACCAAAAAAAAAAAAAAATGTTTAAAAAAAATCACAATCAGAATGAATACTACTCAAAAAGATTACATTCCTTGAGGCATGAGTTTTATAAATCCAAAATCCCATTAAAAATCATGAAGCATTACAATGAGTACATATCATGACATACCAAGAATCTTATAGCCAGTAGCCAGCGTATTTAATGCTGCTTTCCTAATTTCACCATCTCGTTCTGCAGTCAAGCCCGCAACAATTTGCAATGATTTTAATTGCCCACTAATCTGTTCAAAGATGAAATGTAAGCACATTAGAACTGGAAGAAAAAAAGAAAAAAAAAAAATTGGCAGCACAAAATTCTCTACTTTTACCTCAACTCCATGATGATCAATGATGAATCCAACAAGATCAGCACACTCTATCCGAGTACGGTTGTTCTTTGATCGCAAACCCTCCAAAATATAAGGGAAACTTTTTGATGCAGAATATATGTTTACAATCTGTTTGGTCAGCTCCCGCATTTTTTCTCGTACTTTCTCAATATTATGCCCTGACTGCAGCACAACATAAAGTTCAGCATTCTCTGCCATAACCATTTTAAACTTCACGGAGCAGATGGCATATAACACACCACATTGAAAAAGCTCTAAACCCAGCAATACAGAAATAACCCAATGACAGAAAAATAATATCCCATGAATTGTTTAGAAGGATATTAACCAAATTACAGATGATGTTTATATATGCAAACAATTCTTCTAATAAAAAAATATAATGAACCTTCTCAACTAAGCATGGAAGAAATATGGCCGCTTCAGATTCAGTCAAAGAGTAGGCCTCCTCCCTCAAGGTATCAAAAAGTTCGGGAAGAAATTCTAACACCTGTTCATTTCGACAGAATGAAGTTATATTTTACATAATAGATGCAACAAATTTATATACAAGGAACAAATAATCAGGGTAAACAACATTAATAAAGAAAGGAAAAGTACACCACCTTCAAAAGGCATGTTGTGTTCGATTTACAGAACTGCAACACAAACCACCTCAGAAGTATATCCAAAACTTCAATAATTTCCTTTGTCATGGATGGAAGCGCCTGAAATGTTTATAGAAGATCCATATAAAAACAGACCTTCATATTCTCAAATAAAATTCAAATACTCAAGGATGTAAGAAAGCAAAACACCTTCTGCAGCATCTCAAGCCCATCCACTTGCTTCTTAAAATCTGTACTTAGAAGCCGCCTGTGTAAATCTTCTCTGAAGTACCTCATCATATCATTCTGCATCCAAAGCATGCTTTCAAAGATCAAACACAACATGGTGGCAAAAAGGGGAAAACAAGATATCATTCTACGAACACTATACAATTATAAACCTCAAGATCTTGAATCTGTTCTATACGTGGCTCTTCAAACTTGAACCTACGAACTACCATTCTCTCCCGATCCTCCTGCATATAAGCCATTCCAAATGACGGCTAAGTTATCAATGCCTTAGATTTTATACCAGTTTCAACCTTTCATATTCTAGCCAACATACCTTAGATGAATCCTTGACATTTAACAATGCCTGTGACTGGACAGCTATATCTTGAACAGACAATAGCTCTGTCCTTGACCCCTTCGTTGCAACGACTCTCTTTCCAGAACATGAAACACACAATCAATATTGCCATTACATTTCAAAAAGAATATCCAAGATAAGACAATATTACATACCGAGGACATAGCTCTGTTTCCAGGCTTCATTACACCATTTGAAGTAGATTTTCCAACCCTTGAGCTGGATTTGGATGTTGGCCCCATTGAAATTGCTTTCGCTGAATCAAAGGATTCTAAGAGAAAGGATGTCACATTAGAATAAAGGATGTCACATTAGAATAAAGCATGACCAACCCAAAAAATGATTTAAAAAAATAAGAGTCAGCCGAGCTACCAGAAAGCCTACCTTGGAAAGCTCCACTAGGTTTCAGTCGTTCAAGAACAAGAGCCAAAGCTGGTCCATGTAGATCTTTAAGAATCTTGTCAACCTGAACAAAAAATTATATCAAGAAAATGTTCAGGCACCAATCATACCTCAGATGAATTAGAAAAAGCACCAGAATTTACCAAGCAGACTTACTGTTTCTTGTCCACTAACTCTCAAAATTTCATTAATGCATGTCTCTGCCGCCTTTCGAACATCTGATGATTTATCCTGAGAAAAATCCAGCCATACATATAATTTTGAAGGGAAAAGTTTTAACAAAAAAGAAATGAACAATTTGCACAAGTTATAATCAGGAAACATTTGAGCCAAGAAATGACTGAATATACTTTCCTAAATTTAAATAAATAAATAAATAAAATACCATCATAGCAGAACATGCTGGTTTCAACAGATGTATTGCATCAGAAAAATCACTTAATCCAGAGAGTTGCCTCGTCAACCAATCAAAAAGATCCTTACGCCCCTCTGTCCCATGCTTTGTGTCTGTCAATGCTGCTGTGATGTAAGGAACCTACAATGAAATTACAGTTACCACACCTGACAGTAAAACATATTAACTTTTAAAACATCAGAAAATAAACAGTTACCATTTTATCAAGATGAACAGCACCAAGCCAGGAATCTAAGGTAGTCAAAGTGCATTCTCTCATATGCTTCTTATTGTCACCAAGACATTTCAAAACATCTGACAGAATGCCCTGTAATAAAACAATTTCATAATAACGTTCAAGTTTCTAAAAAGCGAGAAGCACATTAAGATTTACTAACAGCTGAAAAAGTGGTCAACAAACCTTGCTGGACTTCTCAACAGCTGGTCCCATTGCAGAGGCAACACTACCAATAGTTGTTAAGGTCGCCATGACTAAATTTTTGTTGCTGTCCAATAGACGCCCTTTAAGGGCCCCAAATAACTCAACTGGCAGTCAAATAGCAAAAAAGATTTAAGCAGATTAACCGTCTTTGCAAACAAAAAAGCCAATACGCAAGCTTATTGTAAAAGGACAGAGCAACATCAACAGCCTCTAACCCATGAGACACTAACTGAGAGACGGAAAAATAGAGAGAGAGAGACACAGACAGAGCAGTGGTTTTGATTATTTTAAAAGCACTTGAACAAATGACAGTAGTATCAAACCTGTTCCAGTTGGTTGAATTCGCTTATTTGCCTCTTCCAAAATCTTATTCACAGCTTCAATTGACTCCAAACGAACCTGGAATATGGAAAAATTCCATAAATGAAATGTTTCTTACTATTTACTAAACATTGACTGCAACCAGAAGAATGACAAATCAAACTGGTGTCAACATATACAAATAATCAAACCTTCCAATCAGTACTTTCCAAGCTCTTAAGTAGCACAGGGGTGATCTTTCCACTGATATCTTCACGTGGCAGGCCATCAAGCCCACTAACTGATACAGACGAATTGGACTCAGATGCCCTAACAGTCCTCTTTGGAGCTGCAGAAGCACCCTGAAGGATGATATATGAGGACAATTAGTAATCCACAAACAATAAACAAATTTCTGGCATTATAACACAAACTTGATGTACCTCAAAGGGATTCTTTTCATACTCAGTATCAAGCGCACTAAGCAGTGCAGGTTTAACATCCGTAAGAAACCCTTTAATATCTGCAGTGGAATACATTTCAGAATTTGTAAAATTAAACACAGGCAGATGGATAGTTCCAAATAAAATGATTAGTCACCTGGACCAACAAATTTATGCACAATGCCCAATAGCTTAATTGTAGAATTTCTAGTGGCAGCCGCACTAGACTGCAGTCCAGTTTCTTTACAGAAATCAATTAAATCCTGCAAAAATTTACAGTTAGTGTCACCTTAAATAATGATAATATTACAGTTTATTATTGAAAAACCATGAGAGAAAAAACAAAACAAAGACACAACATGATAATTATGTTAAAATATCAGGAAAAACCTTAAGTTTCAAATGTGATACACCGAAGTCCTCAATAGCTGACACCATCCACAATATTCCTTCACTGAGAACCTTAGGATTCTTGTGCTCCTTCATGATTTTGTAAAGCTACAAAAACCACAATTTGCAACAATCATTTTAGACCAACATCAAAATAAATCTAATGCCAATGAACATAGGGCATTGTTTATATTTGCTACAGAATAAATTCTTCATATGCATACATATATGCAGATGCTGACAGAAATTATATAAGTAAAAAGTATACTTACTCTTTCAAAAATAAAGCCCGGACCTACTGCTTCACAGAAAGTAGTAAGGCATTTCATGGCATAAGCACGTGTCTTGATATCTGCTACCCGTTCGCTTATACCTGTCAATTAGATGTAATAATTCCAGCTACGGTTAAAGTTGACTTGACAAAAATCAATTCAGCCACAAGGAAAAACAGCATATTGACCATAGAAATTGGAAAGCAAACACAACCATGAAGCTAGCTACTACTACTAAAATGAAAACAATACCCACCCAACAAGCAAAGTACTACACATTTCTTTGGAAACTTTTTCGCTGTAGAAGCTATGTAAGTAATAACTTCAATAACCTGTTGCTGAACCTGCATTGCGAACAATTAAAGGCTATAGTAATTTTTGAATCCAAAAAAAAAAAAAAAGGGGAGGAGAAAGCACCAGATGAATCTGTCAACCTGAAACAGCAGAACCCTTAAGTACCTGAACATTTTTTTCACTCCAACCCGGCACAGTGCAAAGTAAACGAATCAAAATCTCTACAAATTGGTCAAGGCCCTGTAAACCTTCCACTTGTTGTTTCAATGAGGAAATTGCTGCAATAAAACTTAAATTTAGTAACCATACACTCAATCAAGAACCTCAGTTGACAAACCAGGTTTCCCACAAGGTAAATGCACAGTGCATGGCCTCTAAATTTTACTATTGTACAAAACAATCACTACACAGTTTTTAGCCAACATAAATCCTACCAGGGTCCATGGCATGCACCATAAACAGTAAATGATAGGTACAGAAGTCATTTGATAGTTCCAAGCTCACAAAATCAAAACCATCCAATTAAAAAACTGGAGTGCAACAAGTTAGGTTCATGTCAATTATATACAAAGAAAGGCATAAGCATAAATACTAGTTACTTCTAAGATTTCAGCTTTTTTTTATAGGTAAATAAAATTCATTAATTAAAACTTCTAAGGTTTAAAGTATAAACTTACAATTATACAAATAAATCTTTAAACCTTGATTAAAATCCAGAATCACAACATCAAATAATACGGCAGGAGTTCAGCTTCAGCAAACCATAAAACCATGTCATGATGAAGAATTTAATTGAATGAAAAAAAAAACGATAAGTTTGTTTTTATCCCAAGGGGAAGGCAATTTACGGTTTTTTTTTTTTCTGTTTAGTGAACTTTCACAAAAATAAGGAACTAGTTCTTACCTGAATTCTTTATTAACAATTAGAACCAACTTGGATCATATTACTGGTTAACACAAAAATCAGTTCATTATATAGCCTAGGCAAGCTATGTGTACACCCAAACCAATGCAAAATTTAGGTTTTTTTTTTTTTCAAGCATGTTTTAGAACCCAAGCCTTCATTTGCAAAATTACAATAAACATCCATGCACTCATCTGTCCTAACGACTTGACTGAATACATTTACCCACTAGATATAGAAAGCTTTATAAGAATAGACCCATTAAGAATTTATAGGATAATAAAACTACTCAGTAGAAACAAAAATAATAATTTAATAGAGAGGAGGGTCCCATTACAAGAATTTACAAGATAAAGAAATTACATATGCAGGAAACACTAATGGCCTAAAGCAATGTCTGGTTTGAGGGAAGATGGAGAGAAAGGAAAGAAGACATAAAAAGGAGGGAGGATCACAGAAATCCATCGTTTGATTGGAGAGAAATAGGGCAACCAATTTTCCTTACACACCCACCTTTTTCTTTCCTCCCTGATTTGAAGGAAAGAGAGGAAAGGAGTGTACAAGTGGGACCCACATGATGATTCTTTTTCCTTTTCTTCCTCCCTTGCAAACCAAACACTTGAAAGGAAAAATACTCTCCTTTCACCTCCCTTTATTTTCCTCTTACCTCCTCCCTTTCTGTTCCCTTCCCTCCCCCTCCATCTTATCAAACAAGGTGTAAAATGAAATTGAGCGTCCGTTTGGGAACAACTTATTTAGTTTTTATTTAGTTTTTTGCTGAAAGTGTGCTAAAATATACTTGTACTTTAAAAAAGTAATAAAAAATGAGGTTTTAAAAAACTGTACATAAAAGCTAAAAGTTAAAAAGCTGGCTTATAATCTAATACCAAATGGACACTGAATGAAAAATGAAACTCAGAAAACAGGACTTGAAATGGGATGTTGTATTGTTTACCATGATAAAACAGCATGAACCAGAATGGTAGCAAAGGATAATGTAATTGATTACAAGAAACTAATTTGCTTAATCTACAATCCCCAGTAAACCAATCTCATTATTATCTCTAGCACCACATGCTAAAAAAGTTGAATGGCCATACCTTACCATCCCCCTCCCCTCTAGCCCCCAACAAAAAAAGAAAAAGAAAAATCAAAGCGATGCTAAATGAGAAAAAATAAAAGGCAACTAAAGCACAATGCAAATCTAGAAGGAATCTAAGCAATGCAGCCAGGGAAGATTAATATATGAGTAGCCCAAAAAGATACATCACAAGGGACATCCATGCAAGATACATCGACAAATGACCTGCCAAATAATAGCACAATAAAAAGAGTTAAAAGAGAAGATAACCAACCCTCAAGTCGTTCTTTCCATACAGTGCTCTTCAATTGAGAAACAGTGTCTGCCTGTAGAATAGAACCTAATCTGCTTTCAATCTCTTCAAGGCTCATTTCTGCTGGCTGTAAATTTGAAGGAAAAAAAAAAGGCAGTTAACAAAGACCTTGCAAAAATCAGAATAGAGTATTCACAAACAAATCATTGATTTACCTCAATGTCTTCAGGAGGCTCAATTGGTTTGGAAGATTTTTGCTGTCCAGTTCCATCACTTTTCTTGTTAGCACCCGGTTTTACAGAGCCACCCTTCTTTATAGCAGGCTATCAAAGTACCAGCACAAGTCAACTAGGAAATACTTGGTGATATAAAGTAAATTAAGCACCAAGAGACACAAACAAGCACTCACAGCTGCCTGGACAGGCCTCTTCCCACTAAGCATGCTAGCTGCTGACCTTCTCACAAATGCACCTTCGGAAGCCTGCAATTTATTCAAGAATGACATCTTAAGCTAGTAATCTAAATATAGGAATAATCAACATCAACAACACAAAAATTGGATCAATGTAACATCTAAAACCTTGTAAGCAGCTACTTATATAACAAGATGCATTTTTTTAGAAACTATAACAAGATGCAACTTTTGTATATCAAACTTGGTAAACATTAGAAGTGTTGAACAGATGGGATCTCAGACAATATTTATTATAAGAACTTATGGAAACAAAAGGGCTTGCCATAAAATTTGTCAAAAGAATCTGTACAGCAGGAGAGCTAAACAAATATACCCCAGTATTGTTTTCAAAATTGTTGGAAACAGGATACTTATCAACAAAAAAAAAATTGTTGGAAACAGGAAAAGAAAACCCTATGTAACTCAGTGCAGTACAATTAATAAATTTGAGATGTTGCACAAATAGAATTAGAAATTGTTCATGTGGGAACGGTATGCTCTCCATTTCACTTAAAATGGAGACTCCATTTCACTATTAAAATTTTATTCTTTAGATCTAAGAATGGCCAAAGTGCCCCATCATTTAAAATGGTAAATAGTGTGGCACTAAATACACCTTCAGATTTGTAATAGTTAATATGAAGCACATAATGGATCCATTTCAAATGAAGAGGACCCCTTTTTCATTGATGTATACATTACAGCAGGAAGGAACTTCCATCTTGTTTTATATTTGGCATTTATAGACTATATATATATATACTCTCCACTCATGCTAATGGTTGATTGGATGACTATGTACGCCTATGTAGATTGTAAGAAGTTCCAAAACTCCTAATGCAAGACCATCCCACGATAGTTCCTCTGTTTTGTCTTCTCACTTAGCTTTTGATGCAAATGCAGTTAATGCGAGTCCCAAATGTGATAAAAATCTGGAACCATAATACATTAAATAACCTAGTGTAACAATCAAATTTCATGAATGTACCATATGTAAAAGGCATTAAATATGCAAAGCATGAAACTTTAATCAAAAATCAAGTATCAACTCACCACTGAAGAGGGTATGCTTCCACCTGAAGTTTGGACTGTGACTGACACACAAGGATAAGGTATAAGTAAGAAAGAGAAACCTCTAAAGATAAACACTTGATTAAATTGGTATCCACTTGAAGTACAAAAAATTTACAAACCTGAGCTCGTATTAGTGGACACACCAGCTTCAGAACCCACAATCATTTCAGAAAGCTTCTTTCTCCGAACATCATCAAGTTTCTCCAATGACCTTTCCAAAGGCCTCATGCCAACCAACTAAAAATGAATGAACAAGTGAAGTTGAAAATAACAGTAGTTTTCATATTTTATTTATTCACACTATAAAAGGTTGACAGTACTACCTTAGCCATTGCTGCCAAGGCTGAAAAGGCTGCATCCCTCACATCAGGGGTCCCATCATTGAGGCTCTACACAACCAAAATATTTTCTTCAGACACATAAATGAGAAACCATAAAAATTGTAGCAGAGGAAAGTCCCAAACGAATCTTATCAATGACTATGCACAACTCTGTATCCATATATGACTCAGAAAGGCATTAGCAAAGGGAAGAAGAAATGTAAATAACAATCCATATCATGTCCAAGCAAAGGAGCAACACTTGTATCAGACCATAATGGAAGCACCAAAGGACTGGCATTCCCAGACATTAAGAATATAGAATTAAATCCTCTTATTCATAGATCTCAAGTTAAAACAGCACATGTTACTAAAAGCCAGAAAAATAAAACACAGGTAAGACCACAGGCACTAACCTCCATACAGATGGGTACATAATCCTTGTGCGCCTTTAGAACAACAGCCTTGTTGCTTGTTTCAATACAAAATGTAACCCAGTTCAAGGTTAGAGAGCGCACCAAAGGCACCTTGTTTTTTACTGCAGTCCTAATATCTGCAATAAATACCATTCATTACAATCAACATTAATTCACAATTACCACCAACCACATGTAATATATGAAACATAAAGACACATAATTTTTTCATGCAACCACCTCCAAAAATTGTAACTTCTTCTCTTTAATCAATATTCAGAACTAAACCAATTTGAAAGGCAACCAAAAAATTATTCTAAGTAAAGAAAGATGAATTTATTGGGAACAGAGATAATGGAAGTGATTTTTGAATGAAACATAATAAAACCTGCCTTCAACAATGTCAACAAGATTTAAGCACCCAGCCTTGTGCATTGCTTGGAGAGTTTGAGAAAGTGCTTCCGTCGATGTAGGCTTCTTCTCTTTCAGTTTTTCCTATTAAAGAAAAATACTTGTTATATCAGCAGCCACTTGTTCAGGCATAGCAACAAAAGGAAATGATTCTGTTCTTGAATGGGGTTCACAAAAACCTTAAAAAACAATAAACATAAGATAACTTATAAAAGAGATATTGACGACCACAAATGGACAAATTTTCCTCAAGAAAATAGTTTTCCTCAATTTAAAACATGTAACACATAAATAGATTTTGAATTGCATATTTTCACTCTTTTACCTCGACGTCTTTTGCAAGATATAATCAGTAAAAAAAAATACAATCAGCAAAGGCAATTGTAAAGGTAGCATAAAAAAAATCATTTACAGTTCCAGGGAGCATCCAAGTGACCCATTGCTACGACTAGAAAATAAAATTTCTGACCAAGACCTGCCTATCAAAAAAAAAAAAAAACAACTGACCAAGACCTACCACTAAGGTTAACAAGAGAACCAATCCTATATCCTTATAGCACTTCCAGTTACACATCAAATATATCAGGGTATATTTGGTTTCAAGTCATATAGGCAATGTTGATCATATTTAATCAGGGCTTCCCTTTCATTATTACTTTCACAAGGGAACCATGTCCTGCTCAGTCAAAGTATTGGAACACCCTCCTTGCTCAAAGAGAGAGCTTTTGCACCTATAACATTTTTGCATTTCCTATTTGTTATTTCTAGGGAATGTGAAAATTTATGTTCATTGTTTACACATTAGGACCCTTGTTTCATCTCTTTTTCTTCTCACAAAACTGTTTTCATTTTCAAATTACCAAACAAAGAGGAAAACAAGAGATTTTCAATAACCAAAGACACCTTTAGTTTATGATCAACACTCTGCCACAAGATGACACAAAATAATTTGCAAAAACAATAAGACATCAGAAGAATATAGCAATTCAGTTTCTAAGTAGATTCATTATAAGGAAAAAAAAAAGTGCAAAAGATAAAAAGAGGGGGGGGGGGGGGGGGGGGGGAATGCAATCATACTATAATAATATATTCCCTTCTTTCTTAATAGAATAGTGCATCATTTGGAACAACTTGAGATGCAACAAGGGATACACACAAATTATAGACATTTTAACTTTAGTTTTCCTTTTTTTTAATTACATAATTGTACTTACAAGAAGAATGGGCAATAAAAAGCGTGAACTCCCAGAAAAATGCAATCTAAGACCACGGGCAAGATTGCCAAGAGCTTGAATAGCTTCAACTGCAACAGCAATGTTCACATCCGTAATAAGCTGCATGAAAAAACAATCAGTGAAACTTTTACTTGGCAAGGCAATTATTAGTTGCGTGAACAGCTGTTCAGAAACAAAGCAACATGTCAAAAATTATAAAACAGCATATGCATAGCATATCAACATGCCAACTTTTGAGCAATCAAATAATAAATTCTAGCTAACCAAACACACATTGAAATTTTAAAACCCTTCAAATCATATGCAAGCAAATACAAATCAAATGTCATCAACTATGATGTTGACACTGCAGTCTTTATGGGCATCGTCATTTTAAACCAATAGGGTTCCACAATACAATATCTTCCCTCAAATAAACTGTATATAGAATAATATCATTCATGATTCAAAGAATTTAAGTTCTAACCTCTAAACTGCAATGTGAGAAAAAGAAAGAAATAATTTTTACCATGTAAAATGCAATGAGCAAACAAAAAGATTAATTCAAAATATGGTGAGCATGGTTTCACTGCTGCCAACAAAACTCATGTATAACTACTGTGAAAAGGTAACTACTTAATTCAGATCACTACCTGTCTATGGTTTTCCTATATTTATTTAACCTTTTACTTCACTCTCCAAATCGCCAAAAGTGCACCCAAAACCAAAAACCACACGATAAGTTTAATAGGAGCCACCACCAAGAGCCTTGTAGCTCAATGGCATTGCCTGGTCTCCTTTATAAGTAGAACCAGGGTTTAAAACTGAAAACCCCTCCTTCACTTATTTTATCAATTGAATTGTCAACCAAAAAAAAAAAAAACCAAGTTTGAGCAAGCCACCCAACAAATTTGCTGATCACAAAGGGAATTCACAACCCTGTCCCAAGTGAGGCATATAGAGCGATTTTCATCATCTAAAATTCATTTTAGAACCTTAATTATAATCCCCATTGTGGTAGGTTGTAGATCTCCCAACCAAGTATCTAGAATGGTGCCCTTTTAACCTTGCAGTAGGATCATTGACTCAATTTACTCATAGCAATTTGATGGGCCCCTCAATTGTGTGCAAAAAAGAATACACACGCGCGTACACATCCATAATACTTTCCATAAATATATATGCACAAGTACTAAGGCATACGCATTAACTTTGTCTTCTTTTTTTTGATAAGTAATAAAGGGCATATACCTTTAGATGCTCAATTTTTTTTAAATCAATAATTTAAAGTTATCAGCAGTGATTTTTTGGCTAAGTGGTCCGTAAATTTTCTTTTATGAGTGTCATGTAAAACCATTTTTTAGGTGTAATACCTTTTTAGTATCTTTATAACTTAAATTGGACTCCATAATTGAACCACAATTGCCTATTCATGACTCTACTAACAAGATCAATACAAATAGAGAGATTTGATAACTTGAAATCTTTTCTTTGTAAATTAAACCAATATGCTTTGAAAGTTTTGACCTTATAGTCTAGTTTAAACAACCATTGGAACCTCAAATCAAAGATGTGAAAGTACAAGCACATCCAGGAATACATAGTATGGGCAAAATCTACTGTCATAACCCAGTTATTTTTACATTCATTTGCCCATTAAGTGACATTTTTGTGATATTCGAGGGTGTAAATTGCAAGTTTACATAGATTAGGGGCCAATTTAGAAGCAACCCCAAACTTGAAGGGTGTAAACTGCATTTTAGCCTGAATAAAATGTACCCATAATCAAGCCCAAACGACAATACAAAGGAACAATCTCAAACTGAATAAAAATGAAGACTCAATTACTTCAACTAAATAATTTTAACCCACCTTCTTCAATGTTCGACAAACTTCTGTAAAATCACCAGGTGCTATTCTTTTCGTTGAGGCAAGCTTGGTAAGTTCCGCTACAGCCTCCTTTCGTTCTGACCATTTGGTAGCTTTCTGAAAAATAGACACAACATTAAAACAATCATTAAGCTCCAAAACATCAAAATTTGCACCATTTGATGAGAAGATTAACCCCCCATATAGCCCAACAAAATATGTTTAACTGTGACTAAAAAGAGAGATTGATACGGAACACTGACCACTCCATCCCAAAATCCAGACTTCTCAAGAGGAGTCAATATATCAACAGGGTCAACAAGCTCATACTCGTCTATTTCCTGCGGAGCTGTCAATTGAAAATATCAAGAACAAAGATATGTTAGTAACATTGCTATGGTGCTGACATGTTTCAATGCAAAGCATGTTCAAGGATGCTGCAGGGACAACACATACCATCCTCTGAAGATTCTACAGTTGGACCAGGGCCCACAACTTCAGATATAGCTTCCTGCTCTGGCTCTTTATCTTGTTCAGATCTAATAAGCATATAACAATTAATCCCATCCATAAAAAGGAACCAACAATATTCTCACCTCAATTTTGATACAATTCCTAAAAAAGAACAGTTATTGAGATAAATAGTGCATAAACAATTATATGTTAAACAAAAGTGCAATTGGCATGCGGTCACAAGGAGTGTATGTTAAACAGGTAATGAAAATGCATTGAAGAAAATAAATAAATAAATAAACCTTTTTTAGTTTACTTAACCCCTAACCTCCAAGAAAACATTAATATAAAAAAAAATTTAAAAAAAAAATACCTAAGTACACATATTACACAAAATAATGTACAGCCAAATAGACACCAATTCTCACTTAGGACATCACATAAGGAAAATAGGAAAGCTACAATCCAAGAAAGTCCCTTTGTTCAAATATTTAAAGATTTAAACTTTTAGAAGGATCTAAAAACACATAAATCAATGCAGGACTGCCACTGCTCATGAGCAATGCATTAATCAGTAAGGAACTCCACACACACCCCTCCCCCAAAAAAATAATTTTGATTGGTAAGTTGAACACACATGCCCAGTGGATTTTAGATTCACAACCTCACCCTCAACCTATTCTTATGGGAGAAAACAAGAAAAAGGCATAGAAGGAACAACATGAAGACACATTTAGAGACATAATATGATCATAACAATTGCCAAAGAAGTTACCAGATCATAACACAAGTAGATAAATTTTAAAAATTAGAAACATGGTTATTCACAACAGGACTTTCACCTTATTTTGCGAGATGGCTTAGCTGTGACCGTAACATTTACAAGTTCAGCCTCCAGCTCTTTTTTCTTCAACACCCAAAAATAAAAACAAGAGTTTTTTTACAATTTCAAACAACAGGAGAAACATAGACAAGCTATAGATACAAAACAAAAGAAAAACAAATGCAAGATATACACCATACCATTGTATCCCGCATTTTTTCAAAGAGTATTGATTTTACAGGATCTTTCCCAATCCAACGACATAGCTCAAGAGTCAGTCCTTTAGAGGATGCACGAACATTTTGATCTTGATGGTCAAAGAGTTCAGGAAGCATCTTCAGAATTCTCTTTGGGGGAACAACTTTTGCTCCAAATTCACTAATGACAATCAGAACAATGCCATCAATTATTTATTAAAAATGAACAACATAATCCGTTTTGTTTATCAACAGGTAAATACAAACACAAAATGCACATACACACTTGGGATAAAACCCATGACCTCTACCTCCATCTCTTGCTAATGAGGCGAGGAGATGCAAAAGAACTAATGCATAATTTGTAAAATCAAACTTAATATGCAAACCTCAAGGCTTGAAACATAACATCGATTGCAGGCACAACAGCTTTGGCAACTTTGTTCTTTATTGCTTTCTCCATTGCATCCTACAATTACCATGATCCATAAGTTAATAAAACCTACATTTAAAAGAAAGGTTGTATTTTGTACATCTAAGCACATATTCACAAATCATATTCACGTTTCCCCCTTGCAAGTACCAAAATTGATTATACAATTCAAATAGCACAACCAAAAAACTATAAGTATATTTTTTGATAATTCAAAAGTTACAATAATGGGGAATGGAGAATTAGAACCCTAGATGTCTTTGTTGGAAACACCATGAGGTGCCAATTGAGTTACAAAGCTCTTAGCATCTATAAGTAAATTTTTCTATCCAAAGAATATTTTAGCTCCATTGACTGTACCAAAAATGTGCATAAAGAACAACAATTATGTGTAACCTATCTCAAATGAGTCCAGTGGGAATGTAGGATTGTTTTACTTAAAAGAAAGGAACAAAAGCACACTAAGAATTCCAAACATGAAGGAGAGAATAAAGAAACAACCAAGACTCTACGCTAGCCTTAAGCAAATCACCACAATAGTGGCAATTAAATGGAATTGAAATCTATAAATGTACTATCACTAAAGCATTGTACGATAATTCACATAGAGAGCAAATGGTGGACAGGTTATTCCAACTTTAGAAAAAAGGAAAGTAAAGGCATCACATTTAACGGCCACTAGAAGAACATTACAATAGCCAAGAGCCTCGTAGCTCAACCCGACACCTCCTGAATTTCAAATGGAGACGTCCTGGGTTCAAATTACAATAAAACATGGGAAAATGGACCAAATAAATTGACCCTTGCAATGGCAAACCTCATAACATACTATAGAACAGCTTGATTAATGAAAGCATACAAAGAAGCATTTGTTTCTTGTTCACGTATTAAGTCTAAACTAAAAAAAAAAAAACACATGCATTGCACTCAAAACAATTAAAGGCAGCAAATTCTTATAGCGAGAGAGAAAGAGAGAAAAAGCACCAAAAACTGGTCGACTGCCTCCAATTCTATCCAAAGCATGAATGCCGCCTGAGCTTTCTCCACTGTCTTCGTCCTTCCGGTGAGGCATTTCGCCACAATTGCATCGCATACTTCCTTGGCATACCTTCAACATTACCAAATACCAATCCAAATTACGAAGTTTCAACAACAAACAAACCAAAACGAAAGAAAGAGAAAAGGCAAACAGACCTAGCGGCATCGGAATCGGCAGCTCGTAAAAACGCAATCAAAGCGTCGAGCGCCTTCTCTTGCACCGGCGCATTGGAATCCGCAACTGTCTTCTTGAAAAGCGGACCTAAATTACAGATCGAACATTAAGAAACGAAGAAACGCAGATCTGAGTCCAAAACCCTAAAAAACGAACCAAAAGAGTCGAAAACATACCGAAATCGCGAAGGCGAGAGTCCTTGGGATCTGCGATGGAATCGCATAGCGCAGCCAAGTCGATATTGGCTTCGTTCCTGACCTTCCAGTTCTTGTGTAGCAATCGATCTTCCCAAGGCAATTTCTTCGCCTCCTTCAACAATTTCTCTTCCTCAGACATTTTTGTTTTCTCGCTTTTTGGCTTATTTTACTGTGTTGGTTGTACTGACCAATATTAATCGATCTATGGAAAATGCAGAGAGAGAGAGAGAGAGAGAGAGGAAGGTATGAGGAATGAGAAACTCGCTTTCCTAAAAGTTCTCTCTTTTTTTGTGTTTATTTTTAGTGTCTCTGCCGAGTGCCGGCGAGATCAGATAATTTGAGTATAGAGAGAGAGAAAGAGAGAGAGATGAAGGGTAGCCCGGTGTTTTTTAACTTTTTTAACAGAGAAGAAAGAACCAGCCTTTTGTTTTGTTTTTTTTTTGTTTTTTTTTTAAGAGAGGAGAGGACAGATATGGTATTTTCGAAAGTACGTTTCAAGGGAATGTTTTTCTCACGCGCATTCATAGCGCGTGATTAAGAAGAGGGCCTGAATTGGAAGTAAAATACTGGGCCCGTTTGGTAACCCTGATCAACACACATTTTTCACATTTGAAACACACTTACACACATTTTAATACGCTTTTTTATTCACTCGTATATCAAAAACACTCAAAATATCTTACTCAAACTTAGTTACCAAACAGACTTTGCATAATAATTTGTATTCAATAAAACATTGTTTTGAAACTTTTTTTTTTTTTTTGAAAAGTTGTTTTGAAACTTTTACCTCTTTATAAAATCACATCAATAATTAACAACATATTCATATTTGTCTAACCTAATTTTTTAAAGGGGCAAAGAGTAATACTATTATAGGTACTACCGCATTCATTATCACATCAGTTTATAAGTTTCACTAGCTTCGTCACACGCGTTTTGCCTTTTTTTTCTTTTTATTTTTTTGTGTAGTGTACCTGAAATTAGGAATTAAGGAAACCGAAAATTCTAAATAAATAAATAAATAAAAGAAACTAGTGAGTCTTGATAAAGTAAAAAAAAAAAAAAAAAAAAACCAAGTTGGAATGTGGTCTTGAGGGAAATATCAAAGTGGACTAAGAAGTTTTTTTTTTTTTTTTTTAATTTTTGGATAAGTTTGTTTTGAAGGTGATAGAGAAGCGGAAAATAATCCATCTCCGGCTCGTCCAAAGGGCTCGTCCAGTGCCTAAAACGTAGGTCGATCCCAGAGTTTATCCAGAATAAGAAGAAACGTCCATGAATAATAGCACCATTCCATAAACTGTCTTCCATGAAGACAGTGATCGTCCATTGGGTTCGTCCATGAGCAATCGATGGATATCCTTGGACGGAAGCTCAACACTTAGACTAAATCGTCCTACGCCAGACGAACGGAAGCTCAACACTTTGACTTTCGATTAAACTCGCAACTATCTAAACAAACCCTTCGAATAAGTTAACTTCCATTAGCGGTTACAGTTTTATATCCGTTGAGGTAGTTAACTCCGGAGTTTTTGGTTTCCACAAATCCTGGGACGGTTATTGGACAAGTAACCGTCTCAGACTCCCTATATAAGGGACCGGTCTGAACCCAACAAAGGTAAGATTTTTACTTAGACAAAATTTCCAAAATACTTGGAACTGCCTTTCCTACGAAACTAACTTCTCCATCGGAGGGGGTTCGACCGGTTTTCTCCGGTCTCCTCTTTGATTGCGTTTCCTTCCTTGCAGGCCATCAACCGTTTCGATAGCCCACCGAAGCCAGGCCATCTACCTTACTGATTCGGAGCGATATCAGTTGGCGCCGTCTGTGGGAAAGCGAAGGTTGTTTTGCGACTTTCTTTTCCGCGACAAAGGGTTAGAATGGTCAGGACCAGGTCGAGGGCTACCAGCCCTGGCCGTCAGGGAAGCAGAGGCGCTTCAAGTGATCCCCAGCGTGATCGCCAATCTGCACCAGTCATGCAGACGTCATCCGTTCAGAATATGCAATCCATGGCGGCTGCAATGGCGGAATTGACTCGCCAAAACCAGGAGTTAAAGATGGAGATCACTCGGAGACAGACACGTGAGGAACACGTAGGGCAGACACAAGGCCATGGTGACACACAGAATACTGAGATTGGAAGTCAGTTTAGAGGCACTACCTCACGGACAGTGCCACACTTAAAAGAGGAGATGGACCAAATGAAGAAAGTCATGGAGGAGATGAAGGAGAACATGAGGCGAACGAATCCTATAGAGGATTTGGTCCACAGGACTGACTCTCCTTTTACGGCTTCCATCAATGGCCACCCTCTACCATCCAAGTTCAAACTACCTTCCCTGGACTCGTATGATGGGACACGTGACCCCTTTGATCACATTGCAACATTCAAGACAACAATGCACCTTCAAGGGGTCCCCGATGAAATCATGTGTCGAGCCTTCCCTACTACCCTTAAAGGCCCGGCACGAGTTTGGTTCAGTAAAATCCCCCCAAGTTCCGTAAGTTCTTTCGAAGAGTTAAGCAAATTGTTTGTTAACAATTTCATCGGGGGACAGAGGCATAAGCGCTCTTCGTCCAGCTTACTGACCATAGAACAAGGGGAGAACGAAAGCTTGCGGTCATTCATCACTCGCTTCAACAGAGAAGCCCTTAGTGTGGACGAGGTGGACGACAAGCTTCTATTAGCAGCCTTCCACAATGGGATCAACTCTGACTTATTTATCCACAAGCTATATGAGAAGGAGCCTCAAACCATGGCTGAGCTCGTCCATTCGGCTCAGAACTTCATGAATGCAGAAGATGCGATCATAGCCAAGAAGAGAAAAAGAGCTGAAAGGATGGAAGCACACCCAGCACGCCACTCTGAACAAGCCCCTCGTCCAAAGAAGGGACGGACGGAAGATAAGAAAGAACGAGATAACAGGAAGACGGGTCCCTTGGGAAGAAGCCAGAATTACACGCCTTTGAACGCTCCACTTGACCAGGTGCTCATGCAAATCAAAGACGAGCCTTCTCTAAAATGGCCGGAGAAGATGAAGGGAGATCCCAATAAGCGCAATAAAAGTAAATATTGTCGCTTCCACAGGGACCATGGGCATGACACGGATGAATGTTATGATCTGAAACAGCAAATTGAGAATCTTATCAGACAAGGGAAGTTGAGACACTTCGTTGGAAGAGACCACAAAGATGAGAAGTTGAAAGGAAAAATGGAGGAATCGTCCCGGCCCCCATTAGGAGAAATAAGGATTATCATTGGAGGAAACTCGACAGGGCAATCTGCCAAGTCGAAGAAGACGTATCTCAAGGTGGTACAAAACGTCCAACTCTCTGGACGACCACAAAGGACGAGATCAATGGACGAGCCGGCCATTTCTTTCACCGACGAAGATGCTGAGAGGATCCATCACCCGCATGACGATGCGATTGTCATTACTCTGCTTATTGCAGATTATACGACCAGGAGAGTATTAGTTGACAATGGAAGCTCAGCAGATATATTGTACTACCCTGCCTTTCAACAGATGAGGCTTGGACGAGATCAACTTCGTCCAGTATGCTCGCCACTGATAGGGTTCGGAGGAATGAAGGTTCAGCCCGTGGGTACCATTACATTACCAGTTGTGGTAGGGTCATACCCACAACAGATAACCAAGGAAGTCAATTTCCTCGTGGTAGACTGTACTTCTTCATACAATGCCATCATTGGAAGACCCACTCTTAATAGTTGGAAGGCGATAACCTCGACCTACCATCTATCAGTCAAATTCCCTACGGAGTACGGGATAGGACAAGCACAAGGAGATCAGTTGGCAGCTAGAGAATGCTACTTAGCCATGATGGCTTTGGACGAACAGGTGCAGACAATGAGCATCGAGGAAAGAAGAGTTATTGCAGAGCCCACGGAAGTGTTGGAAGATGTCCATTTGCAAGAAGATGATCCTGAGAAATTTACCAGAATTGGAACAGGTATGAAGGAGAAGGCAAGAGAAGACCTCATCCAGTTCCTGAGAAAAAGTATCGACGTTTTTGCATGGAGTCATGACGACATGCCAGGAATCGACCAAAGTGTGATCACTCATCGATTGAATGTATACCCCTTTTTTAAGCCCATCCGTCAGAAGAAGAGGGTGTTCGCTCCCGAGAGGGACAAGGCAATCAAGGAAGAGGTTCAAAAACTAACCACGGCAAAGTTCATTAAGGAAGTCTATTACCCGGATTGGTTAGCCAATGTGGTGATGGTGAAGAAAGCTAATGGAAAGTGGAGAATGTGTGTAGACTTCACTGACTTGAACAAAGCATGTCCCAAGGATAGTTATCCTCTGCCACACATTGATCAATTGGTGGACTCTACTGCTGGTCATCAGTTGCTGAGCTTCATGGATGCCTTCTCAGGATATAATCAGATCAAGATGGATGAAGCTGATCAGGAAAAAACTTCCTTCATTACTAGCCAAGGCTTGTTTTGCTACAAAGTGATGCCCTTCGGCTTGAAGAACGCAGGAGCAACTTATCAAAGGTTAGTGAATCATATGTTTCGTCCGCAAATAGGACGGAATGTGGAGGTTTATGTCGACGATATGCTTGTGAAGAGCATAGACGAGGGAAGCCATCTAGACGACCTACAGGAAACCTTTGAAACACTTCGGCGATATAAGATGAAGTTGAACCCAAGCAAGTGTGCATTCGGAGTATCGTCGGGAAAGTTTCTGGGGTTCATGGTCTCGCAAAGAGGAATTGAGGCAAATCCGGACAAGATCCAGGCTATATTGAATATGGAGCCACCGAAGAATATCAAGGAAGTCCAATCCCTCACAGGACGAGTTGCCGCTTTGAACAGGTTTGTTTCGAAAGCCACAGATAAGTGTTTACCTTTCTTTAAAGTCCTCAGGAAGGCATTTGAGTGGACGGACGAATGCCAAAGGGCCTTCCAAGACCTGAAGGACTATCTCACAACTGCCCCATTATTAAGTCCTTCCGTGCAAGGAGAAGAACTGTACTTATACTTAGCGGTGTCCCCACACGCCGTAAGTTCAGCTTTAATCAGAGAAGAGGGGAAAATACAAAAACCGGTGTACTACACTAGCCGGGCACTCAGAGGAGCAGAGGGAAGATATCCGCTCATGGAGAAATTGGCTTTTGCACTGATAACGGCCTCTAGGAAGTTGAGACATTACTTCCAAGTTCATGTCATCAAAGTCATGACAGACCATCCGCTTAAGAAGGCAATGAACAAGCTGGAAGCCGCAGGACGACTAATTCAGTGGGCAGTTGAACTTAGTGAATTCGACATTCGGTACCAACCGAGAAATGCAATAAAGGCTCAAGCCCTAGCAGATTTCATCGCAGAGTTCACTCCAAGTTACGAAGACCTGGGGGAAGGAGAGTACAACAACAAATGGGTCGTCCATGTAGATGGATCATCTACATTATATGCTGGAGGAATAGGAGTTGTTTTGCAGTCGCCAGAAGGGGACAAATTGAAATACAAGGCACGTCTGCAATACCAGACTACTAACAATGAAGTGGAGTATGAAGCCCTTTTAAAGGGGTTGGAACTGGCCAAATCTGTAGAAGCAGACTCAATACTTGTCCTGGGAGACTCTCAACTGGTCATAGGCCAAGTCAATGGAACATGTGAAGCCAAGGAAGACAGAATGAAGAAATATCTAAGGAAGGTAGTACGCCTTGTGAAGAAATTCAAAAAAGCAGATTTTGTTCAAATCCCAAGGGAAGAGAATGTGGAGGCAGATACTCTGGCGAAGGAAGCATCTGCGAATGAGGCGTTGGACGATATGGATGATGTACACTACATGCCAAGTATAGACCTTCCAGAACTGATGCAGATAGAGGGAGAAGGAAATTGGATGACCCCAATAGTGTCCTACTTAAAGGACGGAAGGCTTCCAGAAGAGAAGGACGAAGCTAGGAAGCTCAGGGTCAAGTCAGCCAGGTATGTGCTTATGGACGAGGTGTTATACAAGAGAGGTTTTTCCCAGCCTCTCTTAAGATGTTTGGCTCCGGACGAAGCAAATTATATGTTGAGGGAGGTTCACGAAGGAGCATGCGGGAACCATTCGGGAGCCAGATCACTCGTCCATAAAGTCATCCGTAGCGGATTCTATTGGCCAACCATCCAAGCTGATGCTAAAGCATATGTCAAAGTATGTGATCAATGTCAACGTTTCAGCAATATTCCCAGACAACCAGCAGAATATCTCACGCCAATGATGGCCCCTTGGCCTTTTGCGCGATGGGGACTAGACATTTTGGGGCCCTTTCCGACTGGAACTCGGCAAATGAAGTTTCTGGTGGTGGGAATAGATTACTTCACAAAATGGGTAGAAGCCGAACCCTTGGCCAAAATTACGCAGCAGAATGTCAAGAACTTCGTCTGGAAGAACATTGTATGCAGATTCGGAGTACCTAGAGTACTAGTGTCTGACAATGGACGACAGTTTGACAACACACCTTTCAGGGAATTTTGTGAACAGCTTGGAATGAAGAACCATTACTCCTCACCCTCCCACCCACAGGCCAATGGCCAGGCAGAAGTAGCGAACCGATCCTTGCTGAAGATCATCAAGACTCGGCTCGAAGGGGCAAAGGGAATATGGCCGGATGAATTACCAGGTGTTTTATGGGCTTATAGAACGACAGCGAGAACTCCAACAGGAGAAACTCCTTTTAAACTAGCCTACGGAAGCGAGGCAGTTATACCAGCAGAAGTACACATGACGAGCCACAGGGTGAGGAAGTATCAAACTGAAGAAAACGAGGAACAGCTCCGTCTTAACCTTGACCTTATGGACGAGGTCAGGATGGATGCAGAACAGAGGACGGCAAGGTACAAAAATCTCATGGCAAGACAATATGACGCTATGGTGAAGCCTAGGCGTTTCAACATCGGGGATCTCGTCTTGAAGAGGGTTACCTTGGCAACAAGAAACCCGGCCTACGGGAAACTTGGCCCAAATTGGGAAGGACCTTATAGGGTTATCAACTGCAAAAGGCAAGGATCCTACTATTTGGAAGCTTTGGATGGGCGGAGGCTGGAACACCCTTGGAATGTTGAGCACCTCAGGAAGTACCATCAATAAGTGCTGACTCTTCACCAGTGTCCTTGGACGAGATATCTGGACGATCTGGAAGTGTACTATCGTGTTTTTAAGTATTTTAATAATCCCCTAGAAAGTACATTAGTGTTTTCACTTTTGTGCTATTCATGGATGAGTTGGTTTGTATTTTTAATTCAATAAGGCACTAGCTCATGAGCATGTGCCATGCCTGTGGACGAATGTTTACATAAGTTTGGATTTTCAAATATATATATATTGTGTTTTCAAGTATATTATTGGAATCCTTAAATGTTCATTCAGATTGATCCGCAAAAAGAAAGCAAGCAGGGACGAATGAAATCCTTGGACGCAAGGATATATCGTTCATAAGCCTTCCTCCAAAGAAACCCAAGCTAAAAATAAAGCGAAGTTTCTTCCGTCCAGAACATAGGACGAGATGAAACCCAAGCTAAAAATAAAGCAAAGTTTCTTCCGTCCAGAACATAGGACGAGATGAAACCTAAACTGAAAATTAAGCTGTCCATCCGTCCAGAACATGGGACGAGATGAAACCTAAGCTAAAAATAAAGCGAGTTTCTTCCGTCCAGAACATGGGACGAGATGAAAAGAGCATACTCGTCTAGACCTCAAGACGAGGTGAATTCCCAAAAGTGTTTGTCCGAGACACGGACAAGCAAAGACTTCAAAACTAGCTTAACAATCCATTACATTGGACGAGAAAACGCTAAAAAGTCTAATCATCAAGGACGACAAAATGATCGTCCATAATTTTGGAAAATCTAGTCAAAAGGAATCAATTTACTTTATCTTGGTGATGTAATAAAATTCACCCATATGCCCAAGACGAGGTGAACTGAATTCCTAGATGGACGAACCACACTGCTGATATGAAAATGAAAATTTCATACATAAAGCAGGAAACGTATACTCAAACACAATGGAAGTAAAAATAGAAGTATTCATTCCTTTCATGAAATTCAAAGGGTGGACGATCAACGTCCAAAAACCCCTTCAGTTTTGAATATGAAAATGTATATAAAACTCGTCCATAATCCTGGACGAGATGATTGTACTTACATGAACTTTAAAAAAGAAAAAAGTAAAAAGCCCAAAACAACAGGCACTTCTTTGAAAAGGCAAATAAAGGTAAATTTTCTAAGGAAATAGATTTCATTTGGGCAAGCTCGTCCTGGGGTCGCCCTGAGTGACTTCATTGTTTGCGTCGTCCATGATGTTGACGTCCTCGGAACTCGTCTGCAACACGGAACTCTCTGTAGCAAGAGGAAGCTTGAACGAGTTGAAGTCCAAATCAGGATACGCCTCTTTGGCATCAGCACGGAAGTCTTCATACCCAGCTGCATAATGACTGTCTAGACGATTCTTATACTCGTCAGACTTCTTAAAGGCAGCAATCGCTTCCTCACGTGCCTTCTCCAAGGACGAGGTAAGCTCTGAAACTTGTCCCTCGAGATGGACGATGCGGGTATCCTTCTCTAAGTTGTCAGCTTTGAGCTCCTCCACTTCGTTCTTCAACTTCGTCTCGCTTTCCAGCAGACGATTAAAATCCTCTGTCAACCTAATGACCTCCCCCTTCTTGAGCAAAACCTCATGGCCCAGCTCCTTAGCCTTATCCTTGGCTGTCTTGGCCTCTGAAGCAAGCTCCTTGGCCTGGCAGGTCGCAGTATAAAACTTTGACATAGCCTGCATTTGGACGAAAAGGAGTTAGACATTTCATTCAAAATTAAATGTCTACACACAAGGACGAGGAAGAAACTTACCTTGAAAAGGTCATGGATGCCAGAACGCTCAAACTCCTTCACTGACATGTTGTAACATTCGTTAACTTCATGATCAGTGACGATCCCTTTGAACGTCCTCCATGCATAACCCTCGTCCAGAACCAAATTAGAGGGACGATCAGAGGACTCAGACGGGCCAGGCTTGTGAGAAGTTTTGGGAGCAGGGGGAGGATCAGACGGAACAGGATGAACAGTTTGGACGGGCTCCACGTCCACCACAGGCTCGTCCAAGTTCACTGTTGGTGGAACGAACTTGGGAACCTTTGGAAGGGAAGTCCTCGCTTTTTGTTTTTTGTGGCCACGACGACTGGGGAGGTCGTCCAGATCCACAGTACTCGAGATTGATTTAGACTTCCTCTTCCCAGCCTGGACGGAAGCCACTTTAGCAGTAGGGGTAGCAACATCCTCGTCCCCGCTAGCCACTGTTTTCTCTTTGTTTTCCCTCATCGTATTTATTCCTATGATGAGAAAATTTAATAAAAAAAAAAAAAAAAAAACATATATAAAAAAAAAAGGGAAAGGAAAGCTGAAACAGTGGACGATCACTTACTTCGACGAGTGAGCTCCTCGTGACTTAAGTTCTCAGCAGTAGGAGTTGGACCAAGTCCCCAAATTGCTAGACGAGTAAAAGTAACCAAGTCGTGGAAAGTTCTTCCTGGAAAAGTGCGAACCACTTCTATCTGATCCAAGAAAAACTTATCCAAACGTGGACGAATGACAGCTGCATCACCAAGATAAAGGGTTAGACGACTGACAGAAAATTTTTTGAAGGACAAACAAGATAAAATGGAAAGAAAAACATACCCTCAGGACGAAGACGACCTAGAGGGCTGGTAAAAGGAGGGAAGAGGGGAATACCCACATCAGCTGGGTCCCCAGCCCAATTTCCAGAAATAATAAAAAATTCTTTTTTCCAAAGCCGGTCAGACGAACTACGGCCCATTATTAAACTGTAATATGAACCTCTGGACGAGAACTGGTAGAACCCAACAGATTTTTTGATCTCTGAGGGCTTATAACAGTAAAGGAACTCGTCCACTGTAATTGGACGGTTCCCTTCCAATGCCTCACGCCATAATACTTGCATAGCGACTATCGTCCTCCAACCATTGGGGTTGAGCTGGTTTGGCCCAATACCCAACCTTTGGAAGAGATCTCTGCAGAAAGAGTTTAAGGGAAACCTAAGGCCAGCTAATAGGTAAGAAGTGTATACCCCTAAGCCAGAGGAAGGGGAACAACACCATTCTCCAGGCTGGGGTAGACGAGGGTTAAGCTCTTTAGGGATTTGATATCTATCTACAAGAGTTTTTAACTTAGCACCGTCTAAGGTGGATGCTACTTCTGGGGCACAACTATAGATTACATCTTCGTCCTCTTCCTCGTCTTGAGGACTTGATGGTTGTCTGGACGAACTAGCCCCAGATCCGGAAGCCGCTCTACGTCGTTGTTCCTGAAATTCCTCTAAGGGAATGCCAGGAACCCCAGACGAGTAATGCTCGTCTGAGGAATCACTACAGGACGATCTATCTACACTACCGTCACTCTCAGAAGAACCATCCTGGTAGTCGTCTATCTCTCTCTCTAGACTAGAAGATGAAGGCATGGTTGAAATGTAGAGGACTTAAAATGAGAGCCTAAAAAGAAAAAAAAAGAAAGAAAGAGGAAATACCTGATGAAACTAGGACGAGAGCTAGACGAAAATCTTGGACGAGTTGGCAGAAGAGAGATTGAGGAAAAAGTGAGGGGCATGAAAGAGAATGCGCTATTTATAGGCCCCAGCAACAGGGTCAACGAAACGACACTCACCACTCAGAGATTGACACGTGGCGATCCCGTTGGGAAATGAAATCGACGCGACAGGCCAACCAACAATTTCGTGACACGTGGCGTACGAAAAAGCGAAATTGTGTTGAAATCACGACAATGTCCTGGACGACCCTTTGAACAAAGGGGCAACTGATAGAGAAGCGGAAAATAATCCATCTCCGGCTCGTCCAAAGGGCTCGTCCAGTGCCTAAAACGTAGGTCGATCCCAGAGTTTATCCAGAATAAGAAGAAACGTCCATGAATAATAGCACCATTCCATAAACTGTCTTCCATGAAGACAGTGATCGTCCATTGGGTTCGTCCATGAGCAATCGATGGATATCCTTGGACGGAAGCTCAACACTTAGACTAAATCGTCCTACGCCAGACGAACGGAAGCTCAACACTTTGACTTTCGATTAAACTCACAACTATCTAAACAAACCCTTCGAATAAGTTAACTTCCATTAGCGGTTACAGTTTTATATCCGTTGAGGTAGTTAACTCCGGAGTTTTTGGTTTCCACAAATCCTGGGACGGTTATTGGACAAGTAACCGTCTCAGACTCCCTATATAAGGGACCGGTCTGAACCCAACAAAGGTAAGATTTTTACTTAGACAAAATTTCCAAAATACTTGGAACTGCCTTTCCTACGAAACTAACTTCTCCATCGGAGGGGGTTCGACCGGTTTTCTCCGGTCTCCTCTTTGATTGCGTTTCCTTCCTTGCAGGCCATCAACCGTTTCGATAGCCCACCGAAGCCAGGCCATCTACCTTACTGATTCGGAGCGATATCAGAAGGCATGGTTTAGTAATAGAGTGTCTTATTTTGTAGGTATTTTACGTGGAGTTGAAGATATATTTTTACTAGGTTTTCCTCAAATTTTGTCCATATTAAACGTAAGATTTAGAGGTATTTATGAGTCACATAAAAGTCCATTCTAAAAATGAGAATCATCTTATAGATAGAATAGATAGATATAATAAAACTTGTAGCATCTTTAGAGTTTTTCATTCGAAAAATTGTAGTGAGCTTATGTGTGACGTGTTTTACTAATTTAAGAATATTTTTTTCTTCTAGAATAATTTTTTAAAAATTTAGATTGTTGTGTGTTGGTGGTGCAGCCCATAATGTTGTAACAATTGTTGGGCCTAGATCCCCAATTAATTTGTATGTTACTCTAGGTAGAGCTCACAATGGGAAATCCCAGGAAGAGTTTGGTTAATAAATAGTGGCTAGGAACAATTTTAAGATGGTTGTGTATTGTCAATTTGACTATCCAAGGTAGCCCTTAAGTGTCCCTAGCTGGATCACATCTTCCCTACTATCATATGAAAACCTCTCGTTCACTCGTGTTTCTCTCCCTTGAAAAATATTTCAACCCTATTTCCTTCAAATTCCTCTCCTTTTATACTCTCTCATTAATGGGTAGACAATAATGAGAATATTCCACCCGTGCATGGGTCCCACCATTTGCCAGGTTTGAGTGATCCTTTAAGTCTATGTCATTGTTTCAGTATCTCTAATCTCGTGTCAGGGAGTGGGCTCGTTTGATTCATTCTTCATGATGATTCTCTTATAACTTGAACCTAGTATCGAGATTCGTACTCGGATGATGAACTCCCCCAAGACATTATTTCTCATCGGCATTAATTCCTCTCCTTGGAGAGTAGGTACAATCTACTCGAACTTAACGTGGTCGTTTGGTCACTTATGTGATGACCTAGTTTGGACTTTGTACAAGTGAGTTGGGTTAAGGGCTCATGGGCCTTGGCTAGGCTAGATCTGGACCGAACTTTGTCCACCCACATTGTGCTTTTTTGTTATATCCCTAACTTTATTATTTGAGTTATTTAGATATTTAGTCTTTTTTTTTTAAAATTGTATTTTTAAAACATGATTTAAACATAACTACATTGTATTTTAAATAAAGTTGTGTTTTCAAAATAAAATTTCAGAATTGAAAAAATATACTATTATTTTACAAATTTTAAATACAAATACCAATTTAAAAAATTACATCAAAAAATTATTATTTAAATTTTATTCATGAAATGGGCCCATGGGTATGGTTTGGTCATGAGATTTGGACCGCATTGGTCCGACAGTTGAAACTTGTAATGTAAGCGTACGGCGAGGGCAGCGCGTGGGTTATAAATGGAAATTTTATGCACGTCAGGGTGTTTCTTTCATCTTCCTCTGATGTATGGACATCATATAGCAATAGTTCTATGGTTGAGCAATGTAATTCGTAGGGCCTTTTTAAGTGGGCCCACATTTTTCCCCCCAATCTCAAAAGAGTAGAGGGAGCGGCGAGGCAGACGTATCACTCTACTCGATAAACATCTTTATCTAACGATTAACATTTTTAAAAAAAATTTGCTGATCTGTCACAAAAGTTTTGAACAACACTCTTTACCGGCCGTTGATTTCCATTTTTTTTTTTTTAGTTTAGGGTCATAATCCAACGGCTCATGTTTGATGCACTTTTTACAATGGGCTCACGGGATAAGCACCACTTAACAAGAGAGTGTTTGTTAACCTCTTATGATCATCATTAGTTCTTTGCCTTGCCGGCTGGTTTACTCATTGAGTCCGGGTGGGGGGGGCCTAATGGGTAAATTGACTAATTTGCCCCTTCCTTGTCATTACAAAATTTGAAAATTTTCAAACTTTTTGGTTCCGCCTCATTTTGTACCGTTCTTGTCTTATATCTAAATTTCTATTGCCAACAAACGGGTATTTGACACATCTCACTGTATATTTCCAAAATTGGAGATTTTTGCACCTACAATTATTTTTTTCCTTACAAACACCATGTTTGGAGGAGAGAGTTAAAATAAAAGGTCTCAAAAAAATAAAATAAAATAAAATAAAAGTTTGCTTTAGAACTTGGAGGGCTATTCTCTCTCTCCTTGGTGCATGCTAGCGCCTTGATGCTAAAAGGCAATCGAGTCTTTTTCGATTGCCATCGCAAGCATTGCTTTGAGGTGGGCCTATTGCTGTTCAAAGTATAGGTCCTTCAACCTCCTTAAAGGACTATGTGTGTGTTTGGGGTGGGCGTCTGCGTTTTTATATTCTGCGTTTTCAGATTTTTTTTTTCCCTGCACGTGAACAATAACCTCACATGGGTTCATTGTGCAGGGGACAAAAATCACTGTTCATCACAGTTCACATTACTGTTCACGCACTAAAAAATATTTAAAATGAGTCCCACGGTACTATTCACACATTTAAAAATTATTTTGCTACAGTACTTTCAGTTTTTAGTTTTCAATTTTTAGTTTTCAGTTTCAGCAATAATAAGTTCAATCCAAACGGACCCTATGTGTCGTATTTTTTTAAGGATTTATACGTTTTTTTGCGAGTTTTTTTTATAACTCTGGGTCTAATGTTTGCCTCTTGGGGGTCCCTCATTGATCTATTTTGATCATTCTCTTTGCCTTCATGGGTGATGTATTACTCATTCACATAATTTTAATATTCATTTTATTTTATTTTTTGAATAAATGGGGGCTATTAGTTAAATTTTACATATAAAATAGTTTTTTTTATTTATCAAAAACATATGATGAGGGGATTTTTCAAAATTCATGGGCATCCCTTGGTTAGATGGATGCCAGAACTTAGAGTTAAGGGGGACAGCTTTGCTACTGGTTGTGTGCAACGATTTTGGCCTCCGACTCTATTGCTGTTTAGTCGCTAAGGGTTTTTTTTTTGTGTTTGATATATGAGTTGTTGAGTAAAAAAAAATTATTTTGTTTAAAATTTTTTACATGGTCAGTTCGTTTGTTTTGGATAAAATTAGTTGACTAGGCTTAATTTTTTTTAGTTTTAATATTGGTAATTTTTGTTGTTAGACTAATTTTTTTGGGCTTGTATATTTTGTTTTACATTTTAGATCTATGAATTTTTTTATGGTCTATAAAATGAGGAAAATTTAAGAATTACAAACTTTTTTACAAATTGCTGATGTGATGAGTGGTTATTAGTAAGTAAAAAAATAATGTAAATGGTGGGCCCAAATGCAAACCAATAAGAATTTGCTACCTTAACAGTTTATAAAAATGTTGTAGAAAAATTTGTGATTATAACAATACTCTTAAAAGAATCAATGATATTGTTAAAGGGGCAAAAATATAATTCTATAAATAATAGCCATATATATAATAATATTTTTTTATCCACTCGGATCGCAGTTATAATATCTAAAAGTTGAAGCATATTGAGTCACATATCGGTCTATTTCGTCTAGTAGTCCATTACGGTCCACTTTGGTCTAGTTCGGTCCCGACGATCCAGTTTGGTTCATTTGGTCTATTCAATCCATTTCAATCCACTTTGGTTCATTTGGTCCATTTAGTCCATTTTAGTTCACTTTGGTTCATTTGGTTCTTTTGGTCCCACTTGGTCCACTTTGATCAAATTCAGTCCATTTGGTTCACTTTAGTGAAAGTTGGAATGTTTTACATCTGTATTCTAGTCTCCTCATCTGCTTAACAACATAATTGGTCAACATTTCCACATTAAATCCAACTCACTAGTAATTCAGTCTTTCTCCTATTCTATTGTTTTCTTTTTTGTCTCTTCATCTCCTAAATATTAAAACCCATTGATTGAATTTAACTATGAACCATCCTCACATTTCTGCTTCTTCTTAGCATCATGTAATACTTTCCCATCTTTTCTACTTTCTGATTTAACTCAATATTACTACTCTCTTCCCTTTTCTTAAGTAAAATTTGCTCTTCCAACTTGAAATTTTTATACCTTTCAATCATCAATTTTCTGAGCTAAACTTGCAATGCTTGAGAGGAACACAAGAACTAAACTAATTTGAACATCATCGACATGGTCAGAGGTGGCATGTGCTAGAGGTCCATCAAAGCTATTGAGGTTTCATTAGAAAGAGGTCAATCCATATAAATTCAGAGTTCAATGCTAATTTTTCTCACACAAGAAGGTGATTACACACACTCTCTTTCTCTATTTTTTTTTTTTTTCTTTTGGTGGATTTATAATTCTTCCTTGCATCTCTACTTTGGGTTAATCAATTTTTGTTCTGAGCTCTTCTCCACACAAAAAGATGATTACACACTCTCTCTCTCTCTCTCTATCTGCTACTATTTAAGGTGCTTCCCCATGTTTGGAATCCTCAATTTTGATGCTCAAAATACCCTCAAATTTACCAGTTTGTAACTTTGTAAAGCTTAAATGGTGGACTAGACATGTAATTAAAAAAAAACCACATTCAAACCCACGTTCAAATGTTTCTAAAAAAAAACTAGTTTCAAATCTATTACAAAGGTTTAGGATAACTACTCTGCTAAAAAACTGAAAGTTAAAAACAAGTTACAAATCCAAAAAATTTCAAATACCACTACTAAAATTCAAATTTGCTACAATCACTCCAATTAAAACACTATAACTTACTCTTTTTTTTTTTTTTTTTTTTTTTCCTTTAAATATCTTTTGCAAGATAGAAACCTACCTTAAATTTTTTTTTTTTTTTTTAATTTCTCACCTTCTTAGAAAAAAAAGAATAATTTTATCCCAAAAAAAACCACATTAACCTTTGTTAGAGTACTTTTTTTTTTTTTACACCTAATTTTATTTGAGTACCACCTATTTATTTTCAAACACCACTAATAAGTTATTTGGGTTTTCCCAAATATTTTTTTCTCTATTATTATGTTAATCACAAATATTTCATATCTTATCATCTAAATTGGGTTATGGTATAAAATATCACAAAAAAGCCCAAAAACTCATATTTTATCCAATTTTATTATCATTATTTAGTTAAACCCAAAACTGGCCCTATGAACCCAATAAACACATCCTATTATATTTAAAGCTTAGGAATACTTATGCTTGACAATATTTGAAAAGCTCATGATTCAAATCCATAGCAAAACAATTTTATCAATGGAGTTCAAATCCATAATTAGAGCCCATGGTTTAAACTCATGGCAATTTATTTATCTAAAACCCAATTCACATTAATAATATCAAAGCTCAATTCTCATTGGCAATATAAAACCCCAGTTTTTGCTGGGAATATTTAAAATCCAATTTTCATTGGTAACATCAAAGCCCAATTCTCATTGGTAGTATCAAAGCCCAGTTCTCGCTGGCAATATTTAAAACCCAATTTTCATTGACAATATCAAAGCCCAGTTCACGCTAGCAATATTTAAAGCTTAATTTTCATTGGCAACATCAAAACCCAATTCTCATTGGCAATATCAAAAGCCCAACTTATGTTGGCACTATTAAAAGCCCAAGATAACTACTTGGCACTATTCTATCAAAAATTCAAGGTTATTAATACTTGGCAGAATACTATATCATAATTATTTCACTTAAAAGTCCAATAATGAATAATATTTTAGGTTCTTAAACATATTACTATAATATTACAAGCTCATGGAATTTATGAATTATCTATTCTCAAAACCCATGGCAATCATCTTATAAAAGCCCATGGAAAGTTATGATTATTAGACTCATGACATTTATTTATTTCATATTATAAACTTATGTTCACTATCTATCTTACATCATAACATTCATAATATTTATTACCAAAACTCATGGTAATTATTCATTCTACATGACCGTTATGATTATCTATAGAGAAACTCATGAGAACATCACATTATTCCATTATAGTGGTTGTTACCATATTATTCTCAAGAACACTATTGGAGGTCATTATTTAAAAAAGCCCCAAAGAAAATATCATTTACAAAGTAATCCATAGTAAAAATTATGAGAAACTATACAAGTTGTTATTTAAAACCCATGAGAATTAATACCCAAAATCTATCATAAATATTTTATTAAAGCTCATGGATTCATTTTATTTCTACTAACAACTAAAGCCCATGAGGAGTAAAAAACCAATGCAAAGCATGTTTTTAATGCCCATTTTGTAGGCTCAAGAATCTCGGGAAGTAGGGAACAAGCCCAAGCAAAGAAAGTGCCATGTGGCCCAACTAAAAGTGCTGAAATGGAGCAAAGTTCCAGCCGAAAAAGGTCCCCAGCAAGAGGCTTGAAAGTAGGCAATCAGTCCTTGTTCATCCCTAACCAAAAAACAACTAGAGACCCCTACAAGAGAACCAAACCTTTGAGGATGAATTAGGGGCTGTCCCATCAGTTTTTTGCCACCCTCTACCTGATGTGAACAATGCTCGAGGGCTATCATATCAGCTAAAGTCTGAAGAATGATAGAACTCCATCATTTTCCTCAAGACTGTACCTCCAGCGGAAGGAGAGCTGAAACCAAGTTATCCAAATCTCAACAAATTGATATTATAAATGTTAAAAACGTTCAAAACATGATTCATGTCCCAAGCCCATGAATACTAAAGGGGAAAATTTGGGAACATGTGGTTTGGAAGGCATAAAGGGATCTCCAGCGGAACCCCTTGAAGTGAACTTAGAGTTTGACACCTGGCTTGGGGTGTTGAATCTTATTTCTTGGGGGACCAAATCTCAGTTGCAGCATTAGGATTCGTTCCTGATACATGCCTTAATCCCATTGATTAGGCACAGTCCCAGAAATCTTGGCATTTAATGCAAAGCACTCTAAAATTCCATCATTATCCAAAGAAGCAAGGCAGCCCCTAAAGTAAATCTCCTACTTTTGACCAAAAATCCCAGGAAGATTAACCTTAATTTACTACTTCTGATTAGTCATACGTTTTTTGGATTCTTGTTAATTAATGCTTCTCTAAAGCTCCATTATAAAAACATACACACCTCAGCCCACAGGGGGACAACTACCCTCTCTGAAACTCTTGGTTTGTTTATTACTTTGCTTGTGATTTAGCTTTCCTCAAGCTCACCACTCATCATCTTTAGCCCACACTCATCTAATCTCAGATACTCTTTTCACCCTTTCACACAATCACAGCCCATAAATGTCTCTCAACTAGTCATAAACAGTCTACCACTCACAAAAAGCCTTAACCTCAGTGTTAATCCCATTCCACTCACTCAAAACAGCCCACATTACCTCATTCATGCCTTATGCACACACATTCACTAAAATCTTAGTTTAATACTTGCTGCACTAAACTGGGATCTCTCTCTCCTTTCATTCCATCCTATTTTTCCTCTTTTTTTTTTTTTGTAACTATGAAGCCTTTAATCCTTGTTTAGTATTATTATGATGAAGGCCATAATGTTTTGGATACTATGGAAATTTTCCCTTATGTTGACTTAATAATAATAAGGAAAACATATGATTTTTACCATGTAAACACACTTATTAACTTGAAATTACCCTACCGCTGAAGATAATATCGTATCGCTAGAAGACTGATTTGAACTATGATGCTGTAAAAATAACTAATAATATAACAAACTAACAACAGTAACGTGTTTATTGTATTTTATTGTTATCTTCTTGTTAGAGTGAAGCCTCTATCTCTTGCTTGGGCGGACTTACACAACATCGAAAGCCTTTGGGCTTTATTTCAAGGGTCCATCGTCGAGTTTCGGCTTGGCTACTCCATATTCTATTTGAGAATATCAAAATTTTCCCCTCAACAACCTTTTTTTTTTAGTAAATAAAAAAAACCACATTAACTTAAATTTTAAGAACGAGTTAGAGTTTTTATTTTATTTTTAAACTTTATCCTTATCCCATCACCATGTAATTTTTATTTTAATGAGATTATCTCATGTAGTTAAAAGAATATCCACTTTGACTTATCCAACTCTTTTTCACTTATCTAAATAGAGACAAAAAAAAAAAAAAAAAAAAATACATGCCTACGAAATTGGACTACTCTCCCATCCCACTAACCCACCCAAATCAACACATGTACAACCCAGTTACCACTCTTTGATAACAGTTTTTTATTTTTTTATTTTATTTTTTATAAATATTTCAAAAACCAAGCCAACATTTACTACTATAAAAGATAATTACTACTACAAAAGAAGGGATATCAATCAAAATTCAAAACTAAAATTCTCTACTAATTTGAAGACAAAAAAAGAGGCAAGCTTAACAAGTATGGCAACTCGGCTTAAAAAGTTCCTCTCCTTGCCACTTGTTTTGTTAATAATTTTTTTTTAAATTATGTGCTTTTTTTTTAATGGCCCTTTCATATAATTTATCAACTTTATGAGCATCTAAAGCATTTTTTTTCTTCTAACCATTCTTTTTACTTAATCTTGCAGATCTTTCATTACCATCAGCTTTTGTTGTTAGGACTGCTAACACTAAGGAATCGAGTACGTACATTGATTTGATTACTCTCTTTATCTAACTGATATTAAATAAAGAAGTGTATGTTTTGCGAATGATCATCTTATATTATTGTGTCATTCAATTATTCTCTTTAATTTAAGTTTTTTATTTTATTTTATACCATAAATAGTTTTAAAAGTAAAGGTTTTGAGATATGTTTTTGAAGTTATGTGATGCCTTATTCTTTGCTGCAAGAATGGGGAAATTGAAAAATCTATGTTTTACTATAATTACTTTTGTGTATTTTTAGTTTGTCAAGCATGTTGCTTTCTGATGCCTTTTCAAAGGGTAATAATTTGGTTTGATATTGAGTAAAATGAATAGCATTGGTGTTCAACATGATGAAATCTGAAATCTCATTTTGTCATTTGCAGCAGATCTTAGACATGTATAAACCTCCTAGTTAGCAACAAGGTTTGACCTTACTATTGGGCTCCAAATTTTTCTTTGGTGTATTTTGCGTACTTCTTTGAATGTAGCAGTGGCAGCACATATATAGATTAGTATTGCTATGCCTCATAAATAATTTGTTTGCAGTATTTGGGTTTAGTAAAATGTCTTCAGTAAACCTATTTTGAAAGTTGTGGTTGATTGTAAATTTATGGCAAGTTTATGCACCCAATTTTGGCACAATATAAGTGGTCCATTATGGATTTCAATTTTAATATATCTTTGGTTAGTAGTGCATAACGACAAAGAGAAAATAACATAGGGGAAGAAGAGGAGGAGAAAAGAGAAAGGCAACAAATTGCAAATTCCCTCTTCTCCTCTCCTCCCACATGGCCAAAAAACAATTGATTAATACCTATGATGTTGTGTTTTTATAACAATGAAAAAATGTCGAAATAACAATCCAACTTCCTCAGAGATTGCACTATAAAAGGTGCTTATAAAAGTAAATACATTTGTGCATGTATTAGCAATCCACAAATGCGTAATATTAGATGTTAGGGTCATATTTTTTTATGTAATTGGTTAATCTTTTGACAAAATGCACTTTACTTGTAAATTTGGTAGATCTAAGTTGGGTTTGATACATATCAAATGTTTGAATTAAAGACATGAAGATTGATCCAAGAAACAAGTGAAGAAAAACTGTTTTACTGAAACTTGACAGATAGCTCGATAGAAAGTTGCTATTGAAATTTAATGGACAGCTCAACACAAGCTCGGTCTATTGAGCTTTACAAATTCAGAATTTCCATATTTGAATTTTGGCCCATGTTGATGTATTTGTTTAGGGTTTCTTTTCTCATATCCCTAGACATATATAAGGCTTATTTTAAGAGCCATCACATACAGATACAAAGACCAAGAGTTTATTTTTCTCTATGAGAAACTACTGCATTTGTACGCCATAGGGATTTGTAACCAAACGCCTCATGATCTTCATTGTTAATGAAGCGAAGAACTTTACAGTCAACAATAACCATTCAAGTTGCTAGCGTTAGTCACGTATTGGGATCCGTGCAAAGGAGTTAGTCACAAATTGGAGATTTGTGTAACAAAGGAAAGAAGGCTACTACAAGATTAAATCCAATTGGGTTTTGGAGCAAAGGTTCAACTATAGGTTAGTATTTCAGGATAGGCCAGGGTAGTGGTAAGATTCTTTATACTTGTAATTGCTTAATTGTTGATTAGTAGATTATTGGGAGTGGTGTCCTTAAAATCACCTAGTGGGGTTTTTGTCTTGCGAGAGGTTTTCCCCATTTGTCAACAAATTACCGTGTCAATTTAATTTCTATTGCATTTAGTTTAATTGGTGATTTGTTGGTGCCTCCATGATTTGCATGTAATTTAACTTAATTAATCAACTTGAGTAATTGAATTAATTAACTAGGGTCAAACTATCTTAACCCAACGTTAGAGGACAGACATATAAATCTCAAATTGATATAAATGAAAAATTATGATGCTAAACCAAAAAAAAAAACCTCATTTTTTATTTATTATTTTATATATTGAATCAACACATCCACAGTCTATTCTAGCCTCTAAGCAATTTTCTAATCACAAAATTGCCTAGGGATGTGATGATTTATGTGTTTGTTGGTGAGTTTTTTTTTCTTCATATAAATCTCATCACAACCCTATATAATTTTGTGATTAAAAAAATGTAATAATTTCAAATTATAATGAATGCAAATTATTAACCTTTAGAGAAAAAAAATAAGAAGAGACTCTAAGCACGTGCGGGAGCGCGTGCTTAAACCCGCACGTGCTTAAAGGCTAGTATATATATATATGTGTGTGTGTGTGTGTGTTTTTAGTGGATATTTAATTCAATCTTGCATCTTTACTTTAAGTTAATGAATTTTTGTGTTGAACTATATTTTAAGTTGATCTAATTTAGGTGTTTTTTTAAGCTGCTATTTTTTGTTTTTGGTTGTTAGATGTTCTCCTATTTGATTATCAATATAGTATATAATTATATAGTGTCATTCTATTACATAACATGGCTTGAATAATTTTTTGTTTACAACTATACCTTTTATTTTGAATTTCCCTTCTCATCATCTTTTATTTTATAAATTTGCTATTCTCTCTTATATTTTATTTTGAAAAGGTGAATGTGCTGTCTCTCTCTCTCCATTTTTCATTCTTTCTTGCAACTCTACATTGGTTGAAATTTTTTTTTTTATATCTTTTAATATCTCTACTTTGGGTTGATATGTTTTGGTGTTGTTGTTGTTGTTGTTGTTTTTTTTTTTTTTTTTTTTTAAAAGCTCCCCATCTAAAGTCCTCTCTATTTCTCTTATAATTTTAGTTTAATTTTTTATTGAGTGAATCCGTAATTAAAATTTTGTAACTAATTAAATGCACACTGATACTTTTATTGTTTGATGTTACTTGTAAAAGTTTAAATTTTGTGAGTATAAGTTCATTAGTTGTAATATTTATGTTCATTTCTAAAAGGACAAAGTTTAGATACAAAATTGATTGTAGCTTAAGGCTACAACCCCACTTAATAAAATAAACATTACTGCATATTTTGAAAATCTAACCGTTGAATTGCATGTTCTTTATGCTCTTAATACACATGTCAAATTTTGTGTCAATCAGATATTATTTACTATATGATTTTTAAGCTTATATTTTATGCATACTTTTAAACTACAAAAAAGTTGCAATTTAAAAAAATTATTGATGACATAGCTATTGATTTTTAATTTTTTAGAAATTTTGCAAGTATTGAGGATATAAGAAGAAGGTGTAATCCAATGATGGATTTGTCAAAATTCACCTCTAATGAAAAGATATTGAGTAAGGTTGTAGCCTAAGACTATAACTAATTTTATAGCTAAATTTTGTCATTTCTAAAAAGGGTAGTTGAGCATATCGCTCATCTCAGTTGGCATTTAATAGCCTCTTTTCCAAAGTTATTGGGGGCATTTCATTTAATTTCTTTCATGTGTTACAATTTTTGGTTTTATATTTTTATGCGTATAGAAATACTTTTTTAGCTAATTAATATTGTACAACTAATGAAATGCATGTTGATTCTTTTTTGTGTGATGATACTTTTAGAGTTTAAATTTTGTGGAAATAAGTTCATCACTTGTAATAGTACCGCTAAAAGAATATTGAAATTAAAATATGCACATGAAATGAACATATTATATATATATTCTTTTTAATATCTTTCATTTGTTACAAGTTTATATTTTACATGTTTATGTATAGACATATGTTTATAACTAGAGAAATGTTTTTAAATTAATTAAATTTTGCAACTTATTGAATGTTTGTGTCCATTTTTAAAAATGGTTACTAAGCAAGTTACTCCTTTCAATTGGCATTTATTGGCATCTTTTTCTTACTTGTTGAGGGTGATTCATCTAATTCAATATCACCCATATTCTCTGGAACTTGTACATTTTTTGTAGTTACTATTGGAAAAATAAACATACATTTTAGGTAGTGTACATTAATAGAAGGTGCAAACTCGATTATATGTGTACATATAGATCATGTCCATTCATTTAAAAACCTATAAATCTAATTTGGTAAGGTTTAACCATAATATAACTCTAATATTAACTAACCTTAATATGAAAAGAATCCATGTTCACAAATTTTGGTATTATTGTCTCAGATTTCCCAACCATAAAAAAACAGTATCAGAAAATTGAACCTATATAGATAGCTGAATCAGAAAATTTGATACCCTTTAGGAACCATTCTTTTCACTATGGTAGCCTGCTGTGATAGATTCAACTATGGTGCAAGATGTACTCATAATTAGTTGGAATTGTAGATGTACATTCTTATTTGAAGTGAGACCTGTAGCAAACATATAAAGAAATTACCTATAAAAAGCCCCATAATTAATCCGCTCATGTTGCTGGTCAAAGAGTGATATGTAAAATAACAAGACACACATTCAACTGTCCAAAATTAGTGTGACACTTCGAATATAATATGTTTATGTATCATATGTTTATGTGTGGCGACATGTTTGTTAAATTAATTAAAATTTTAAAACTAATTAAATGCATGTTGATACATTTGTTGTTTAATGTTACTTTTAATAGCTTAAATTTTGTGAGTATCAGTTTATCACTTGTAATATTTGAGAAAGTAACCTAGTTGGCATTTATTGGCCTCTTTTCCTCACTTGTTTGGGGTGATTCAACTAGCTCAGTAGCACACATTTTGTGGATCTTTGTGCATTTCTGGTAATTTATTCAATAGGAAAACTTACTCCAACCTACCCACACAAGTTTTTGGAAAATGATCTCATATATAATATGTCACAATTACCAGTAACAAGGTTTACATGTAATGCTTCCTTTGGGCATTGATTTTCAGGGGTTAACATTCTCTTTACTCTAACGTTGGGTTTTATTTCTTGGATTCGCTTAGAATATTTTTAAAATATTTTGTAATCTATGTATCTTTGAGTTGATTAGTCGAATTTTGCTCTTGTTTTTGTAGTTTAAATTTTGTGTACATGATTCATGAATAATATAATTTACTGATCGTGAGAATTAAGGAGATGGACATAGGCTTTCAAGCTAGAGGGGGTTGGAGTATAAGCAAAAAAAAAAAAAAAAAAAAAAAAAAAAAACTCCAAATTGGCATCCATATAGTATTAACAAATTATAAATACACAAAATTATTGTTTATTAATACATTAAGATGAAATCATTTAGCATTTATCATCTTAAAAAGTTACTTTATCTATTTTTCCACCTCACTTTACAATACACCAAACATCAAATGTTCTATTTCTTTATTACTTCATTTAAAATAATACAAACAACTCATTAAAATAATAAAGGAAGAGAGATAGTTTGAGTTTTTTAATTGAAGGAAGAGAGAGAATTTTAGTAAAATATTGTATTTTATTTTTAACAATTTGCTACAGTCAACTGATATTTATACTAATTTATTGTAGTTGTAAAAAATTTAGTTTTAGATTCTCCAATAAAACATGGTTTTTTTGGTTCTTTGGTGGTAAAATATATATATATATATATATTTTTTTTTGTTGCTAAAATACAATCACCATTATGAATGCTTTTATTGTTTTTATTAAGTTTTTAGGTTGGATAGTTGCTAGTTGGGCTAGGCTGGTTAGGCTAATTAGAGAGGAGGGGGTCTAAGGTTTTGGAAGAGGGAGGCCAACTACAATAATGAAAAATATAATAAGTAAAAAAAAAAAAAAATCTTTGGGTTGGGGGGCCCAGGCCCCCCTGGGCCCACCCTTAGGTCCGTCCTTGATATATATATAAGACGTTTATTATTTGCTATTCACGTGTGGTTTCATTTTTATATTGGTTTTGTTATCTAATTCTATTCGTAATCTAGTGATACTTGGCATTATATGTGTGGCATATCTTAATGGATGACAGTTATTTGGAACCTAACGATTAAGATTACTAACTAAAATGGACTTGTATGGATGATGTGTCTTTATAGATGACACTTATCTAGCATTTAATGGTTAGATTATTAACATAAGTGGACTTCTATGGGTGATGTGTCTTTATATATTGCATTTATTTGACACTTAATTGTTAGATTACTAATAGAAATGGACAGTAATGCTAAGTGTGCGTTTGGGAAGCACATTTTGCGCTTCCCACGTTTGCATCTGCGTTTGTTCGTTTGTTTTGTTTTTTTTTTTTTCAAGCTGTGATTGTTGACTTTTCCCATGAACAGTGCACACCAGTGGGTCCTGTGCACTGTTTACGGGACCCACAAACTTCACTTTTCAGCAACTTTTTTATTAAAAATAGGTTCCACAGTACTATTCACACATTTAAAAATTATTTTGCTACAGTGTTTTCAGTTTTCAATTTTTAGCTATATCCAAACGGACCCTAATAAGAAAACAAAACAAAAAAACATGAATAGTCAAAATGAAAATTTTGAAAGGTAAATTATCAAAAAACAACCCCTAAACTTTAAAGTGTAAGCATAATTTAATCCTTGAAAATATAATTTACAAGATGTTCCACAATCGCCTTACAAGGCAACTAAATACACTACTAACAACGCATGATTACTAACTTCAACAAGAGCTTCCTGCTTCCTCTTCTGCAAGTACAAAGGTTGAACTCAATCAACTTTGACCCATATAAAACATTCCAAAAATTGATCTAGCCCCCCCTTTTTTTTTTAATAACAGTATTTTTTTTTATCAAGAGTGCAAAGGCCATTGTCATAAACAACATAAATCAAGCATTGTTTTATGAATAATTATAATACTATACACTTTTATCTTTTATCACTATTGTCTTATGTGATAAATTGTGATTTTTTTTTTTTTTTTGGTAAACAAAAATGGGGGGATTTATGGTTATATTACACCCCTGGGTAGGGCGCTAGACAGATTACTGCCTGTGCGAGATTTTAACCCCACTAAGGATGCCCACCAATGGATTCCTGTGGGCAGTGGGACTCGAACTTAGGTGTGGTGCATGAAGCGCCCGAGCTTTACCCACTCAACCAAGCCCCCATTGGCTTTAAATTGTGATTGATAGTTTGTTATTTTTATATAAACCCATTATTTTTTTCCATTATTCATAATTAACCACGTAGGATAGTTGCAATAAAAAGTGTATGATAATGTGTAGTGCTAGAAATATTGTTGTTTTATTTCAGTGTTTCAGCCTATTTAAGAAATATTGAGCGAGTTTTCAAAAAATATGAGGCCCAAAACATGTGCTGGTTCACTTTGTCAATAGAAAACATCCATTGCCTGTTTCGAATTTCAATCAATGCTTATACCATTTGTCTTTTCGAAAGATCCAATTTCTTTCTAATTAAATCAGCAGATTGTTTCTGAATTTTGAAGAAAGGCCGAGCCCACCAAATTGTGATCCAAACCACCCAAATGTCATACAAAGACATCCTAAAATTATGGAAGGTTAACAAATATGAAAGGATAAAAGTTGTTACCGACACTTTTTTTGAACTGAAATCCTGCCTTCAACTTAATTGAAATTGTGTCTTCAACTCATGATTTCAATTCAAAAAAAGTGTGTAACAAACCAAAGTTTTGAATTTCATTCCGCAGACCGTTCCAGATTGGCAATTGGAATGAAATATTCTGGTACCAATGCGTTTCAGTGTACCGTTTCAGAATTATGCACCGGATATATACACACACATATACATAATTTATATATTTATAACTTTATATTTCATTATATCCAATTAAACAAAACAAAATTTAAAATATGATATGAAAATAAAATGAGTCAAATGATGAATTTTGAGTTTCAAAGTTAAAAAAAATCCAAATCTAAAATAGGTTGAAATTTAGAGACCAAAATAACCAGAATTCATCCAGAACACCAAAATAGTCCAAAATAAACCGGAAATTTAGACCGAAACAGAAAAAAGGGGTTAGTACACCAGATTAAGCACCAAAACAAAATATCCCAGCCAAAACGGAATGAAATTTAAAACATTGTAACAAACACTATCCAATATGAAATACCACGATTGGACTTTTGATGTGAGTATCAAGGTTTTAAAACCCGAACCGTTCAATGAACCGTAAAAGGGAGAGGTTCAAGGTTTTTGAGGTTGGACCAAGGTCGAACCGAGGTTGAACCGTGATGACGTCATAATTAATTTAATAATTATTTAAAATATAAATAAATATATTAAATTAGTAAAAATTGAAAATTTATCTAAAAATAAAGATAAATAATTATATACATACGTGTATATATATATATATTTAAAATTTTTGTTAAAGCTCATTAGTCAAGACAAAGCTCATTTGAGTACCCCATAATTTTTATTTTTATTTTATGAGACCCAATAAAATGGTAAAGAGATAAATTAATGTCTGCCCATAGCTAAGCCCATTTGACAACCCAAACAATTTTTTTTTATGCCCAAGCCCATTTGAATAGCTCACCATTTATGAATTAAAAAAAAAAAAAAAAAAAACTATAGGATAAATACGGAAGAGCCTAGAACTAGAAGTGGTTGACAGTTGTTTGACTTGTTTCAAAAAAAAGAAGTGGTTGACAGTAAAGCAAATAATGTTTGTGGTTGACAGTAAAGCAATAGGCAGTAAAGCAACAACAAAAAAGACAACTTCATTTACCAAAAACAGAAGAAGACTCCAAAGGGAAAAATGAAGAAACAACGTCATCAAAAACACAGAGAGGGAGTGCGAGCGAAACAGAGAAGAAGAATAGGAAGATGGCAGTGTGATCTCAAGTCTGATAGCATCTCACGGTGGTTGAAGCTTCAGCCTTCAACAATGGCTGTAAGCGTGTAAATACTCTGAAGGGAGCTGCGTGATGTATTCTAAGCTTTTTTTCTGTGTTCTTTTTTGTTTTGTTTTGTTTTTTTTTTTTTTTTTTGTAAGGTTCAGATTCAAAAAGGAGTAGGGAACCGGGAGAAGCGGTCTATTCACGGTTCTCAGAACCGTGTGGTTGGACTGCGGTTGGAACGGTTCCCTACTTTTTTGACATAGAACGGTTCTTAAGGCTAAAAGAACCGTGTTTGTGAGAGGTTCACGGTTAATCCGGTCGGACCGTACAGTCCGGTCCGGGTTTAAAAACCTTGGTGAGTATAAATGTAATGCCATGAACAAAAAGAAGAAGCACACATTCAGTTAATTTTGGTAAAACTAGTAGATTTAATCAAGTTATATATACTTGATAAGAATAACATTTTTAAAATTATAGATATTGTGGCAGGCCGTAAAACTATTATTTTTATTTTTCAAAACACAATGTTGTGGTAGAATTGTGGTTAAATTTATTAATTTTTAATTAGTTCTAGTTAGCTCAATAGATAAATTAAATATTTTATTGTTGAATTATCATGGAACGGACTCTATAGGTTGAAAATTTATTATTATACCAATAAAAAATTCTTTAATCTCTAATTGAAAATACTAATAGAATGTCTAATTCCCCATATATCCAAATTCCAAAGTCCATATGTTTTTGCTCAATAATCTTCACGCAGTTTCCTCTCTGCCTTTTTTTTTTCATCATTATTCATTATTATTTTCCTTCAAAAATCTTCACGTAGAAGCTTTGATCTGTATCTGATAAATATGACCATGTTCTCTGCCCTAAAATATATTCTGAACTCTCAAATAGTCCCTACGGTGGTGTGCAAATTAATTCAGTCAAAGCCAAACAATGTGCATGATTTAAGAATTAGGTTTAGATTAGGATTGCCATGAAACCCATGACTCCAACAACCATGCACCCACACACACTACACTCACAATCTCTTTCCTTCGCCTATAACTAAACCCCATTACTCTCTTAACTCTCATCCACATATCCTCACTGTTCTTTCTCAAATTCTCTAGCTCTTATCACTTTTCAGACTATACCCACCATGGCTTTGACACCCAACCTCCTTCACTTGCTCTTTCTTGGTCTTCTCTGCAACTTTTACCTATGCTGTGCATCCCGGCTGTTGTTGGACACAAAGGAACCATTAACAACACAAATTGGATCCCATTCATCTTCACTGGTTGGGCATAAATTTATGGCCCATTCCCATGAAAGCAAGCAAACTGGTTCAAGGCCCATGATACCCACTGATCTGCCATCATTCAAAGAGCCCATGTTTCTTCCAAACCCTTTTGGCAGTGCCACTCCAATGTTTCCATTTCCCAAGTTGCCCACTCTCCCAACATTGCCTCCTTTACCCACTTTCCCATTTATTATACCAACCATGCCTACCATTCCTTCAGGTTCTAATGCACCCCCGGAACCTGAGAATACAGGCTCGTTGCAACGAGATAATAGGAGTAAAGGGACCCCATGAATGAATGAACGAACCCCAATATTGCATTTACATGCACCGTTTCCATTTCATCGCATATGATGTGTGGGGAACTAATCTGTAGAATTATCTAATGTTGTGTTGTTGACTCTCTTTCTCTCTAGCTAGCTGGGGAGACTTCTGTCTTCATGGTCATCTTGTAGTTGATTTTATCTAATGCTAATAAAATGATATTATTGATACTTAATTACCAAAGGATAAGTATTAGCATTGTTGTATATTTTAATCTTCCTGAATTACTGTTAATTAATCACCATTTGATATGAATGGAGTAGGCGTTTACGATTTACACCTCACAATTACCGAAGGTGTTAGTTGGCCAAGCCATATCATCTTGTGGCTGAAGATGCTTTAATATCAAAACTCTATGGATGTAGGAATATGAATATACATTAAACAAAAAAAAAAAAAAAATATATATATATATATATATATATTTATATATATATACATATATTTATATTATAATTATATTATTAACTCTTTTGTTTATCAACTAAGTTGGGATAGATATATGATATCTTACTGATGGCCAAAATGAGCATTTGCCTCTTTCGTCCAAAAGATGTAGCAAAATGCCACTGTTTTGAAGCTATCTAACAAAATGTCTCTGTTTTGAAACTCGATTTGATGAAAATCGAGTAATGTGAGAAATTTTACATGGAACTTGAGTTCTAAGTATTTTTTTTTTTTTTTTAAGTTTGATTTCACATAACTCGATTTTCTAAAAATCGAGTTTTTCATTGAAACTCGATTTTCTAAAAATCGAGTTTTTCATTGAAACTCGATTTTTAGAAAATTGAGTTTAAAAATGGGTATTTTGCTAGATAGTTTCAGAATAGGAGCATTTTGCTGGAAAATTTTGGCGAAAGGGGCAAATGCCCATTTTGCCCTCTTACTGACTATAGAATAATAAAACTAGTTCATATTTATTTTATTTATCAACGGAGTTGAGATATAACTATTTGATACCTAATTAACTAAATGAATGGAATGTTTTCTACCCAAAAAAAAAAAAAAAATATGAAATATCATTTGATTTGATAATTTGTGTTTGGTGGTGCTATTACTTAGAATTTTCAAATTGCGGGGTATCAAATAAAACTATTTGGTTTGATTATTTGTGTTGGTCTGAACTTTGAAGCATAAATAAAATAGTTTTTGTTGGTTTGATGCTATGATCAGGTTTATTAGGTTATAAATTTCCTCTTATTTGAGTTGTGCCATTCTAATGCTCAATTGAAAAAAATAAAATAAAAATTTCTCCAATGCTATCTAGGTGGGTTGGGTTGGACCCATATGATGGGTTAGGTTAGGTTAGGTTGAATTTTTTTTCAACCCGACCATGGTGGGTCGGATTAAAAAAACTCCTCAACCTAACTCATACACGCCCCTAATTAAGCCAAACCCTGGTCAATCCAAGGCCTAAGGCTCAAAATAAAACTTCAATCCAACCCAATTAACCAATTTAAGATGTCAGCTTGGTCTAGTTTCGTCAAATTAGTGGGTTTGATGCACACTCCTACTCAAAATTCATATATCAAATAGCTTATATATATATATATATTATCTCATTATATGCCCAATATTCTCAATATTAAAAAAAATAAAGAAAGAACTCAAGCACATAGACGATAATATAAAATGATTCAACCTCAAAGTTGCTAAACATTACATTTTACAAGGTTTAAGGCCCTAGGTATGTAAATAAGATAAGGAACATAACAATATTTGTTTAAGGTAAACAATATTTCCATATCAAATTTGAATTTTAAACTTCCCCATTTCTCATATTAAGGATAAAAAATTGTAAAGAGTAGAGTTAAAGAAAAAGTCTAGAGTTGATTATATGTTTAAACACAAATACAACAATAAAATGACAAACATAACTATAAGTGCTACAATACATGACCACATGATGTTTGGCGGGGGGGCAACATCCTTCATTCAGAGCTACCATGATCTTCCCATAATGGCGTTGTATGAGAAGTACGCATCAATGACTGCATTTGATCTATAAATTTTGTGCAATTGAACTATCTATTTTAGTAAATAGACAAAATATATCATCTAAGAATCTGTTTATAAAAGGTGTCATAGTATATGACCACCTTGAATGCTAGTAGCCTAGTAGGATCATCGCTCGCCAAGCCAATGGTGCCTGCAAATAATTGAAATAAAAAAACAATTTTTGATACCTCAAAACATGTGAGTAACTAAAAAGAAAAGTTAATTACCTTTATAAGTATTAAGAGTAATCGCACCAATCAATATATAATAAAAAAAGTGGTGAATTATATATATTTTTGCTAAAAAATTGCCTATATCAGTGGGTCTATAACACTGTACATATACAAAAATATTACCGTAACCGTGTATATGTACACGGTGACTGTAGCTTTTTATTTGATTATTTAATTCTTTTTTTTTTTTTCTCTTTCCTTTCTCATCCTTGTCAGACCTCCTCTCTTCCCTTGATACTCTCTCTTCACTTCAATCTAGAATCTCTCTTCTCTTAACACTCTTCAATCCAAAAAAATAAGTAGAAGAAGAATAAATCAACTAAAAACAAACCAACTCAAACCCATCAAAAAACTCATCACAAACCCAACTCAAAATCAACCCAAAACAAAACTCAACAAAAAAACCCATATCAACCCAAAACCCATCATAGTAGGCGTTGCCTCTTTTTTTTTTTTTTTTTCCCCTCACTATAGACATAAGATCAGATCTACTACCAAATGATTTGAAAGAAGAAAAAAAAGAGAATAAGAAGAAGAAGAGAACAGTAGTTCTGAGCCATGGTACCATGGTGAAGGAAAAGCACATGGTGGCGCATGTTGAAGTTGGAATGGAGTTTCACATCTGAGCCCTAGAGGCTCTTGGGTAGTGAGAGAGATATTTTAGAATGACATCATGCATGAGAGAGTGTGTGTAGAGTTTGGAAGATATAAAACGAGAGAAAGGGTGTGGGGTAGCTAGTAGGTGAAATAATTAAAAATTAACAAAAATGATTATTTAAAGAATATAAAGTGTATAATAGACAATATGATATTGGTGTTTTTGTAAAGTGATTGTGTAAAATAGTAAAAGTAGGTTTTGATGCTAAAATAGATAGAAAATTTTAGACCAACTAATGCAAATGCTCTAAGTTGACAGCTTAAAATGCGTTTTTCCCTATTGGAACTAAATAGTATCCCTCTTATCTAGGCTAGTTAAGCACCAAATATATAAAGGGTTGAGATTCATCCAATTCCTATTCATGATCTAACTAATGATTTGTTGAAGACAAATATTGTTAACGTTGGTGCATTTGCCATTATTACAATGCTCAAGGAGCAAAGTCAGACATTGGTTTTTAATTATTTTTGTCTACCTATTTTTTCATTAATTAGGCCACTGAGAGAGGCGTTGAGTATGGGAGCAACATTTGCCACATTTAAAATTAGTTTCGGGCTAACCAATTTGAAATTATCCACCACATATGACAACACAAAAAATATTATAAATAAACAAAAAAAACGAATAAAAAAAATTCTAAAAATTTTATAGGTATATGGTCAAAATTATTTTTTCTAAAGATAAAATTCAAATAAAGTAACATAAACATAAACACAAACAAGAGAATAATTTTGTACTCATAACATTTTTTTTAATATTAAAAAAAATTAGAAAATATGAAATTCATTCTTTCAATATTGGAATTTATCAGGCATCTTATTTGTGTGTGTGTGCATGCGCGCGTGTGTATATAAGATTATTAGGCTTCTTACATGTAAAAGATTTTTACAAGATATTACGTTTGTTGATTTTCTTTAATTTTTTTTTTTTATCGATTTTTCAGAATTGCAATAGTGATTTTCAAATACAAACAAAATTCTATCCTTCCAATTTTATCGGATGTCCCCAAATGGACAATACAAACAAAATTCTAGATTTGTGAAGGAATTTACTTCGAGATTCTCACCTTTAATGATATCTTTAGTGGTAAGAGTCTCAAGAAAATCTACAGTAGTGGGGACAATATCTTTACCTTCAAACCAAGCAAATAAAATGAATTTAGATTAGAGTCACCACAATCAATCACAATAAAAGGATCTAGTTCCTTAAATCTCGAAAAACATACTTCTTTGCAAAGTGCCAGAAATCTTCTAGCTGCTTTTTATAGAAAAGTGGAGAAAGTGTTGAAGCAATCTTGAAATATAGGTATGGATTCTTGAATATTCTGCTTCGCATCCACCTTTGTCCATAAGTAGCTAGTTCTAGAATGACTTTAGATGATAGAACTAACTCAGGAAAGTAAATTAAAAGAACCATAGAGGTCCTCCATAGGAATCTTTCGTTAAGTGGAAAATATGTATATCGATCTATAAAGTTATCTAAGAAAGCTAGGGCTACTTTATGGTTAACAACCAGTGTTTTGTTAATATGAATAAATTGTGTGATGATTCTTTTAGAAGAGGCATTAATAAGAGAATGACAAATCCAATGAAGTTAAAAGAAACTCTACTCTTGAAACTTCAGCAGGCCAGTTTGGTGTTGTGATGAGAGGAATTCAGTGAAAGTTAGGTTGGGGCCTTCATACTTCATCAATTCGTCAGAATATGTCTACAAATTAGTGATCCTCTTAAAACGGTGATAACTATATACGGTTTAACATGAGGAGAGAAAAGGAGGCTGATTGTTAGTACTCCTTTAGAATGTTTCACAGAATAAGTTAAAATTTCGAAATAATTTTGCGTAAACTTAAGGAGTAAGATCACAAGGAAAACAATGCAAAAATAAAAGACCGCGGGACTTCAAAATATGTATACTTAAACCTTTCCCACTGTGCATGTCAACTACTCTGATAATAGGGGTGCATATCATCGAGCAGCTTCGCCAAATAACACATCAATGTCAAACTCAACGTCCTTTCCCAAATTGTTAGAGGAATCGGCATGATGGCCCATTACAGTATTAGGTGGAATTTATAACAAAGCAAACATATACTTCATAGTTGGAGTCATTAATCTGTTAGGGAATTCAAAGGAATTGAGGGGGTAAGAAATTCGATCCATCTAATAGTGTAATGCGTCATCATGACGATTCCTCAACAATTTGGGGAAGGACGTTGAATTGGACATTGATATGTGTTATTTGTCGAAAAATTCCTCTCATCAAAATGCCAAATTGGCCCATTGAAGTTTCAAAAGCAGTTTTTATTTTAACTTTATTTGATTTGTAAGTTTCTCATTCATACCTCTTCTAAGAGAATCGTCACTCAATTTATCCCGATTGGCAAAACTCTGGTTGTAAGCCATAAAGTAGCTCTAACTTCATTTTTTCTTAGAGAACTTTATAGTCAATAAACCTCTTTTCCACTCAATCAAATAATTTCTACGTAGGATCTATATGGCTCATTTAGGTTTGGATTTGCTCCTACTTTTTTGAGTCAGCTCTGTCACCTCAAGTCATTCCAGAACCAACTACTTATGGACAAATGTGGATGTGATGCAAATATATTCAAGGATTCATACCTAAATTTCAAGATTGCTTTATCACTTTCTCCTTTTTTATGAAGATTTTTAACCCCTTGCGAAGAAGAAGTATGTTCCTCGAGAATTAAAAAAAAAAAAAAGATCCTTCAATTGTAATTATATATGCGTATGTTGATGTTTATGTTTATCTTGCTTTATTTAAATTTTATCTTCAGAAAAATAATTATAAATGTTATATCCAACAAAATTTAATTTTTTATAATATATTGATGTAATTAGGTTTATATATCAATGATTACATCTAACATCTTTTTTTTTTTGGCAATAGATTTTTACCTCAACACACTACAATGGATATAAAAAGTTATGGTCATAAAGAAGAAGACTCACCTGAGGTGTTAGAGTTTGCAAAATATATGTCTGAACCATATTCAAACATATATAGCAGGGACGAGCATGCATCTCCAATATGCCGCAACTTGCAAAGTCAATTTAAACAATTAATATAATGGATTTGAAATTTAAATAGAAATTCTGAGTTGCAAGGTCGTACCAAAGTATAGCTCATGAAATTGACTTGGAAAAAAAACTAAAGAGTTTTGTACTCATTATAATTTTTTATCTACTATATGAGAGAGGAGGAAATTTAAGAACAATTTTGGTGTGAAATAGTAATTACTTTAAACAAAGATTGTGGGGAATGAAAACAATGACATCCATTATATCAATGGAAAAGCACATGCACATATGGGTTGAATTTAAAAAATTATCTAATTTCTATAATATATTTAAAATATAAATTATGGTTAAGTACATGTTTATGTTAAAAATGTTTGTTAGCTCTGTGAACTTTCCCTAATCATTTCCATATTCCATGGCTCACACCGAAACCCATTCCAATCAAACTTCTTCTTCTAACCATAGTCTTATAAAAACCCTTGATGGTCTCTTTGCTTGTCTCAAAATTGTCCAAGACATCTTATTATCTTTTAGCAATTATACTAAATTTCAAGGTTGCTTCAACACTTTCTCCTGTTTGAAAAGTGGCTAAAAGATTTCAAGCGCTTTGGAAAGAATAAGTATGTTCTTCGAGAATTTAAGGAACTAGATGCTTATGTTGTGATTGACCACAATGACTCTAATCTCAATGCATTTTAATTACTTGATTTGTAGGTAAATATATTGTCTCTACTACTGCTGCAAGTATTTTAAAAGTGTTACTTAAAAAGACATCATAATACATGAGAATCCTAAAGTAAGTTCCTTCACAAACCTGTAATTTTTTTTAATTTGAAAATCTCCATTGCAATTCTGAATATCTTTTTAATATAAAAAAAAAATTAAAGAAAATTTGACGAACACCATATCTTGTAATAATCTTTTACATGTAAGAAGCCTAATAATCTTATTGTAAGGTCACAATTTGGTTCCTAAGCCCAAAGAGTTAAAGGATTTAGGCCCAAAGAGCCCAATACAATAAATTTGTAGAGAATGAGTTAGAAAACTGGGCTCTAATGAGTTAGACAACAATTAAAGTTGGCCTAGATGACGAGAAAGCAAAGATATTCTAGTTTATCTTTGGAAAATCGTCCTCGGCACAATCCGAGGAAATCAGTTCTTGTATATATCTCTTTTGAATTTGGTTACAAGTCCTGTTCTTGTTCTTACAGTGTTTTTCTCTTCATTCTTCGACCTTTTCCTTAGGGTTTTCTTTCTATTTTAAACTATCTTCTTTCTTTCATCTCTACCCTCCATGTGTAGATTAGATTGCTGGTGTTGATCCTTATCCCATCAGCACTTTCCTGAAGTCTTTGGGAGTAGTTGTAAGGCTGAAAATTACTATTCAGGTATCATTTCCTCATTAATGCGGCCAGAGAGTTAGTTACAGAGCATTCAATGCGGTGGTAACAGCTTTCCCTTAGATATTTCATAACTTTTCTTTGTCCTGTGCTTTCATGATGTATATCTTCATCAATAGAATCTCCTAGAACGTTGCTTCTAGATGGCAAACCGCACCTTCTGACCTCTGCTTTGCTCAGCCGAGGAAGCATCCCTCCTCGAACCATCTTCTTGGACCATCATGACCAGACCCCTTTCTTTATTCATTAATGCCAACTTCCATAACAACGTTTACCCATCCTCGGACTACTAGGCGTCCTCGGACCGGGCCTTCGGTCCAATATATACTATTGGGCCTATCATCCCTACACTTATATATATATTCAAGAAATTCTATTAGGATATATGTGATTTAATGTTAGGAACATATGTCAAATTAGAATTGGCTAATCCTTTGACGAAATGCACTTTACTTGTAATTAGGTAGATCTAGGATGTGTTTAATGTTTCAAGAAACAAGGTTTCAAGATCAAGTGTTAAAGCCATGCAAATCTGTCCAAAAAACAAGTGAAAAAGTGCGAGATTTTAAATCTCGAGAGCTAGTATCTATCGAGGTTTAAAAGCTGCTGAAACTCGATGCTTGACAGCTATCTCGACAGATAAGCTATTTATCGAGGTTTATGAAAAACAGATTTTCAGCTCTGATTTTCATCCAATTCGTGTGTATATATTTGGGTTTTCTTTCTCACAACTCTAAACATATATAAGGATTGTTTTAAGGGCCGTAAAAGGTTGCGTGAGTGTGAAGCAAAGTTGTGTTCATGCAAATTATGACAAGGACAGAATTTGTCCTAGTTCATCATTCTCTTGAAGAAGTTGCTGTATTTGTACACCGTAGGGTTTTGTGACCAAGGAGTTTCGTGATTTTCATCGTGTGATGAACTGAAGAACTTTGTAGCCAACATCTTTCTCAAGTTGGTGAGTAAGTCGCGTACTGGATCCGCACATCGAATTGGTTAGTCACGTACTGGGAGCCGTGCATTGAAAATGAGAGATTGTCATTACAGAACAAGTCCAATTGGGTATTGGAGTAAGGGTTCGACTGTAGGTTGCTATAAGGTATTGGGATTCCTTTACTTGTAACTGCTTGTTGTGATAATAGTGAATTCTCGGGAGTGCTGACCTTAAAATCACCTAGTGGGGTTTTTGCCATGTAGGTTTTTCCCATTCGTAAACAAATCACCATGTCAATTTAATTTCCGCTACATTTATTTAATTGGTGACTTGTTTGTGCTACCACGCGTATTGCATGCTAATTGAATTAATTAATTAACTTGGCTAATTAATTTGTTAATTCATCACAAGGGGTCAATACATTATTGGCCTATCAAGTGGTATCAGAGCAGACACACTTAGATTAGGTTTTAATTTTTACTGTGTGATTCATTGACCCCTGTTTGTCATGGATAGAGAACAATCTCTTATTATACCTTCTTTATTTGATGGCACTAATTATGCATACTGGAAAGTACGCATGAGAGTTTTCTTGTAGTCATTAGATGAAAACGTGCGGCAAGCTGTGGAGATAGGCTGGACCAAGCCTACAGAAGTGCCAGTCGACTGGGATGATGTTAAGATCAAGGCGGCAAACTTCAATAGCAGGGCATTGAATGCATTATTCAGTGCAGTCACAAATGAGGAATTCAAGAAGATTTCCTCTATTGAAACCGCTAAGAAAACATGGACCATTCTCTAGACAACCTATGAAGGAACCAAGGCTGTCAAGGATTCAAAACTTCAGAGGCTTACTACGAGCTTTGAAGAGATTAAGATGAAGGAGGATGAGTAATTTGATGAGTTCTATGCCAAACTCAAGGACATAGTGAACTTAGTTTTTAATCTTGGGGAAACCATTCCTGAACCTAAGATTGTTAGAAAGGTGCTTAGTGTACGGTGCAAAACTGCAAGTGCACAGTATCGTAGTTTTATAGTAAAGTGATGAGAAGAGTATCGTCCTCAGGGATTGGTAACTTACTTTTGACAAATACCAAAATTATTCTAATCTTGATTTTATCTAGAGAAGTCACTAAGGTTTTAGTAATTGGAATTCAAAATAAAATCAATTTAAATAAAAGATACGCAGAGGAAAAGAAAGATGTTGCTTGAAAATCAACTTAATGAGAAAGAAACTTCTAGGAAATCGATTTCACCTAATTTCTCACTATGCTTTACTTATCTAGCTAATTTAATTTAATTTTCTCTGTTTGTTAGCAATCTCCAAACTCATCCAACAGCCTCTTTCGATAGTCAATTGGAAACATTCTTGTTCATTATTTTACACAAGAGTATGCAATTTAATAAAGCAAGAAAGCATTAAGACCAATGATTTTAATACTACATAGGTTCATACAAGTCTTTCGATCTCTATATTTACCTATGCTGAAATATTCAAGATCTATCTTATAATCCCCTCTTTCGACAGCAAATCACAAGATTAAAATCATCTAATTAATGGCCAGTTAATTAGAAGTAATAAGCTTAGAATAAATCAGACAAACATAAAGAGAATTTGTTCAAATTAACATAGAAAAGCAAGCAGAGTTCGAAACTAGATTATATCGTTTTCCTAGAATAAAGAAAGTTTAGTTCATGCTAAAAATTAAATCCAACACAAACGAGTTCACCATAATTTTTTCTGAGAAGATTGGAAAGAAAATAAATGCTGAAAAATTCTATGTTCCAGCCCTCTCTTTCTTTCTGCTTCAGCACCTTTTTCCTCTTTTTGCTTCAGCGGCTGTCCTTTTTTTTTTCCAGCGTTCCTCCTTGCTTTTTCTTTTTGCCCTATGTTTTTAAACTCTAGCCCTTTACTTGTTGCAGCCTAACACAGCCCAAAAAGCCCAAACGTTTTTCAGCCCAAACGTTTTTCAGCTTCAGTTCAGCCACTCTTTCTTCTTCTTTTTTCTGCTTTATTCTTTTCTGTTGCAGCCCAAAAATACTACATTCAGCCCAAAACGTTTTTTTTTTTTTTTTTCAACCCAAAATACTTTTTCAGTTCAGCCCAAAAATCTCTATTCAACTTCAACGCCTCCTTCTTTTTGTTTCTTTTCTTCTTGCCTTTCTTTTCTGCCTTTAGCCACTTCGTATTGCCCTTTTTCAGCCCAAGTGTTCAGCTCAAAACCTTTTTCAGCTGCTTCATGTCTCTTTATTTGAGTAAATCTTCATTTTCTTCAAATCTGAAATAAAATTTAAATAATAATAATGAAGTCTAAAATCAACAAAAAAAATAAATAAAATTAGACTAAAGTT